>ML784799.1:675789-716588 GCA_009831015.1 Picea engelmannii
TTATTGACACACATTAATGCACTAGCAACTTTGTTTCTTCTTTGATGGCCATTCTAGGAGCATATCATTTTCAGTTTTCGTGTTTCCTTGCAGACATCATTTGAATTTGCCCATTCTTTAGGGTCTTAATGATTGCATTGAGGGTGTCGATACTAATCTTTTCTTTTCTTTATTTGTTTTGGTTTCAGTACGAAAGGAGAAGTTCGATAAGGCGACAGATGCCCGTATCCAAGTTTTCAACAATATACCATTCGACTTAGAGTGATGAACAAAGGAGTCAAGCTGGGTCACCAAGCTCATTGGCAGGCTGATCAAGCCTGGGATGTTTAACATCTACATTCTTAAAGATGCCTGTTGAAAGGTTACATGAGAGAAAGCTAAGAATAGGTGGAGAAAGCCAAATAGGTTAGTGCTAATTCCATTTCAAGAAAAGAGACAATTGTCAAAGATGGCAGGACCAGGAAAGACATTTAGTAAGACCAGTTCTCTGAAGGGCAATTAACAATTCTATTCTTGGTCCTTATAAACAGGTACATGAAGTACACTTCAAAGTGTCTCTTAAGAGGGGGAATAAGGCAGACAATGAAAAGGGCAATGGGAAGAGTTCTATAGGTGCTTGTAGTAATATTCTTTTAGACCAAAATCTTTGTGGGTGAACATCCCAGGGTGGAAATTCAGTGTACGTTATTTCTTTTGGAAATACAATTATCATTTACATTAAACACCTTATTTGTATATTTGTAGTGGATATGACCTTACCTATGCTCTAAATGCAATATAAACATGCCCTAGGCTCTAAGAAGAAAGAGGAATAGGTTGGTTGATCAACACACAATGTATTAAATATCATCACAATATATATGCAACATGCAACAAAATAACCTCATTTTTTGACAATATGACAGCATGCCAATATTCCAAATTATGTCTTCAAATGTGTACTTTGCAAAACAATTGATTAGTGAACTTGTCTTTCTACATAGCTAAGTATTATGATCATAATCTGCAAGGGGCTATCCATCACTAGAAATTCTTACTTTCCTACATAAGTCTACGATAATATATGATGTGGAATACTTCCTTTTGTATGGTTTATTTCAGTAGATTGACTAAAACTATAGTGCAGATAGCTTCTTACACTGGAAGTCTTTAAAGTTTAAACTATAATCACCCTGCAACAAAAATGTGGGACAACACCAACCACACATAGGAGGCATGTGTTTATCCAACAAATTTGGTAATCCATAAAGCTACTTCATGAAAAGGGACTAGCAGGCATAGTGTTTTATTTAGTAGGAGTAATATTTTGGTTATGCCATTTTATACTTGAATATTATAGGCCTCCCATGTAGGCTTATAACATGAATCACTTTACTTTTCTTGTCATTTGATTTGAGTCAATATCTTGTAAACAATGTCGTCAAAAACAAGAAAAATATCAACTAGTGTTACAAAATTCACATAAAAAAACTCAATGAGGGTCATCAACTTGAAAAGTAAGCAAAGATAAGGGAAAAAGGGGGAAAATTTCACAAGCATAA
This sequence comes from Picea engelmannii, assembly GCA_009831015.1. NCBI lineage: Eukaryota > Viridiplantae > Streptophyta > Pinopsida > Pinales > Pinaceae > Picea > Picea engelmannii. The sequence goes on from ML784799.1 coordinate 677,331, forward strand.
ACTTGAATTTGAAAAACTTGGTGACTTAAAAACTTTGATTTTTTTTTTTTAAATGGAGGAAACATTTTGTAACATTGATATGAACATTCTCTCAAGTCAATTGGGTGTAGCTTGGATGGTTGTGATGAATGATTGTTATCCTTCCCACCCGGGTTCAATTCCCATAATGACATGAATAAAACTCATAATGAGTATGTTGTAATGGCTTTGAGCCTATATGTATTGGAAAGTTGCCTTTGATTCAAAATTGAATAGCAGGGCCACTGCTGTTTCCGGGAAAAAAAATGTACACTCTCAAAGACATTATTGGTATGGATTGATAAATTTAAATCCATGCTCTGCCAAACAACAATTATGCTAGTCAATATATAATGCTCACAAATAAATCTCGTTTGTTTTTTCTCCTACCTTAGGTGAAATATGCTTCAAATATAAAGTTAGTTATCAACTCTCGTTCAACACCCCTAGGATTGAATTTGATGAAACCTTCATTAATGTCAATGCCTAGAGATTGCATCCTCAAGGCTTCTTTGTATACTTGTAGTAGAACTGGCTTGACAAACTCTCATGCGGCCTTATAGAACACACATATGAAACCATTAGGATTAGGGCTCTTTCTTTTGACATTTCACTAAGGACAACAATTAGTTGATCTAGAGATGAGGTTTGATCATATGCCTTCTTTTGTCATGTTGTTGCCTTGGCTTGATCCACATCGACGCATTTTTGCATGGTAACCTGTCCATCCTCCAAATTATGTCTTCAAATGTGTACTTTGCAAAGTAATTTATTAGTGGACTTGTCTTTCTACATAGCTAAGTATTACGATCATAATCTGCAAGGGGCTATCCATCACTTGAAATTCATAATATATGATGTGGAATACATCTTTTTGTATGGTTTATTTCAGTAGATTGACTAAAACTATAGTGCAGATAACTTCTTACACCCTAGAAGTATTTAAAGTTTAAACTATAATCACGCTACAACAAAAATGTGGGACAACACCAACCACACATGAGGCATGTGTTTATCCAATAAATTTGGTAATCCATAAAGCTACTTCACGAAAAAGGGACTAGAAGGCGTAGTGTTTTATTTAGTAGGAGTAATATTTCAGTTATGCCATTTTATGCTTAAATATTATAGGCCTCCCATGTAGGCTGATAACATGAATCACTTTACTTTTCTTGTCATTTGTTTTGAGGTAATATGTTGTAAACAATGTCATCAAAAACAAGAAAAATATCAACTAGTGTTACAAAATTCACATAAAAAAACTCAATGGGGGTCATCAATTTGAAAAATAAACAAAGATCAGGGAAAAAAGGGGAAAATTTGACAAGCATAAACTTGAATTTGAAAACCTCAAAAAAAATTGAAAAACTTGGTGACTTAAAAAATTTGATTTTTTTTTTTTTAAATGGTGGAAACATTTTGCAACATTGATATGAACATTCTCTCAAAGACATTATTGGTATTGATTAATAAAGTTAAATCCATGCTTTCCCAAACAACAATTATGCTAGTCAAGATATAATGCTCACAAATAAATCTTGTTTGTTTTTGCCCCTCCCTTTTGTAAAATATGCTTCAAATATAAAGTTAGTTATCAACTCTGGCTCAACACCCCTAGGATTGAATTTGATGAAACCTTAATTAATGTCAATTCCTAGAGATTGAATTCTCAAGGATTCTTTGTATACTTGTAGTAGAAATGGCTTGACAAACTCTCATGTGGCCTTATAGAACACACATATGAAACCATTAGGATTAGGGATTTTTCTTCTGACATTTCACTGAGGACAACAATTAGCTGATCTAGAGATAAGTTTTGACCATATGCCTTCTTTTGTCATGTTGTTGCCTTGGCTTGATCCACATCAATGCATTTTTGCATGGTCACTTGTCCATCCTCCAAGTTATGTCGTCAAATGTGTACTTTGCAAAGCATCTGATTAGTGAACTTGCCTTTCTACATAGCTAAGTATTATGATCATAATGTGCAAGGGGCTATCGATCACTAGAAATTCTTGGGGCTATCCATCACTAGAAATTCTTACTTTCCTACAGAGGTCTAAGATAATATATGATGTTGAATACATATTTTTGTATGGTTTATTTCAGTAGATTGACTAAAACTATAGTGCAAATAACTTCTTACACTAGAATTCTTTAAAGTTTAAACTATAATCACCCTGCAACAAAAATGTGGGACAACACCAACCACACATAGGAGGCATGTGTTTATCCAACAAATTTGGTAATCCATAAAGATACTTCATGAAAAGGGACTAGCAGGCATAGTGTTTTATTTAGTAGGAGTAATATTTTGGTTATGCCATTTTATACTTAAATATTATAGGCCTCCCATGTAGGCTTATAACATGAATCACTTTACTTTTCTTGTCATTTGATTTGAGGTAATATCTTGTAAACAATGTCGTCAAAAACAAGAAAAATATCAACTAGTGTTACAAAATTCACATAAAAAAACTCAATGGGGGTCATCAACTTGAAAAGTAAGCAAAGATAAGAGAAAAAAAGGGGAAAACTTGATAAGCATAAACTTGAATTTGAAAAACCAAAAAAAAAATGAAAAACTTGGTGACTTAAAAACTTTGATTTTTTTTTAAATGGAGGAAACATTTTGCAACATTGATATGAACATTCTCTCAAGTCAATTGGGTGTAGCTTGGATGGTTGTGAGGAATGATTGTTATCCTCCCCACCCGGGTTCAATTCCTATAATGACATGAATAAAGCTCATAATGATTATGTTGTAATGGCTTCGAGCTTATATGTATTGGAAAGTTGCCTTTGATTCAAAATTGAATAGCAGGGCCACTGTTATTTCTGGGAAAAAAAATGAACACTCTCAAAGACATTATTGGTATGGATTAACAAAGTTAAATTCAGGCTCTCCCAAACAACAATTATGCTAGTCAAGATATAATACTCACAAATAAATCTTGTTTGTTTTTTCCCCTACCTTAGGTGAAATATGCTTCAACTATAAAGTTAGTTATCAACTTTCATTCAACACTCCTAGGACTGAATTTGATGAAACCTTCATTAATTTCAATGCCTAGAGATTGCATTATCAAGGCTTCTTAGTATACTTGTAGTAGAATTGGCATGACAAACTCTCATGTGGCCTTATAGAACACACATATGAAACCATTAGGATTAGGGATCTTTCTTTTGACATTTAACTAAGGACAATGGTTAGTTGATCTAGAGATAAGGTTTGATCATATGCCTTATTTTGTCATGTTCTTGCCTTGGCTTGATCCACATCACCACATTTTTGCATGGTAACCTGTCCATCCTCCAAATTATGTCTTCAAATGTGTGCTTTGCAAAGCAAATTATTAGTGGACTTGTCTTTCTACATAGCTAAGTATTATGATCATAATCTGCAAGGGGCTATCCATCACTAGAAATTCATAATATATGATGTGGAATACATATTTTTGTATGGTTTATTTCAATAGATTGACTAAAACTATAGCGCATATAGTTTCTTACACCCTAGAAGTCTTTAAAGTTTAAACTATAATCACCCTACAACAAAAATGTGGGACAACACCAACCACACATAGGAGGCATGTGTTTATCCAATAAATTTGGTAATCCATATAGCTACTTCACGAAAAGGGACTAGAAGGCATAGTGTTTTATTTAGTAGGAGTAATATTTCAGTTATGCCATTTTATACTTAAATATTATAGGCCTCCCATGTAGGCTTATTACATGAATCACTTTACTTTTCTTGTCATTTGATTTGAGGTAATATCTTGTAAACAATGTCGTCAAAAACAAGAAAACTATCAACTAGTGTTACAAAATTCACATAAAAAAACTCCATGCAGGTCATCAAATTGAAAAATAAACAAAGATCAGGGAAAAAAGGGGAAAATTTGACAAGCATAAACTTGAATTTGGAAAACTAAAAAAAAATTGAAAAACTTGGTGAATTAAAAACTTTGATTTTTCTTTTTGAATGGGGGAAACATTTTGCAACATTGATATGAGCATTCTCTCAAAGACATTATTGGTATTGATTGATAAATTTAAATCCATGCTCCCCCAAACAACAATTATGCTAGTCAAGATATAATGCTCACAAATAAATCTTGTTTGTTCTTGCCCATACCTTTGGTAAAATATGCTTCAAATATAAAGTTAGTTATCAAGTCTGGTTCAACACCCCTAGGATTGAATTTGATGAAACCTTGATTAATGTCAATTCCTAGAGATTGAATTCTCAAGGATTCTTTGTATACTTGTAGTAGAACTCGCTTGACAAACTCTCATGTGGCCTTATAGAACACACATATGAAACCATTAGTATTAGGGCTTTTTCTTTTGACATTTCACTAAGGACAACAATAAGTTGATCTAGAGATAAGGTTTGACCATATTCCTTCTTTTGTCATGTTGTTACCTTGCCTTGATCCACATCAACACATTTTTGCATGGTCACCTGCCCATCCTCCAAATTATGTCGTCAAATGTGTACTTTGCAAAGCAATTTATTAGTGAACTTATCTTTCTACATAGCTAAGTATTATGATCATAATATGCAAGGGGCTATCCATCACTAGAAATTTTTACTTTCTTACAGAAGTCTAAGATAATATATGATGTGGAATACATCTTTTTGTATGGTTTATTTCAGTAGATTGACTAAAACTATAGTGTAGATAGCTTCTTACACTAGAATTCTTTAAAATTTAAACTATAATCACCCTGCAACAAAAATGTGGGACAACACCAACCACACATAGGAGGCATGTGTTTATCCAACAAATTTGGTAATCCAAAAAGTTACTTCATGTAAAGGGACTAGCAGGCATAGTGTTTTATTTAGTAGGAGTAATATTTTGGTTATGAAATTTTATTCTTAAATATTATAGGCCTCCCATGCAGGATTATAACATGAATCACTTTACTTTTCTTGTCATTTGATTTGAAGTAATATCTTGTAAACAATGTCGTCAAAAACAAGAAAAATGTCAACTAGTGTTACAAAATTCACATACAAAAACTCAATGGGGGTCATCAACTTGAAAAGTAAGCAAAGATAAGGGAAAAAAGGGGAAAATTTGACAAGCATAAACTTGAATTTGAAAATCTCAAAAAAATTTGAAAAACTTGGTGACTTGAAAACTTTTTTTTTTTTTTTTTTAAATGGAGGAAACATTTTGCAACATTAATATGAACATTCTCTAAAGTTAATTGGGTGTCGCTTGGATGGTTGTGAGGAATGATTGTTATCCTCCCCACTCGGGTTCAATTCCAATAATGACATGAATAAAGCTCATAATGAGTATGTTGTAATGGCTTCGAGCCTATATGTATTGGAACGTTGCCTTTGATTCAAAATTGAATATTAGGGCCACTGCTATTTACAAGAAAAATAAAATGAACACTCTCAAAGACATTATTGGTATGGATTGATAAAGTTAAATCCATGCTCTCCCAAACAACAATTATGCTAGTCAAGATATAATGCTCACAAATAAATCTTGTTTGTTTCTGCCCCTACATTAGGTGAAATATGCTTCAAATATAAAGTTAGTTATCAACTCTCGTTCAACACCCTTAGGATTGAATTTGATGAAACCTTCATTAATGTCAATGCCTATAGATTGCATTCTCAAGGCTTCTTTGTATACTTGTAGTAAAACTGGCTTGACAAACTCTCATGTGGCCTTATAGAAAACACATATGAAACCATTATGATTAGGGCTCTTTCTTTTGACATTTCACTAAGGACAACGATTAGTTGATCTATAGATAAGGCTTGATCATATGCCTTCTTTCTTCATGTTGTTGACTTGGCTTGATCCACATCAACGCATTTTTGCATGGTAACCTCTCCATCCTCCAAATTATGTATTCAAATGTGTACTTTGAAAAGCAATTTATTAGTGAACTTGTCTTTCTACATAGCTAAGTATTATGATCATAATCTGCAAGGGGGCTACCATCACTAGAAATTCTTACTTTCCTACAGAAGTCTAAGTTAATATATGATGTGGAATACATCTTTTTGTATGGTTTATTTTAGTAGATTGAATAAAACTATAGTGCAAATAGCTTCTTACACCCTAGAAGTCCTTAAAGTTTAAACTATAATCACCCTACAACAAAAATGTGGGACAACACCAACCACACATAGGAGGCATGTGTTTATCCAATAAATTTGGTAATCCATAAAGCTACTTCACGAAAAGGGACTAGAAGGCGTAGTGTTTTATTTAGTAGGTGTAATATTTCAGTTATGCCATTTTATACTTAAATATTATAGGCCTCCCATGTAGGCTTATAACATGAATCACTTTACTTTTCTTGTCATTTGATTTGAGGTAATATCCTGTAAACAATGTCGTCAAAAACAAGAAAAATATCAACTAGTGTTACAAAATTAACATAAAAAAACTCAATGGGGGTCATCAATTTGAAAAATAAACAAAGATCGCGGAAAAGGGGGGAAATTTGACAAGCATAAACTTGAATTTGAAAAACTCTAAAAAAATTGAAAAACTTCGTGACTTAAAAACTTTGTGTTTTTTTTAAATGGAGGAAACATTTTGCAACATTGATATGAACATTATCGCAAATACATTATTGGTATTGATTGATAAAGTTAAATCCATGCTATTCCAAACAACAATTATGCTAGTCAAGATATAATGGTCACAAATCAATCTTGCTTGTTTTTGCCCCTACCTTTGGTAAAATATGGTTCAAATATAAAGTTATCAACTCTAGTTCAACACCCCTAGGATTGAATTTGATGAAACCTTGATTAATGTCAATTCCTAGAGATTGCATTCTCAAGGATTCTTTGTATACTTGTAGTAGAATTGGCTTGATAAACTCTCATGTGGCCTTATAGAACACACATATGAAACCAATAGGATTAGGGCCTTTTCTTTTGACATTTCACTAAGGAAAACAATTAGTTGATCTAGAGATAAGGTTTGACCACATGCCTTCTTTTGTCATGTTGTTGCCTTAGTTTGATCCACATCAACGCATTTTTGCATGGTCACCTGTCCATCCTCCAAATTATGTCTTCAAATGTGTACTTTGCAAAGCAATTGATTAGTGAACTTGTCTTTCTACATAGCTAAGTATTATGATCATAATTTGCAAGGGGCTATCCATCAATATAAATTCTTACTTTCCTACATAAGTCTAAGATAATATATGATGTGGAATACATCTTTTTGTATGGTTTATTTCAGTATATTGACTAAAACTATAGTGCAGATAGCTTCTCACAACCTAGAAGTCTTTAAAGTTTAAACTATAATCACCCTACAACAAAAATGTAGGACAACACCAACCAGACATAGGAGGCATGTGTTTATCCAACAAATTTGGTAATCCATAAAGCTACTTCACGAAAAGGGAGTAGCAGACGTAGTGTTTTATTTAGTAGGAATAATATTTCGGTTATGCCATTTTATACTTAAATATTATAGGCCTCCCATGTAGGCTTATAACATGAATCACTTTACTTTTCTTGTCATTTGATTTCAGGTAATATCCTGTAATCAATGTCGTCAAAAACAAGAAAAATATCAACTAGTGTTACAAAATTCCCATAAAAAAAGCTCAATGGGGGTCATCAACTTGAAAAGTAAACAAAGATCAGGGGAAAAAGGGGAAAATTTGACAAGCATAAACTTGAATTTGAAAAACTAAAAAAAAATTGAAAAACTTGGTGACTTAAAACTTTGAATTCTTTTTTAAATGGAGGAAACATTTTGCAACATTGATATGAACATTCCCTCAATGACATTATTGGTATTGATTGATAAATTTAAATCCATCCTCTCCCAAACAACAATTATGCTAGTCAAGATATAATGCTCACAAATAAATCTCGTTTGTTTTTTCCCCTACCTTAGGTAAAATATGCTTCAAATATAAAGTTAGTTATCAACTCTCGTTCAAAACCCCTAGGATTGAATTTGATGAAACCTTGATTAATGTCAATGCCTAGAGATTGCATTCTCAAGGCTTCGTTGTATACTTGTAGTAGAATTGGCTTGACAAACTCTCATGTGGCCTTATAGAACACACATATGAAACCATTAGGATTAGGGATTTTTCTTTTGACATTTCACTAAGGACAACAATTAGCTAATCTAGAGATAAGGTTTGATCATATGCCTTCTTTTGTCTTGTTGTTTCCTTGGCTTGATCCACATCAACACTTTTTTGCATGGTCACCTGTCCATTCTCCATAAGTGTTTGAGCCTAAAGGATTTTTCATGTAGTGGGACACACATTCCCGCTCAATCCCTTGGTTTATACTAGTTTGACCAGTTGTAGTTTTTAGGGCCAACAACTATTCTCTTGCTTCTTTTATATATAGGGCTTTGAAGAAAGACTTTGTGGATCTATCCATGCCTTGAGCCAATTGAGAGGATCTTGAAATCAATCTATTTAGGCTTAATGGATTTCTTCTACTCATGAGAGGTAGGACAATATAACAACATACTTGTTTTGCTTGATCAAATAAATTGGGCTAGAGAGCTTAAAGAGAGTTATTCAAATTCTTCTTTAATAACCCAATTATGATTATGCTGGAAAATTATGATGTATGGTCCATATCCCCTTAGAAAGGACAAAATGAGAGAGATGGCATCATTGCACCAAGCTAAATTCACATGTTATATGCAAGGGACCTCAACAATGAGTTCCACATAATCTTAATGCATGGAAGACATCACAAGATTTTAAACGGTGAAACATTCATGATATATCAAGTCTTGTGCATGCACATCTTTTGAACACCCCACAAGATGATAAACCAAATCCATTGATGGTTAGAGAGTGTGGTTGTGGCATTCCTTGCACATGCTTGTCAATAGAGGAATCAAAGTAGAAGGCCTTTTGTTCAGATAACATGGCTCTATCCAATCTCCGCAAAATTATTTCATGGTGCTTACAAAATTGATATAGGTAAACCACAAGTTAGAGGTTTGGTGTTGATACTTATTCGAGCCATAAATCTCAAAGTGGTCCTTGAGATCCATCCAATGTTCCTTCTCATCATATGAGATTCTAATAGTAAATGCTCCTCTATCCCCCGTATTTTTTGTTGATTAATTGGGTTGGTTGTCATTGATGTCAACCCTTGAAGAAATTTCAGTAGTGAATTCCGATAGCACAAAGGTTTGGGTAATGGAATCAAGTTTGTTTGATGTATAATAGTATGAGTTGTGATATATTTGTAGGTAATACTATTCTCTATGGATAGTACATATCATGCCATTTCTGTTGGTATGTGGAATGTCACATAACTCCTCACGGTTTGAGAGTTATGGCCTTACGAAGTTTTGAGGACCCTCATTTGTTGGCTTGAAGCCCCAAAAGGTCAAATAAGTCAAAGTGATTGCAAAGAAGAAATCATTTAAATAAAAATTGAAGTGACAAAGTCAAAGAGGATTATTTAAATAATAAAGTGAAGTGACAAAGTCAAAGAGGATTATTTAAATAATAAATTGAAGTGACAAAGTCAAGGACGATTATTTAAATGATAAAGTAAATGGAGAACTTTCTAATTATGGAAAGTGGTTATATGAAGGTTAACCCTAAAATGAGGAAAATGAGTTAAGTGGTCAAGTGGCTATTGGATACATGGACAAGTGGAAAATTTGGCAAAGTTGGACATAGGTGACTATATGTACAAAGTGGCTATGTGGACAAAGTGGCCTAGAAGATGCTTCTAAGGAAGCTACTTGGAGAGTATAAATAAGAGACAAGACTCTCTCATTTTAATCACACTTGAGAATATTGAATATCTACAGGTGACTGAGGTAACCAAAGGATATCTAATCCGAATTTCAGAGGGAAGGTGAAGTAAAGAAGGCCGAAATTCAAGGGAGGATAAATTATTTTGATGATTCTTTCTAATGTATGTTATTTACAGGTCATCTCACTATTTTTGCAATAAATTTTTTTATAGAATGATTCAAACCATGAAATTGGGAGGCCATTGAGGAAACATATCCAAGTAGCTTTGGTACGAATTTGAGCTTGTGGTTCGTTGTATTTTTGGAGTTACACTCCGTGGAAAATAGGGTTTGTGGCTAGTCCTGAAACTAGTCTAAAACAGGTGTTTCGGGTAAAAACGTCATAACTTCTTCATAACATATCCAAATTGAGTAAGACAAAATGTGTTGGTTAGAGTATAGTCTGTAGTATTCTTTGTACAGTTTTTCAGATCCATACAACAAATATTCTATGTGGGGCATGCTCTACAACTTCTCTCTCTAGAATAAGTCAGAATTCAACAAGGTATGTCATTTTTGCTATAACTCCTTTCCTAAGAGGTTCCAAGTAGTGACACCTGGAAAAATTGCATAAAACAAACTGAAGAACATTGTGTACTATTTTCAGATCTTTATTCATTACAAGTACATAGTTATGATTATTTCAAGTTAGGGTTGTTGACTAATCCAAAACTAGTCATGTGAGACTAAAGTAAAGTTTGATGAAAATGCTAGTCTCTTGTTCTTAAATTTAAGGAAGGTTTGCAGATATGTGATCATATACACCAGGTTTATTACAGAGTTAAAAATCAGACTTGTATGATGAAATTGATGAGGATTTTTGGTTGAGGTTGAGGTACAGGTTGGTGAATGGTTGATGCACTTTTTTATGTTACATGTTGATTACAGGTTGAGGTACAGGTTGATGCATGGTTCAAGTTATTGGTACATGTTGTTTGGTGCAGTTTGATTGGTACATGTTTACAACAATATATCTCTTGGTGATAGTTTGACAGTGGTTCCATCATTCTACTTATACGTCAGGGCGGTTGGACGGGGCAAGGACAAGTGGTTGTAGCCACCTTTCGGTTGTAGTCGGAGAGCATAGGGGTTTGTATCCTCCTTCTGGTTGTAGCCAGAGAATTGGGGAGTTGGAGCTTCCCTCAAGTTGTAGCTTGAGAAACTAGGGGGTTGGAGCCTTCTTCCAATTGCAGCTAGAAAACAAAGGAAGTTGGTGCTTCCAATGAATGTATTTCTTCAAGACATATAAGAAAAATCATTCTGTGGTTTTCTCCCGCTTTGGCTTTCCATGTAAAAACACTAGTGTACTGTGTATGTGTATGATTGTTCGTTTGTTCATTGTTTATTTACTCTGAAAATATTGGATGATAATGCTACATTGATATAACACTTGCATTATATGGTTAAAAAGGATTAGATTTCTCTATTACTGATTCACCCCCCCTCTCAGTAATCCAACAAATGGTATCAGAGTAGGTTCCTTTAGAAATCATTTTAACCACTGAAAGGTAGATCATGGAGGGCAACAACATGTATAAAAATGGAATACCATAGTTTGATGGACAAAAGTATGCATTTTAAAGCATAAGGATGAAGACATATATATAGGCACATGGATTTGAAATTTTACAATCAATTGTAGATGGATACACAACACCAGCAGTTTCACCGACAAATGACAAAGCAGTGAAACTCGATCAGAATAATTCCAAATCCACAAATACACTTTTGAATGGTTTTGGAGAATCGATATTCACCAAAGCTGCACATTGTAAATCCGCTAAAGAGATTTGGGACAAACTTCGAAATATTTATGAAGGAGATTCAAAAGTCAAAGCAGCAAAGCTTCAAACTTACAGAGGTCAGTTCGAACAACTAAATATGAAAGAAGATGAGAATGCTGCAACTTACTTTTTACGAGTCGATGAAACAATAAATGCAATCTTGGGATTGGGAGAAGAAATCAAAGAATACGTAATTGTTCAAAAGGTACTAAGATCTCTTCCTAGGAGATTTGACCCTAAGATATCAGCACTAGAAGAAAGAGCAGATCTAAACTCAATAAGCATGAACGAACTACATGGAATCTTCACAGCATATGAAATGAGAACTGAAAAGTAAAATCTAGATATAAAAGAAGTAGCCTTCAAAGCATCCAAAAGTTTAAAGAAAAAGGGAAAGAAAAAATAAAAAGAACATAGCAGGAACAGTGACGTCTCGAAAGATGACGAAGAAGCAACCAACATTGTCAGAAGATTGAACAAGGGAACCAACGATAGGTATAAAGGTAAGCTTCCTTTGATTTGTTTTAATTGTGATGGTATTGGTCATTTTGCTAACAAATGTTCTCATAATAAAAAGAGAAATGGTGAAGGTTACTCAAATAGCAAACAAACATATAAAGGAAAAAGAACCACAACGGAAGTTTTCAAGAAAAGATTATGCACCAAAGAAGACATCTCATCATCATATGAAGATGAAGTCAGTGACAATGAGACATAACGAGTTCTATTCATGGCAGTAGAAGAATATGATAAAGAAGACTCCAAAGAAGAATATGAAGGGGCAGAAGTTAACTACCGAGAAGAATTGTTGTGTGCCATAGAAGTTATCAGAAAAGAAAAGAAGAAAAACAAGAAACTACAAGCGGAACTAGACAAGAAAGAAGACACTCAGGAACTAGAACAAATGATCATAAATTTGAAGGTTCAAATTGAAGAAGATAAAAGAATTGAAGAAGCACTCAAAGAACGACTAGAAGGAAGAGACAGGATCATTGGAAAATTGGAAGCATAAATTGTCACATTAAGAAAAGAAAAATATGCAGAACAACCCAAAAGTTTTGAATGACATTATCAACAGTAAAAAACCTCATCATGATAAGTCCGGACTTGGATACAATCAGACAGAAAAGGGATCAAGCTCCAAAACAACAAAACAAGAAACATATCCAAAAAGCTATGCAGAAAAAATCAAAGGGGGTAGGAAGGGCTACAAAGAAAATTACAGGGACACTCCTTCACCAAGAAGATTCAGTTTTCAGAATCAATGACCGACAGAAAAAGATAGGCCTCAGGAAGAAGAATGATTCACAAGAGTAGCTCCTTTCAGAAGATCTTCAACTCCCAGGGATCAAACTATCTTTTTTGGTTTATGTTATGCATGTAATAATTTTGGACATAAAGTTGTGAATTGAAGAGCTAACAACAAGAACATAAACAACTTTGAAAGTCATACACAAAAGAGAAGAAGTTACAACAGGTTTGAATCTTTGAGCATTGAAGTGGAATGATACAAATGTAACAACTTTGGCACCATGGCCAAATATTGCAGAATGACAATACCTCCTAGAGAACCACAACATAGCAACAACAATCATAGACATGAACCTTAAAAAAGGACATGGATAAGAAAGTAGAATCAATATATCAATGAAGAATGCACACTCGCTCTACAAGATAAGAAGAAGAAACGTGGTTGGTATGTTTGACAGTGGCTGTTCAAAACACATGACGGGTGATAGAGATGGGTTTCTTACATTAAGAAAGGAAAGAGATGGATCAGTCTCCTTCGGAAATGATGATTAAGCTAAAATCATTGGAAAAGGCATAATCAGAATTGGGAACAAGAATACCAAGGAAAAAAATGTTCTACTAGTAGAAGATATGAAATATAATCTTCTAAGTGTGAGTCAAATGTGTGACCAAGGTCATAAATTTACTTTCTGTGGATAGATATATCCCTTTGATAACAACTGGCCATCCTCCGTTGAGGTCCCACAACAGTTTCTTGACAACGTATTCCAATTATTTGCAATGGGGAGCGACGTTCTCTTGATGTGTAACCCTTCCACCATAACTCACTCACATCACTACTCTTCTTCATAGCAATAGATATACTCTCCTACACAGCTACACATACATGGTAATAATTCTCTCTACCCCACTACACCTAAGATTACACAGGTTTACATCCTCGCAACTTTTATCTTCTTCTCTTTCGTGAGGGAGTAAAGTCTAGATCAGCTCTGATACCAAATTAGACCTATTGAAGACCATAGGAGAGAATAGATAATAAGATAACATAATGTATATATAAGCAATGTTTGATAGTTGATCTTACTCAAAGATCAAGAAATTAAAAAATATATATTTAAAAATCCTATCAATGGCATCCTATGTACCAGGCACCTCCAAGGTTCATGTCGTAGATAGAACGCTTCACACCAGAGAAGCCATTATTTGTATCCTCAAGGACATATTATTTATGGCACAAAATCGAATGAAACAACAAGGATATCAACATAGATTTGAATGTTCTTTTAATGAAGGGGATCGAATATTTCTTCATGTGTAGCCTTATAAACAGACATCACTCAAAGATAAATTCCCCCAAAATCTCATTCCCAAGTTCTATGGTTGTTATAAGATCATACAATGCATTGGTCAGGTCACCTATAAGTCAACTCCCCCAATACACTCCAAGATTCTTCCAGTCTTTCATATGTCATGTTTGAAGAAATTTGTGGGATCAAATTGCAAAGTGAAGACCAACCTACCATAACTTGATGAAGAAGATTCCATTTGGCTCCAACTAGAAGCAATATTGGATACAAAGAGTGCCAATTACGCCAACAAACAATCAAAGAAGTATTGCTCCAGTGGAAAGATATGCAACCAAAATATGCCACATGGGAACCAACAACAATTCTACAACAAGGCACCTCCAAGGCTCATGTTGTAGACAAAACACTTCACACCAGAGAAGCCATTATTTGTATCCTCAAGGACATCTTGTTTATGGCACAAAATTGAATGAAACAACAAGGATATCAACATATATTTGAATGTTCTTTTAATGAAGGGGATCACGTATTTCTTCGCGTGTGGCCTTATAAATACACATCACTCAAAGATAAATTTCCCCAGAAGCTCGTTCCCAAGTTCTATGGTCGCTATAAGATCATACAATGCATTGGTTAGGTCGCCTATAAGTTGGCTCTCCCAATACACTCTAATATTATTCCAGTCTTTCATATGTCATGTTTGAAGAAAGTTGTGGGATCAAATTGCAAAGTGAAGACCAACCTACCAGAAATTGATGAAGAAGGTTCCATTTGGCTCCAACTAGAAGCAATATTGGATACCAGAGAGTGCCAATTATACCGACAAACAATCAAAGAAGTATTGCTCCAGTGGAAAGATATGAAACCAAAAGATGCCACATGGGAACCAACAACAATTCTACAACAAGGCACCTCTAAGGCTCATGTCATAGACATAACGCTTCACACTAGAGAAGCCATTATTTGTATCCTCAAGGACATTATGTTTATGGCGCACAATTGAATGAAACAACAAGGATATCAACATAGATTTGAATGTTCATTTAATGAAGGGGATCAAGTGTTTCTTCGTGTGTATCCTTATAAACAAACATCGCTCAAAGATAAAGTTCCCCAGAAGCTCGTTCCCAAGTTATATGGTCCCTATAAGATCATACAATGCATTGGTCAGGTCGCCTATAAGTTGTCTCTCCCAATACACTCCAAGATTCTTCCAGTCTTTCATATGTCATGTCTGGAGAAAGTTGTGGGATCAAATTACAAAGTGAAGACCAACCTACCAGAACTTGATGAAGAGGGTTCCATTTGGCTCCAACTAGAAGCATTATTGGATACCAGATAGTGCCAATTATGTCAGCAAACAACCAAAGAAGTATTGCTTTAGTGGAAAGATATGCAACCAAAAGATGCCACATGGGAACCAACAACAATTCTACAACAGTTTCCTCTCCTTTAGCCTTGAGGACAACACTGCTTTCGAAGGGGGAAGGCACGTTAGGGTCCTACCCTAACCCCGTTACTTAGATACTTTACTAATGTATGAGGCCACCTTTCTTGAATAATTTCCATTAAATAGTTATTTAATAGTCATTCATTCTAACAACGTTTCATTTTTTAGTAATAAGGCCCAAATTAGTTGGTCGACCCTCATTATAAGGGGTCCATAGGTAGTTAAGATTTTCTTTGGATAATTATATATTGAGGAGAAGGTTATGTATTGTTTTGTCAAGAATTGTTATTGTATTTGGAGCATTGCTCTTGGAAGTTTCCCCCTTGAAGAGGCAAGTGAACATAACTCTCTATTTTTATCTCTGGTTCTCTTGTGTTCTTGTGTTTTTCACTACATTTTATGTGAATGCTCTAAAGTTTTGGGGTTAAGTACACTACAATGGTATACCTATAGCAAGGGTATTATTGGCTCTAACAACCCCCATAATAGAAAGTTGTTTACAAGATAAGACCTCCAAATGTGTCTTCTCTTATGCATTAATAATATTAGATTTATTACCCCTCCTTAAACTCTTACCACCTTTACTATCTAAAAATTATAAACCATCTTCCACATCACCAACAACAACCCCAATTCCCTCTCTTCTAGATTGCATATTGTACCTTTTGTTATCCACCATGTTTAAGGATAAATTTGTGAGTGCGGACACAGACCAATCTCCCCAGATCCACCTGGATCTGGAACAAAACGTGACAGAATACTACTCTTTCCCTAGATCTAGATTATTGAAATGAACTAAGAGAAATGGATAGCGGACATACCTTATGAACGCTCTCCTTTAATCTCTGTTGTTCCTTGCTCTGCTCCGATGCTCTTGCGTCATTCCAATCACAACAACACAAACCAATCACAGCAAATGCAGATTAATGTATTCAATACCTAGTCTATACATGTGATCAAGGAATCATGTAATAAGATGACATCATCATTATGGGAAAGGGACATATTACTGTATTGCATTAAATGAAAGAGAAACTTACAACCTGAGCCTTGATGTCGTAGGTCTCCTTTCGATGGCTCCTAGCTTTGACACACACACTTGCTCATGCATGAAGAAGTTGAACCACATATGATGACCTTGTTGTAGTCTCTTGCTGCTGTAGCATCAATCTCCCATGCAGTCTTGCACCAATTCTCCAATTAATCTCTTGCTAGTTTGCTTCTTCTTTTTCTAACCATTTCCATGAGCAATCTCCTCAATATATAAGAGAAGATTGATTAGTTACTTGGATAGGGAATAATCCCAAGATATCTGGAAAGTCAGTATTTTGCCAACCATTCGAACTCCAACTCACCCTTCTAGAAGATTCCTTCTAGAAGGATCGAGAACTTATTCATTTTCCTCCTTTAGAAACATGTTCGCACTCTAACCATTGACACAGTGCGAGAAGTTCACAGTCAAGCCGAATTCAACCTGCGGGAATGAAGGATTCTCGCAAGAGAGTATATATGCAGCCTGCGAACTATTTTCAAAATATGATTTTGAGAAAATGACAAGTGTAACCTTCTTCAGGAAAAAGTTCTTAATGAAGAGTTTGATCTTCCATTATCATGACATGATCATAATATCATCTCGACAACCAAAAATGTGGATAACACGCCACAACATCTTTCCCTTTTGAAGTTCCAAATACATGATAACCGTCACTATACTTTGAGCCATAAGAGGGATACACTATAACAACTCCACCCTACCCTTTAGAGGAGATGAAGCAATGGATTTCAAACTTAGCCCTCTTAGGAATGGAACTCAACAAACCAGATAGACCAACACCAATATCCCCAGTAGGAAAACCATCTCCAACAAAACTAGAGTAAAGAGGAAAATGAAAATTCAAAGGGACTGGGTCCTTAATAGACTTACTATCATTCAGTTGATGCTTATCTTGGTCAACATGATTCTCAACCCTCGTTGTATCATCCACCAATTTTTCTCCATTCACCTTGCAAAGAACATGCTCAAGGACATCACTCACCTAAATAGGATTCAAGACCTCAATTGGGCCCAATTCATTGGTCAATATGTTCACCTTTTTCAACCCAAGAAGGAGGTTGCTTGAGATCTAATTCCAATCTAGTGTTTGAGGATCACAACAAGATGGGTTGAAAGCTAAATAGAATTTAGGAATATACCCAATTCATGGGGCCCATTCTTTATTTCTGAAGGCACTCCCACAAAGAAGCCTCTCTCACCTTCCAACCATGAAAGCTATCCACTAAATCTATGCACTAGAGCCTCTTTTTAAATGTCATGTAAATTATAACATTCAATATATAAATTAGTGATTACTCTCAAAGATGTTAAGGTATGTCGAMAAAATAAGATTATTGTAAAAATACAAAATTATTCATTATTCTTCTCAATAAATTTTAATATTATAATTATTTAAGCTAATTTTATAATATTCAAAATAKTTTTTTATAAGCATCTTCTTTATAAATTTTAACATTACTATTAGATAAAATAAGTAATTAATATTATTTTTGATAACTTTTAATATTACAACTATATTAAGTTGCCTATATGTTGTTAAGAATAAATTCTTACAAGTGTGATATTTATGTACACACATCCATTTCGTTGTTTTTGGATTTGTTTAGGTTTTGTAAAAGGGTGGATTAATGTGACAACATCCTTTGAGAAAAAACGAGGTTCATCACTAAACCGTCTTTAAATTTATTGATAATGTTTTGCTCTATGATGGTATTTATTAATATCCACCTTACAATAATACTTTAATCTGCCATTCTTTATCATCATCGACCGATCGAATTTCTTCATCCTTGACTGAAATAGAGGAGTTCTCATCGTCTTGTTAGGTTAATTTCTAATTCCATCCATGCGACGAAATTGATTAGACTTTCTAAATTTAACATATTTTTAATGCATTTGAATTGCTAAAATTAATTTTTGAAATCAAAAATAGTAATTGGTCATGTAATTTATTTTTTGAAGTAAGAAAAATACTACAATACTCAAGATTATTAATCTAGTTTTTGTTGATGCACTTTTAAGACCTCGATGTGTAGTTACATCATTGTGTGTAGAAAAAATCTAGCCACTTGAAATAAYYTGTTGGTAGTCTGTAAGGTGACARACTTCCACWCCTWCAAGATGCCTCTAAGTCYTGGGTTGTTMRCTTGTTTCCTTACTATTACATCTTAGTTATAAACTCAAAGAGATTCAAAATTCTAAAACCAAGTGCAACCCTAGARGCACTTAGGAAGGTTGCCCATTGTCRCCACAATGACKMYTYCTCTCACTTTAAAACTACTYTCCTCCAWCATAAGGGGGGATTCCCTATAAAATAATRTGTWAGATATACATTAAAAATAAATGGGATGGTAGATTGCCAAAACYRATGCCTTCGAATGGGTGGTGGAGTAAGRATTAACAATCAAGGGGGTTCAAACAATATGGAAGAAAGTGTACTTAGAATGTTATAAACATGCTCAAACTAACCACATAGATTTACTTCAATATACTTAAAACTAAAGGAGAGATCATTCAAAAATGCTCCTCACAACAAGTACAAAATAAACCAAATAATAATGTGTAACCATGAATATGAAATGATAAATGAAGTAGACACAAGTAGAAGGCAATGTTTATAGAATGAGAAAATAACAATTTGCATTAGTCTTCTAGTGTCATTTCACTCCAAGGTCAAGAGAGCCTAGATGTGACACCCTTAACATTGAACCCTAGAGTGGACAACCTTAACTGAGACATTATAGCAATAAATACCCTTCAATGAACACAATGAGTACAACAATTTTCACTTCAATCCTAATGTCTTCTTTTAGAACAAACTTACCTTTCTAAAAATATTATTTTATCATATTTGTACAAGTAATTTTGAACAATCAAATCAACCCAAGAAAAAAAGATGATGAAAAACCTCAATGTCCCTTAACTTAATCCTCCTAGAAAATCTTCAACTAGGCTTGGAAGGGAACTCCCACATTTCCAACTATGCTAAACAAATGAGAACTCGCTCTTTTATAGAAATCATCTTAAACCATTTTACAATAAAATAATATTAAGAAAATACTAAAAGCCTCAATATTATAAAGAAAACCCTAAAAACCTATAGGGAAAAGCACTAATCTAGAAATTCCAATAAAATATTATTTAGGAACCCCAAGAGATTCCTCTTCCATGTTTTGTTATAATACTTTATTTTAAAGAACCTCTTAAAAGCCTCCATTAATAGATGTTATATGCCACCTCCTAAGCTTGCCTCATCACGTCTTCATGCCTCATCATAGGTAACACTTACACTTGAGGAAGAAATGTTAACCATTTTAAAATATTTTAATATCCTACTTAAAAAAAATGTTTTCAATCTAAATAGTGTCCACAAGATATTTATTATTCCATATTAATCACCACTAAAACTACCAATAAAAGTCTATCAATAAAAATGTAGTATCAAATAGCACGAAACCTTAAATAATGTGATTTCCAAAACTTACATTTGCATTCCACAGAAAACAATACTAATTAATACCTTTGAGTTAGAAATCAAATAAAAAAAATACTTACAAATCTTGAGAATCAAATTACTTATTCTAAGAAAACACTATATTTATTATATTGTTTTCCTTCGATGCGGTCTTTTTTAATATCCACCTTACAATAATACTTTAACTTGCCATTCTTTATCACCATTTATCGATCGAATTTCTTCACTGAAATAGAGGAGTTCTCATGATTTTATTAAGTTAATTTTTAATTCCATCCATGCCATGAAATTGATTAGATTTTTTAAATTAACATCTTCTTAGTTCTTAGTGCAATGTATTTGAATTTTCAAATTGATTAGATTAGATTTTGCTACTTTTGTGGTGTTTGTGGAATGTAACTCTGAAGTAGTTATGTTTTACAAGTAACTACAAATAATTGTAGTAGTTATCACCTCCTCGAGGAGGCTGGCTTTGGTTATGTATACAGAGCTTCCATGATGATTTTTGTGTTGATATCAAAATGCTAGATAAAAACAAAAAGTGGGCAGAGGATGAATTTCAAGTGTGAATATTAAGATTCTAAGTCTTTGCATATGCATTGGTTTATAGTATGTACCTATTGGAAGTGGTTTGTATGATATATAGGACAATGAATTGCTTCTACATATATGTGTTAGCGACGGAAGTCACTCCTGGATTGCTATCAGGAGCAGAGCCCAACGCCCATCAGTTTTATGTCACGGTGGTTTTTTATGGGTGATCAAATGGAGATAAAGGCTCGAGGAGATATTACTCTAACTTGGGAACTGGATCTGGTACGTAAAGAACAAAGGAGGTATGGAATCCTAATTTCAGCCAGTGGGTTGATTAAAAGGTGAACAAGTGGAAGACTTGATAAGAGGAGTGAACAAGCTACTTTAGGCAACATGCTTTCTGCAGTTTGTTGAAGAAAAACCCCAAACGCGAGATCCTCAGGTTCAGGGCTTCGAGGTACTGATAAGGGACTTGAATGGATTCTCCAATTCCAAGTCGTTCAGAGTTAGGAAAGTCACAAGGACTGACTAGAAGCAATGCAACTGTCACAGTGATCAAATTCTACATCATCCTATAACAGTTGCAACTCGACTGGATTCTCCAATTATGAGCAGCTCTAACACAGTTTGAACAAAGACATGAAAGAAACTGACATTCATAAGGCAAGAAGTCTCAACAGTTCATACATAACCAGAAATAACAGTGCTTCATTAAAGTTTTACAACCGGGAGCTTTGCTCAACCATCAATCCTTACAAAATGGAAAAAATGCCTACATATACTCTGGAGCTGACTCAGGCGCTGAAGGCACGATCATATCATGAATTCAATGCTTGACGTTGAGGAGCTTCTCTATCAGGATGGGCTGTCAGTCTGCCTCAATCAAATCTCTCCTCTACTCCCCTATCATAAGCCTCCTTAATTCAGCATGGCTTGCGCCAGGGGGTAGCTGAGCCCTTTGAATGTTGAACTGGCATGTGCAGGTTCCTCTGGTGAGTTGGAGACTCGACGTGGCTTTCCTGCAAGAGAACCGGTACAAGGGACCCTCCTGGGTAAATTTCAGCCAAGACCTCCATACTCTGCAATAAATGGGTGATGCGAGGCTTCACCCACCCTCTTTCTCCTTTTTCGCTGAGCTGAAGCGGCTCTTTAGATCCCCGAGTGGAATCCCTGATGAAAACCCAACCCAGTCCACATGTCTCTTCTTCTTTCCTCACGGTCTCCTGTTCTTCACCATGACTTTTCCCTGACTCTGTATCGGGTTTCGGGGTTTCATGTTCCCCGTTGTCAAGAGTTCTTGACCCTTTGAACTCTCGATCACCGATTCTC
The DNA here is from genome assembly GCA_009831015.1 of Picea engelmannii. Classification (NCBI taxonomy): domain Eukaryota; kingdom Viridiplantae; phylum Streptophyta; class Pinopsida; order Pinales; family Pinaceae; genus Picea; species Picea engelmannii. The sequence goes on from ML784799.1 coordinate 699,342, forward strand.
CGATGAGCGCTCTTTTTCCCTTAGCCCCTCCTGGCTAGGCTCAGGTCCATACGACCATGCGTCCACAAGACCACAGCCTTGTGTCTCCCGTCGAGGTTTCGACCTTCCTGCCGTCGGGAATTTCTAACCCTTAGAATTTTCGATCCCCGATGCGCTCCTTCACGCGTTGGCCCTTCCGGCTGAGCTCTCGCTCATATGACCTACTCCCGTGACCATAACCTTATCCCGTCGGGGCTACGGGGTTCGCGAGTTCGAGATGCACAAACTCCTTGCTTCCGGGATCTCTGATAGTCGATGTGGGATGCCACTTGTCCTCCCAGCCGACTCTTCTGGGGACCACCTTCATCTTCATCGGGAAATCGCGTATCGCGATTCTGTGATGCACAAAACTCTCACTCCCTGTTCTCCGAAACCCCGATCCCCGATATGCCGATAGGCTGACACCTATCCCAATTGATTGGACGAACCAAGTCTGCTTAGAACCATTGGGGCCCCCTCTTGCTAAATCCCGGGCAACTCGATAGCCCCGAAAACCCGACGACCATCGATTTGCTTTGAGGATGGTTCTCGACTGTTGAAGACAAAAATTTTCCCGCTCGCTTGCTTGGTGGGGCTGAAATGAGGCTTTTTGCGTTGTGTTCGGGCATTTCTCATGCGATTCGCCGACCAGAAGGCCCCTCACACCCCGAACAAGAAATATCACTAACATTAGGCTCCATGGGGGATATAGACGTCCCTGCGATGCTCTAAGAACTCCTTCCACAGCTTCAGTGCCTTGCTATTGGGCTATGGAGTCATGCTCAAAACATCCCGCTGCTGAAAATATATGTCGAAAAGTAAAAGCAACAAAACAAAGATACATGCTCAAAGAGCTTATTTATATACAATCCTAAACTAATGAAACACTTTACATGGGCTAGGTGAAAGAAAACTTCCACCATAGCCATTCAAGCAACTTCCTGGATAGAAGCTCCTTCCTCCTGTCGATGATCACCAGCAGATGGTGTAACCGTGACAGCAGAACAATTACACTCTTCAACTCCTCCTTACAGGCTGGAGTTGAGATGAAATAGGGCGGCTCCAAAGCATAAGGGAAATGCCACTCCATGTATTCGCTGACAGGGTCATCAAATGAGTGGCCAATTCCAGGAAATTGGCAACAGACGACCTCTTCTGCTACACAATTGTTCACCTGCGGCCGAATATCTCTAATAAGAACAGGCGGGTGAATAACTGAAATGGGCTCGTTGATCTCAGGTGGTGGCTGCTCACTGACTGGCTCTGCACAGTCTATAAACTACATTTTCGACTGCTCCTCTGGTTCTTTTGGTACCTCTTCTTGGCTCTCCCAAGGGTCAGAGTCATAATCATCATAGATAGGACCTATGGGAGAGCTCTGCTTTTCAATTTGCTGCTCAGGGGGGCTAATTTCCTCGCATTGTCTTTCATTTGTGAACAGAGGAGAAGGCTTTGCAGTCTTCTCTTGGAAGTTCTGGGTGTCCAGCTCAGAACCTGATTCATAGCTGTCATACACGGGCTGGCTGCTATCCAGGTCATCAATCTGTGATGTGGGGCTCTGCTGCTCCTCAACTGAATAGTCGTTAAAGCTGGGTGAGCACCAGACTTCTTCATCTTGCAAAAAAGGAACGATCTCCAGATCCTCCTTTTCAATCCCAAATGTAAATACATCATGGGAAATCTCGTGAAGAAAAAGAGAACAGTCCTCTTCCCCAACTACCACTTCATCGTTTTGTTCTGAGACAACAAGCTCATCGGGGATAGATGTTAATGCGCTTATGGGATCTTCAATATTCTCCTCGAGAAAGCCATCTAAAACATCTACCTTGGTGACTGGAAAATCCTCCCCATTGTCCTCAGATTTTAACCTTGCATGTTGGGCAATGAGAGATGTAATTAGTTCACTCAGAGCAACTTCCTCCCCCGGTCTTCTATCCTTACAGCCCTCATCATACATGATCATATCTGGGAGGATTTCTTCTTCTTGGCTCTCCCATGGGTCAGATTCATAATGACCATAAACAGGACCCGTGGGAAAGCTTTTTCCATAATCATCCTCAGTAGAGCTGCTAAGGGCCTTTGCTCCAAAGGATGGGAAATCCTCAACACATTGTTCAGCTTCCCACCTGTCAAATCTGGTAGTGATAGATTTTATCAGTTCCATAACTCCGCCCGAAGCATCTTCTCCTTCCCTGGGATCTTTATAATCATCCATTGTAGAGATACCACAATCATCTTCTTCAAAGGGTGGAAAACCCTCTGCACATCACTCAGCTTCCCACCTATCCAGTTGGGCTGAGAGAGATTTTATCAATTCCACAACTTCGCCCGAAGCAGACGAATGGGGAGGAGAAATGATTGATTCCTGATCCAGGTCATCAGGATCCTCCCCACAGCTTACGTCAGAAACAACTTTCTCTTGTATAGAGTTGTGGTATCCCTCACAACAATTATGACAAATTAACGTAGGGGGGTACAACCTCTGACAATAGGCGGTGAAAGCTGCATGGAATCCATGGAGTGAAGAAATGCTAGCATGGGGGTAAAGAATGGCACCATTTACGCACATCCCCTGCTAACGAGAACATGAACATCTTCAGTAACACATCCTCATGATGTATCTCCCACTGACGCATGAGTTCATGAAACTCACTGAGGTGTTGAGCAGGGTTGTCCTCTTCACGCTCTCTAAATCTGGGCAAATAATCGCCCCATTCATCCATAGAGGGGACAACATTGGGAAAACCAGGAATAGCAAAAAAATTAAACGGAGCAAACCTTCGAGCTAGGATTTCCTCCATATCGAACCAGTGGAGTCGCCAATTGATCCTCGAATCATGGAGTTGCCAGGTGAAAGATGCACAACTTCAAATATGCCCAGTCCTTGTTCACCATCAAAGGCCAAATTCTTAACGTTTTCGTTACCCCAGGAAGCTTCTCAGGCTGAGAAAGCAGCTGCTAAAACCTTCTCGAGAAAGCTCCTCTGGGTTAGCTTTCAGGTGTGCTAACAGTGGCCACAACTGAAATAGTAAAGTGGAAACAATGGAGTTGCCACAATGGAGTCGCTAGGTGCACAGTAGAAATTTGAATAATTCTGATTTCTGATGCACCTTCAGAATCAGTTGATCGTTGTCGTTTTGCCCAGGGAAAATCTTCAACTTCGTCCCTGGCAATGGCACCAGAAATGTTAGTGACGGAGGTCACTCCTGGATTGCTATCAAGAGCAGAGCCCAACGCCCATCAGTTTTATGTCACGGTGGTTTTTTATGGGTGATCAAATGGAGATAAAGGCTCGAGGAGATATTACTCTAACTCGGGAACTGGATCTGGTACGTAAAGAACAAAGGAGGTCTGGAATCCTAATTTTAGCCAGTGGGTTGATTAAAAGGTGAACAGGTGGAAGACTTGATAAGAGGAGTGAACAAGCTACTTTAGGCAACAGGCTTTCTGCAGTTTGTTGAAGAAAAACCCCGAAAGCGAGATCCTCAGGTTCAGGGCTTCGAGGTACTAATAAGGGACTTCACTGGATTCTCCAATTCCAAGTCGTTCAGTGTTAGGAAAGTCACAAGGACTGATTAGAAGCAATGTGACTGTCACAGTGATCAAATTCTACAACATCCTATAATAGTTGCAACTCGACTGGATTCTCCAATTTCGAGCAGCTCTAACACAGTTCGAACAAAGACATGAAAGAAACTGACATTCATAAGGCAAGAAGTCTCAAGATTTCATACATAACCAGAAATAACAATGCTTCATTAAAGTTTTACAACTGGGAGCTCTGCTCAACCATCGATCCTTACAAAATGGAAAAAATGCCTACATATACTCTGGAGCTGACTCAGGCACTGAAGGCACGATCATATCATGAATTCAATGCTTGACGTTGAGGAGCTTCTCTATCAGGATGGGCTGTCAGTCTGCCTCAATCAAATCTGTCCTCTGCTCCCCTGTCATACGCCTCCTTAATTCAGCATGGCTCGCGCCAGGGGGTAGCTGAGCCGTTTGAATGTTGAACTGGCATGTGCAGGTTCCTCTGGTGAGTTGGAGACTTGGCGTGGATTTCCTGCAAGAGAACCGGTACAAGGGACCCTCCTGGGTAAATTTTAGCCGGGACCTCCATACTCTACAATAAATGGGTGATGCGAGGCTTCACCCACCCTCTTTCTCCTTTTCTGCTGAGCTGAAGCGGCTCTTTAGATCCCCGAGTGGAATCCCTGATGAAAACCCGACCCAGTCCACAGGTCTCTTCTTCTTTCCTCACGGTCTCCTATTCTTCACCGTGGCTTTTCCCCAACTCTGTATCAGGTTTCGGGGTTTCGCGTTCCCCGTTGTTAAGAGTTCTTGACCCTTTGAACTCTCGATCATCGATTCTCCGATGAGCGCTCTTTTTCCCTTAGCCCCTCCTAGCTAGGCTCAGGTCCATACGACCATGCGTCCACAAGACCGCAGCCTTGTGTCTCCCGTCGGGGTTTCGACCTTCCTGCCGTCGGGAATTTCTAACCCTTAGAATTTCCGATCCCCGATGCGCTCCTTCACGCGCTGGCCCTTCAGGCTCAACTCCCACTCATATGACCTACTCCCGTGACCACAACCTTATCCCGTCGGGGCTACGGGGTTCGCGAGTTCGAGATGCACAAACTCCTTGCTTCCAGGATCTCCGATAGCCGATGTGGGATGCCACCTGTCCTCCTAGCCGACTCTTCTGGGGACCACCTTCGTCTTCATCGGGAAATCGCGTATCACGATTCTGCGATGCACAAAAATCTCACTCCATGTTCTCCGAAACCCCGATCCCCGATATGCCGATAGGATGACACCTGCCCCAATTGATTTGACGAACCAAGTCTACTTAGAACCATTGGGCCCCCCTCTTGCTAAATCACGGGCAACTCAACAGCCCCGAAAACCCGACGACCGTCGATTTGCTTTGAGGATGGTTCTCGACTACTGAAGACAAAACTTTGCCTACTCGCTTGCTTGGTGGGGCTGAAATGAGGCTTTCTGCATTGTGTTCGGGCATTTCTCATGCGATTCGCCGACCAGAAGGCCCCTTGCGCCCCGGACAAGAAATATCGCTAACAATATGCATATTGAAGAGTGAAGTTGAACTAATGATCAAAATCAGGCATCCACACTTCGTGTCTTTGTTGGGTTTCTTTGGTCATGGGAAGACCATGTTGCTAGCACATGAACTTATGCTTAACGGTTCTTTGTAAGAACACTTATCTCTGCTTAAGATACATGAGATACATTAGGTAGTTCTCAATCTTCTTATGTGTTTGTATTATTACTGATAGCCAGACAAGTAAGCTAAAGTATCCATGCTACAATGATGCCTTCAAGTCAATGAGATCTTCCTGGCAGGTCCATCTTATCTATCTGCACTTACATGGTGATCCAAATTTATGCAGGAACACAACAGAGTACACAAATAACCATGAATACAAAGATGCAACGGAAATAACACTTCATTTCATTAATATCAAAGAACTAAAATTTGTTTATAGACGGAATGGAAATAAACTAGCTAGGGCGCTCGTAGCTTATCTCTGAGAAGAGATGTGGCAGCTACAGGCCTTTGAACACTATGTTAAAATGAGGCTTGAAGGCCTATATATTATTGAGAAACAATGGAAAACCCTAAACATCCAAAAACCTAACCCTAGAAGATGAAACACCATAATATGGGCCCCGTCGGGGTAAATTGGTACATCAATTTCCTGGGGTCGTAACTTTGGCATACTATCTTTGTTTGGCACACATGATACATCGTTACAAAGATATATCCAAGGACTACAAATACTGACAACGAATATCAAGTCCATAACAAATTCATATTTGTCGGAGGTTTGATGCCCAAAAAACATCGTTTAGGGCCTCAAAACGGCTTTGGAAGTTCAGGACCCGAAATACTGCTAAAATTAGTAAATTGTGCTACAATTAAGGAAACTGAAAAACCGAAATAAACAATGGTGGGGGTCCAAGTGGGATAGGCGGGTGGCCACCAATATCCACCTGGATCACATGGCATTTGTGTATATAGATTGCTCTTGATATGGCCAAGTAAATATTTTATAACCAATGAGTTGAGGGGAAACACTTGGTTAAATGGTTCCATAATGCTTAAGTTCCATCTTCTTGTTTTCGGTCGTAAACCATAATACTATTTATAACAATTAACAAATTGTAGTTTTCTATTGATTCTTGAAGGTTTCAACTGTATGAGGTGCTCTAGCTATCCAACATTGTTTGCCTTCTAAAATCAACATTTTTGTATTGTTTATTAGTACTATGTTCATATACCAGTCATAATACTTTATTTGGATACACATTAAAAAAATAATAGCTTTGTCTCTCTTTTGTTGGCATTCTAGGACTATATCCTTTTCCTATTTCCCTTTAGAGATGCTTGGAATTCCCCATTCTTTATGTTATTGATTGATGCATTGAGGACAATGGAACTAGTCTTTTTTTGACATGTTTTAGTTTCATTATATTATATTGGTCAAAATACTTTATACATAAGTCACACACATTAATGCACCAACAACTTTGTTTCTTCTTTGATGGCCATTCTAGGAGCATATAATTTTCATTTTTCGTGTTTCCTTGCAGACATCGTTTGAATTTGCCCATTCTTTAGGGTCTTAATGACTGCATTGAGGATGTCGATACTAATCTTTTATTTATTTGTTTTGGTTTCAGTACAAAAGGAGAAGTTTGATACGGTGACAGATGCCCGTATCCAAGTTTTCAACAATACACCATTCAACTTAGAGTGATGAACAAAGGAGTCAAGCTGGGTCACCAAGCTCATTGGTAGGCTAATAATGCAGGTGGATTAGGCTGATCAAGCCTGGGATGTTTAACATCTACAGTCTTAAAGATGCCTGTTGAAAGGTTACATGAGAGAATAAATTATGTTGTTAAGAATAAATTTTTACAAGTCTCATATGTGATATTTATGTAAACACATCCATTTCATTGTTTTTGGATTTCTTTACGTTTTGTCAAAGGGTGGATTAATGTGACAACATCCTCTGAGAAAAATCAAGGTTCATCATTAAACCTTGTTTATATTTATTATAGTGTTTTCCTCTATGACGGTCTTTATTAATATCCACCTTACAATGTTACTTTAACGTGTTATTCTTTATCACCATATATCGATCGAATTTTCGGATGAAATAGAGGAGTTCTCATGATTTTATTAGATTAATTTCTAATTCCATCCATGCCATGAAATTGATTAGATTTTTTAAATAAACATCTTCTTAATGCAATGCATTTAAATTTCCAAAATGAATTTTCGAAATTAAAATAAGTAATTAGTAATGCAATTTATTTTTTGAAGTAAGAAAAATACTATAATACTCAAGATTAATCTAGTCTTTCTTGATGCATTTTTAAGACCTCGATGTGTAGTTGCACTATTGTGTGTGGACAAAACCTAGCCATTTGAAATAACCCGTTGGTAGTCTGTAAGGCGACAGACTTCCACTCCTACAATATGTCTCTAAGTCTTGGGTTGTTAACTTCTTTCCTTACTATTACATCTTAGTTATGCACTCAAAGAGATTCAAAATTCTAAAACCAAGTGCAACCCTAGAGGCACTTAGGAAGGTTGCTCATTGTCACCACAACATCTCTTCTTCTCACTTTAAGATGACTCTCCTCCAACATAAGGGGGGATTCCCTAGACAATAATGTGTAAGATATACATTAAAAATAAATGGGATGGTATATTTTCAAAACCAATGCCTTCTAATGGGTGATGGGGTCAAGATTAACAATTAAGGGGGTTCAAAAAACATGGAAGAAATTGTAGTTATAATGTTATAAACATACTCAAACTAACCACATAGATTTACTTCAATATACTTAAAATTAAAGGAGAGATCATCCAAAGATGCTCCTCATAACAAGTACAAAATCAACCAAATAATAATGTGTAACCATGAATAATTAAAGGATAGCCACATATGAAATGATAAATAAAATAGACACAAGTAGGAAGCAATGTTTATAGAATGAAAAAATAACAATACATTAGTCTTCAAGTGTTATTTCACTCCAAGGTCAAGAGAGCCTAGATGTGACAACCTTAACATTGAACCCTAGCTAGGAAAGCTCTCAAAAGAGAGTGGACAACCTTAATTGAGACATTATAGCAACAAATATACTTCAATGAACACAATGAGTACAACAAGATGAAGGAAGGTTTTCGCTTCAATCCTAATGTCCTCTTTTAGAACAAACTTGCCCTTCTACAAAGATTATTTTAGCAGATTTGTACAAGTAATTTTGCACAATCAAATCAACCCAAGAAAGAAAGATGAAGAACCTTAATGTACCTTAACTTATTCCTCTTAGAAGATCTTCAACTAGGCTTGGAAGAGAACTCCCACATTTCCAACCATGCTTAGCAAATGAGAGTACTCTTTCTTTTATAGAACTCGTCTTAAACCATTTTACAATAAAATATTATTAAGGAAATATTAAAAGCCTCAATATTATAAAGAAAATACTAGAAACCTCTAGGGAGAAGCACTAATCTAGAAACTTCCAATAAAATATTATTTAGGAACCCTAGAGATTCATCTTCCATGTTTTTTTATAATAATTTATTTTAAAGAACCTCCTAAAAGTCCCCATTAATATATTTTTCAAAGTATCTTGAACCCTTCATAAAAATATAACTTAAAATTCATATGAATATAACTTAAAATTCATATGAGACTTCTCTTGGTGGAACACTCATTTATGATTTCTTCCTTGAGTCATGCATAGATGTTATTTGTCACCCCCTAAGCTAGAGCACTCCTATCAACTTATATGTTTTACAAGTTGTCCTTCTAAAAGCTTCTCCCTTTCTTGTGAGTGTGCTAAAAATCTATATATGGATCATGCTTCCAAATATTCAATTTCATCTAGTAGAATATGAAATGCCTTAAAAGTTGTTCTTCAATGGAAGAATATGACTCAAATATGTAGGAGGAGTTTTTAAAGCAACATCCGTTATGATATCATGGTTTTTTAAGCTTTGTCGATAAATTTTCATGCTCATCACAAGTAACACTTACAGGAGGAATTTTTAAAGCAACATCCATTATTGAGTTCTTACACTTGAGGAAGAACTCTTAGCCATTTTAAAATATTTTAATATTATATTTTAAAAAAGAAAAATGATTTCAATCTAAATAATGTCCCCAAAGTACTTATTATTCCATATTAATCATCTCCACAATATACTTATTATTCCATATTAATCATCACTAAAACTACCAATAAAAGACTATCAATAAAAATGTAATATCAAATATCACAAAACCTTAAATAATGTGATTTCCAAAACTTGCATTTACATTCAATAGATCACAATACTAATTAATATACCTTTGAGTTTGAAAAATTTACAATTAATATGCATCTTATTATTATCAACCTAATATAATTAATACTAAATTAATATTAATATGCCTTTTATGAGAGAAAAAAAATTACAATTAATATGCCTCTTATCATTATCAACCTAATATAATTAATATAAAATTACTATGCCTCTTATTATTATCAATCTAATATAATTAATACTAATAATCATATGGTAATTGATTCCTTAATATATTATGGAGGTCAAGTTTTAAGAGGTTTTGAAATCACATATTTATATGAGGGCTCGAGGACGTAATTGCAAATGTATTTATTGCATGTAATGGATTGTAAATTTGTTTATTGCACGAGGACACGTAATCGATAACGTGAAAACCCAAACTACGTGTATGCCCAATTAATAGGATGAGTCACACAGAGGCACAACAAAGATCAAAAAGTTTTCTTTGTTAGTGGGCACATGGCCATTGGCAACCATGAAGGTAATTCATTGAATGAAATTATATGAAGAGAGTGTGGGAAGTTCGAAGCATGGGGTTCTAAACTTCTTCAGTTGTAATGCTAGTTTCCTCACTCAGTGTCTAACTCTAATGAATTGTTGCGGATAACATCAAGTGAGAGTGTAGCTTGTAAAAATGTATCTCAGCCGGTAATCAATCATAAGGTTAGAAAAAACCATTTTGAGATACACCGATAAGATGAATCCCACCTGTTATTATGACCTCTTGATGCATGTTTTGGGCGCTATTCATTTCATTTATCCCTCTTCCTAGATCGACTAGGAGGGACTCGAGTGCTTGACCCATATCTAGTTTTCTCAATGCAACTTCATTGATGGTTTTCTTGTTCGGAATGATTTGATAGAGGCACTTCCAACTAGATTAATCCTCCTCAACGCTTTGGAAATCCATAAAGCCTCTCTTATGCTTTAAGTTTCCTTTGAACTGTTTGTGGAAATTACAGGGGCGGTTTTTGTCGTTTGTGGAAATTGTTAGAATTGCAAATGCAGACAACACAATTCACATATGATAATCAACAATCACACAGATAAGAAGCAAAAATATTTCACATGGTTCACCCAAACGTTGGGCTACATCCACCAAGCATAGGTATCGGTTGTCTTATTATTCAAATCATGGAGATTACAATAGACTTGGAAGCTCTCTCATATCCTCTCTCACATCCTTTCCCTTCTCATTTTCCTCTATGAGCTTACATACATTTATATACATTTACACAAGAAACTGATTATTAAATGCAATCTCATCCATATTCTAACTTGGTCTTATTAGTTACAACCAATGCTAAATAATAAGATAAAAAATATATCCTTGGAGGAATTCGTAGTCACCAAATTCAACAATCTCCACCTTGACAAAAATTAACATGATACCTTGCTCCTTCCTTTTGTTCATCACCTTTTTTGCAAGCCAAGAGAAGTCAAGCACCATCGTAGCTTCTCTAAAAGTATTGGTTTTGTGAACATGTCTGCGCAGTTCTCTTTTGTATGCACTTTCTCAAGAGAAACTCCACGTTCATCGATGACCTGTCTTACAAAATGGTACTTGATAGGTATATGTTTTGTTTTATTGTGATAGGCTGGATTCTTAGCCAAGTGAATAGCACTTTGACTATCACAAAATAATTTCCTTTTCCTGCATCCTTTCAAACTCACCAAACAAACCTTTCAACCAAACTACCTCTTTGCAAGCATGTGAAGCAGCTACGTATTTTGCTTCTGTAGTGGATAAAGCAACAATGTTATGTAGCTTTGACATCCAACTAATAGCTCCCCTTGCAAGAGTAAATACATAACCTGAATTCGACCTTCTCTTGTCCAAATCCCCTGCAAAATCAAAATCAACATATCCACAGACTAATTCACAACCACTGTTATAAGTGATACAATAATCACTTGTGCCTCTCAAATACCAAAACACCCATTTCACTGTTGCCCAATGCTCTTTACCTGGATTTTCCATATACCTGCTGACAACCCCAACTGCATGTGAAATGTTTGGCCTTGTACTAACCATCCCATACATTAGACTTCCTATTGCATTAGCATATGGTATTCGAGACATATATTGCTTTTCTTCTTTTGTACTAGGACATAAACTTGAAGAAAGCTTAAAATGGGAAGCCAAAGGGACTGAAACTAGTTTCACATCGTTCATTCCAAACCTCAAAAGTATCTTCTCAACATACTTCTGTTGTGGCAACCAAAGCTTACCATTCCTCTTGTCTTTGAATATCTCCATGCCCAAAATCTTCCTTGCTGCTCCTAGATCTTTCATATCGAACGTCCTAGCCATCCGAGCCTTTAACCTGTTGATCTTAGTTATGCTTTTGCTTGCTAAAAGCATATCGTCACCATACAATACTAAGATAATGAATATGTAATTATTCAATTTCTTAAAGTAAACACAATGATCATACTCACTCCTTGTATAATTATGGCTCACCATGAAAGATTCAAATTTCTTGTACCATTGTCTGGACGACTGCCTGAGACCATACAATGATTTCTTGAGCCTGCAAACAAATTTCTTGTTGCGATTCTGAACGAACCCTTCAGGTTGTTCCATGTAAATTTCCTCATCCAAATATCCATGTAAGAAAACAACCTTAACATCTAGCTGTTCCAACTCCAAATCAAGTAATGCAAATAATGATAACACAATTCGAATTGAAACAGACTTAACAACTGGTGCAAAAATCTCATGAAAGTCAATACCTTATTTATGAGAATGTCATTTCGCAACCAGCCTTGCTTTGTACCTTTCCACCTTATCATCAACACTCTTTTTCAGCTTGTAGACCCACTTGCAACCTACAATTTTTTCGTCTCTTGGAAGTTCTACCAGGTCCCATGTGGCATTCCTCTCTAATGCCTTGATTTCATCCTTCATTGCTTCTTTCCATTTATCATTGTTAGAACCTTCACAGCTTCCTGATAGCATGAAGGTTCATCATCATTAGTACTTAAAGAAACTGACGAAACAAAATCATTGTACTTTCTTGGAGGATTTCTGACCTCTGTAGATCTCCTTAGGGAAGTTTGTGGCTCATCCACATTTTGTTGATTGTTATCATCAACCATGTCTTCCTCTGCAGCAAGCTCTTCAAGAACATATTCAGAAACTTGTTCATGTTCACTTTCATCTGTATTTGAACTGGTTTCAAACTGAATCTGTTGATACTTTGGTACTTCTTCATGTTTCATTTGAACATCTACATATGATTTGATGAGAGATCATTCATCAAATATTACATCTCTGTTAATGGTGATCTTGTGGGCAGTAGGATCCCACAACATGTACCCCTTAATACCATCACCATATCCAACAAAGATAATCCTTTTTTATTTTGGATCTAATTTAGAATGCTGATGTTTTGGAATTAGAAAATAGGCTTCACAACCAAAATCTTTAAGATTAGAATAATTACAAGGGTGACCTGTCCATACCTCTTCAAGAATCTTACACTCTATTGACGTTGATGGTGATCGATTCACCAAATAACAAGTTGTAGGTACTGCTTCTGCCCACAGTTCTTGCTGCAAGTTGGCATTACTAAGCATACTCCTTGCTCTCTCAAGAAGAGCCATGTTCATGCATTCAACAACTCCATTTTGTTGAGGAGTATAGGCAATAGTTTTATTCCTATCAATCCCAAACTCCTTGCAATAGTTCTCAAATTCCATTGACGTAAATTCACCACCATTATCAGTTCTTAAACATTTAATGGACCTACCAGTGCTCTTTTCCACTAAAGCTCTAAACTGCTTAAAAATTGTAAATACATTAGCCTTACTCTTCAACATATAGACCCACACCTTCCTAGAGAAATCATCTATAAAAGTAACCAAATATGATGATCCTCCATACAAAACAATAGGGGATGGTCCTCAAACATCAGAATGGATATAAGCAAGGATTCCTTCACTAGTGTGTCTTCCGGTTTTAAATTCCTGCCTATTCTGTTTTCCATAAATACATTGCTTGCATAAATCTAACTTTAAAGACTTTAGATTAGGAAGCAACTTGCGATCAGACAATACCTTCAATCCTCTTTCGCTCATATGGCCCAACCATTGATGCCACAGTCGAACATAATCACTGTCATTCTCGGATACAGTTGTCGCATGATCTAACTCGGTTCTTCCTTATAACAGAAACATGTTACCAACCTTCTTTTCTTTGATAACCAGTAGGATTCCTTTGTAGACTTTCATAACTCCACCTTGAACAATACTCTTATATCCTCCAGTGTCTAAGACTCCCAAAGAAATTAGGTTCTTCCTAAGCTCAGGTACATGTCTCACATCAGTTAGTATTTTAACAGTTCCATCAAACATCTTAATTCGAATGCTACCAATTTCCACAACTTTACATGAGATATCATTTCCCATGTAAACTATTCCATCATCTATAGACTGGTAAGTAACAAACCAATGTCTATGAAGACACATGTGATTTGAAGCACCGGAATCTAATAACCACTGTTGATCATGACGTGAACCAATACTAATTGATAAAACTTCATCAATCATACCTGAACCTGTTGCTGAACCTGTTTCAGTTGCATTTGCTTCCTTCGTCTCTTTTGGAGGGTCATCTTTGGAGGCTTGTTGTCTCTTCCAACAATCCTTCTTCAGGTGTCCAGATTTTCCACAAAACCAACACTTAAGCTTTCTCTTTCTGCCCTGCGACTTTGACCGAGAGAAATCCCTCTGACCCTGTCCTCTTTCTTTAGGTCTGCCTCTGACCATCATCGCCTCAGATGTAGAGGTTTCTGAATTGGATTTCTTCCTTGTTTCCTCAGACAGTAAAGCTCCAACAATAACATCAAACTCAATAGTTTTTGTTGTGCTGAAACTAATAGAGATAACAAAGTGATCCCATGACTCGGGCAAAGAACACAATAATGTAATCGCCTTATCTTCAGATTCGAATTTTAATCCCATGCTAGTCAACTGGACTAAAAGAGTATTAAAAGTATTTAAATGATCAACTATTTTCGTACCTTCCTTCATGCGCAAAATGTACAATTGTCTTTTTAGGAAGATCTTGTTCGTCAAGGATTTCGTGATATACAAGATTTCCAACTTCGTCCACAAACCAACTATTGTCTTCTCCAAGACAATGTTGAACAGAACATCATCGACCAAACACAAACGTATGGCACTCGGTGCTCTTGCATCGATCTCATCCCACTCTTCATCTGAAATGGTCGCGGGTTTATTTGATTTTCCCAAAAGTGCCTTCACCACGCCTTGTTGCACGAGCATATCGTGCATCTTAACCTTCTAGATCTCGAAATTGTTCTTGTCATTAAACTTCTCAATTTCGAATTTAGCACTCTGAGTTTTCGCCATTAGCAGAAGAAAAATTCCAAAAAACTTATGCTTATAAAACCAAGGCCCTTTAAAAAATGTGGAGAAATAATAGTATAAACTCCAAAAGGTTGAATAAAAAAAAAATTAATAAAAAACCTTTCACTAACCTCACCTTTTATTTAAAAATAAAAAATCAGCTTTTTAATTCCTCCACCTTTTATATACTATATTTAATTCCAAGTATAGTAAACCTTCATACCTTTCCATTTTCAAAAAAGAACCATACCTTTAATTTTTTCAAAAAGAAAAACATGCGAATGTTTCTTAAGGGAGATCAACGCTCCTTCACTATGGATGGGGAGCGCTCGTGTTGGATCAATGCTCCCTCACTATGGATGGGGGAGCGCTAGTGCTCTGTGATGTAGGAACCGGGTGCATGAGTTTTCTGAAAAATAGAATTTCACAAGTGTAAGAGCGTCGACGTGCCTTTGACACTGCATAGGGAGCGCTGATGACTTTCTACTCAATTTCCACCTGCGACAACTACTCAATTCACCTTAGCTCTGATACCAATTGTTAGAATTGCAAATGCGAAAAACACAATTCACATATGATAATAAAAAATCACATAGATAAGAAACACAGAGATTTCACGTGGTTCACCCAAACGTTGGGCTACGTCCACCAAGCATAGGTATCGGTTGTCTTATTATTCAGATCATGGAGATTACAACAAACTTGCAAGCTCTCTCATATCCTCTCTCACATCCTCCCCCTTCTCATTTGCCTCTACAGGCTTACATAAATTTATATACATTTACACTTGAAACTGATTATTAAATGCAATCTCATCCATATTCTAACTTGGTCTTACTAGTTACAACCAATGTTGAATAATAGGATAAAAAATATATCCTTGGAAGAATTCTTTGTCACCAAGTTCAACAGAAATTACAGGAGCAATTGTTGATAGGGATGTTGGGGGCCTATGTTAACACTGTGAATGAGGTAACATTAAGGTAGAAGTCAAACATTTATGTTGGTTTATATCAAATGCAGTTTTTTAATTAGTTATCTTGAATGTTTTTTAGAAAATTATTTTGAATGCTTGTTTAGAAGACTTGTGTTACAATGAAATAAAATTAAAAAAAGAAACTAAATGATAAAAGCCCAAATGAATGAGATGATTGATTGTCTCAGCTAAAATTCAACATATGTTTTATTTAATATTATATTTTTTAGAGTTAAATATTGAGGTGTATATCAAATGTTGTTACTACTTATGAATTTTTTGGTAAGACTTCTATTACAGTGAGACCACTGAAATGATAAAAAACTAAATGATCCATGAGGCAAATATCAATGAGGTTTCGTGTTGCTTCGCCTCCCTCCTTGCGGGATTTTCACCTTGCTCAACATGTTTGAAATTCTCTCACCAAACAATATTCACCCTAACATATTCAACATAATTTATATCCTTAATCTTCTTATGAATATAGAAGAGGTAGTATTCAAGAAATCATCAAGTTTATAATCCCATACACCTTGATGTATATATATGTATGTCTCATCTAATTGAAATTATATTAGATGAGACATACCCAGCCTCAAACCCTAAAACAAACTTGCTTGTGCTATTAAATTATATTAAAAAGTTTCGATTTCGAACATTATATTAAAAAGTTTCGATTTCGATTTTGATGTGCTATTAAATTGATTAAATTATATTAAAAAGTTTCGATTTCGAACATTAGAAATGTTCTTTCACTTCGTCTCATGTCAAAGTGGTGGAATGTTTTAGGGTTTTAAAGTGCTATTGCTCCACCTTAGTAATTTTATTCTCCCTCTCCTCTCGCTCACGCTGCTCACCCCAATGCGTCCATTATTAGATGTTTTCTTAATACAAACTAAATGTCTGTTTGTTATTTGCAGGACCTAGAACTTTCACGTTTTCAACCTGCATTATATTGAAGCGGAATTTAATTGAATTAATACCTGGATCCATTTGTTTTCCGAACCCTCTGTTCCTCTGCAGCGAGCCCTCTTGCACAAAAACGTCTTTCTGGAACCCTCTGCACAGAACCCTCTTTTGGAACCCTCTGCACAGAACGAAAATTGTGTTTCTCTCTCTTACCCTGCTGCCATACGCACCTTCAGATCGATGAGGATGGGTATTCTGAAGGTTCTTTTATGGGCAGAGAGAGGACCGGTTTCCCCAAGACTGTTATTCTCCACCTGTCCATCAGAGTAGGAGATTCGACAGCATTTCTGAAACTGTTACCAAGACCTCCGCAAAACTGTAACGGCTGCTCCACCATCCGTCTCTTCATATGGGTCATTAAACACTAATTAAGAAATTAGTCTTACATTCTCCCACTTGGCACATATGATAACTTAATGTTAGAGTTTAACAGAGTAGACATTAGGTGCGCCATAAGTCATATTCGTCTTGGTTTTCAGTTTGGTCATCATAATACTATAATTAAACAACC
>ML784799.1:716688-739413 GCA_009831015.1 Picea engelmannii
GGACCTCAACAATGAGTTCCACATAATATTAATGAATGGAAGACATCACAAGATTTTAAACTGGGAAACATTCATGATATATCAAGTCTTGTGCATGCACATCTTTTGAACACCCCACAAGATGATAAACCAAATCCATTGATTGTTAGAGAGTGTGGTTGTGGCATTCCTTGCACATGCTTGTTAATAGAGGAATCAAAGTAGAAGGCCTTTTGTTAAGATAGCATGGCTCTATCCAATCTCCGGAAAATTATTTCATAGTCCTTACAAAATTGATATAGTTAAACCGCAAGTTAGAGGTTTGGTGTTGATACGTCCTTCTCATCATATGGGATTCATCATTTTAATAGGAAATGCTCCTTTATCCCTTGTATTTTCTGTTGATTAATTGGGTTGGTTGTCATTGATGTCAACCCTTGAAGAAAGTTCGGTAGCGAATTCCGGTAGCACAAAGGTTTGGGTAATGGACCCAAGTTTGTTTGATGTATAATGGTATGATTTTTGATATATTTGCAGGTAAGACTATTCTATATGGATAAGTCAAAGTGCTTGCAAAGAAGAAATTATTTAAATAAAAAGTGAAGTGACAAAATCAAAGAGGATTATTTAAATAAAAAGTGAAGTGACAAAGTCAAAGATGATTATTTAAATAATAGAATGAAGTAACAAAGTCAAAGATAATTATTTAAATAATAAAGTGAACTAACAAAGTCAAAGATGATTATTTAAATAATAAAATGAAGTGACAAAGTCAAGGAGGATTATTTAAATAATAAAGTAAATGGAGAACTTTCTAATTATGGAAAGTGGTTATAAGAAGCTTAACTCTAAAATGAAGAAAATGAGTTAAGTAGTAAAGTGGCTATTGGATACATGGACAAGTGGCAAATTGGGCAAAGTTGGACATAGGTGATTATGTGTACAAAGTGACTATGTGGACAAAGTGGCCTAGAAGATGCTTATAAGGAAGCTACTTGGAGAGTATAAATAAGAGGCAAGACTCTCTCATTTTAATCACACTTGAGCATATTGAATATCTACAGGTGACTGAGGTAACCAAAAGATATCTAAGCCGAATTTCAAAGGGAAGGTGAAGTAAAGAAGGCCGAAATTCAAGGGAGGATAAATTCTTTTGATGATGTTTTCTAAGGTATGTTATTTACAGGTCATCTCACCATTTTCGCAATAACGTTTTTTATAGAGTGATTCAGACCGCGAAATTGGGAGGCCATTGAGGAAACATATCCAAGTAGCTTTAGTACAAATTTCAGCTTGTGGGTCATTGTATTTTTGGAGTTACACTACGTGGAAAATAGGGTTTGTGGCTAGTCCTGAAACTAGTCTAAAACATGTGTTTCGAGTAAAAACGTCATAACTTCTTCATAACATATCCAAATTCAGTGGAAAGATATGCAACCAAAAGATGCCACATGGGAACCAACAACAATTTCCTCTCCTTTAGCCTTGAGGACAGCACCACTTTCGAAGGGGGAAGGCACGTTAGGGTCCTACCCTAACCCCGTTACTTAGATACTTTATTAATGTATGAGGTCACCTTCCTTGAATAATTTCCGTTAAATAGTTATTTAATAGTCATTCATTCTAACAACGTTTCATTTTTTAGTAATAAGGCCCAAATTAGTTGGTCGACCCTCATTATAAGGGGCCCATAGGTAGTTAAGATTTTCTTTGGATACTTATATATTGAGTAGAAGGCTATGTATTATTTTGTCAAGAATTGTTATTGTATTTGGAGCATTGCTCTTGGAGGTTTCCCCCTTGAAGAGGCAAGTGAACATAGCTCTCTATTTTTATCTCTCATTTCTCTTGTGTTCTTGTGTTTTTCACTACATTTTATGTGAATGCTCTAAAGTTTTGGGGTTAAGTACACTACAATGGTATACCTATAGCAAGGGTATTATTGGCTCTAATAACCCCCATAATAGAAAGTTGCTTACAAGATAAGACCTCCAAATGTGCCTTCTCTTGTGCATTAATAATATTAGATTTATTACCCCTCCTTAAACTCTTACCACCTTTACTATCTAAAAATTCTAAACCATCTTCCACATCCCCAACAACAACCCCAATTCCCTGTCTTCTAGATTGCATATTGTACCTTTTGTTATCCACCACAAC
Source organism: Picea engelmannii (assembly GCA_009831015.1). Classification (NCBI taxonomy): domain Eukaryota; kingdom Viridiplantae; phylum Streptophyta; class Pinopsida; order Pinales; family Pinaceae; genus Picea; species Picea engelmannii. Next base: position 718,828 of record ML784799.1, read on the forward strand.
ATCTTTCCCCTTTGAAGTTCCAAATACATGATAACCATCACTATACTTTGAGCCACAAGCAGGATACACTATAACAACTCCACCCTACCCTTTAGAGGAGATGAAGCAATGGATTTCAAACTTACCCCTTTTAGGAATGGAACTCAACAAACCTAGCAAACCAACACCAATATCCCCAGTAGGAAAACCATCTCCAACAAAACTAGAGTAAAGAGGAAAATGAAAATTCAAAGGGACTGGGTCCTTAATAGACTTACTATCATTCAGATGATGCTTATCTTGGTCAACATGATTCTCAACCCTTGTCGTATCATCCACCAATTTTTCTCCATTCACCTTGCAAAGAACATGCTCAAGGACATCACTGACCTAAATAGGATTCAAGACCTCAATTGGGCCCAATTCATTGGCCAATATATTCATCTTTTTCAACCCAAGAAAGAGGTTGCTTGAGATCTAATTCCAATCTAGTGTTTGAGTATCACAACAAGATGGATTGAAAGCTATATAAAATTTAGGAATATACCCAATTCATGGGGCCCATTCTTTATTTCTGAAGGCACTCCCACAAAGAAGCCTCTCTCACCTTCCAACCATGAAAGCTATCCACTAAATCTATGCACTAGAGCCTTTTTTTAAATGTCATGTAAATTATAACATTCAATATATAAATTAGTGATTACTCTCAAAGATGTTAAGGTATGTCAAAAAAATAAGATTATTGTAAAAATACAAAATTATTCATTATTTTTCTCAATAAATTTTAATATTATAATTATTTAAGCTAATTTTATAATATTCAAAATAGTTTTTTATAAGCATCATCTTTATAAATTTTAACATTACTATTAGATAAAATAAGTAATTAATATTATTTTTGATAACTTTTAATATTACAACTATATTAAGTTGCCTATATGTTGTTAAGAATCTTACAAGTGTGGTATTTATGTACACATCCATTTCGTTGTTTTTGGATTTATTTAGGTTTTGTAAAAGGGTGGATTAATGTGACAACATCCTTTGAGAAAAAATGAGGTTCATCACTAAACCGTCTTTAAATTTATTGATAATGCTTTCCTCTATGATGGTATTTATTAATATCCACCTTACAATAATACTTTAATCTGCCATTCTTTATCATCATTGACCGATCGAATTTCTTCATCCCTGACTGAAATAGAGGAGTTCTCGTGGTCTTGTTAGGTTAATTTCTAATTCCATCCATGCGACGAAATTGATTAGACTTTTTAAATTTAACATATTTTTAATGCATTTGAATTGCTAAAATTAATTTCTGAAATCAAAATTAATAATTGGTCATGTAATTTATTTTTTGAAGTAAGAAAAATACTACAATACTCAAGATTATTAATCTAGTTTTTGTTGATGCACTTTTAAGACCTCGATGTGTAGTTACATCATTGTGTGTAGAAAAAATCTAGCCACTTGAAATATTCTGTTGGTAGTCTGTAAGGTGACAAACTTCCACACCTATAAGATGCCTCTAAGTCTTGGGTTGTTCACTTGTTTCCTTACTATTACATCTTAGTTATAAACTCAAAGAGATTCAAAATTCTAAAACCAAGTGCAACCCTAGAGGCACTTAGGAAGGTTGCCCATTGTCGCCACAATGACTCCTCCTCTCACTTTAAAACTACTTTCTCCAACATAAGGGGGGATTCCCTATAAAATAATATGTAAGATATACATTAAAAATAAATGGGATGGTAGATTGCCAAAACTAATGCCTTCGAATGGGTGGTGGAGTAAGGATTAACAATCAAGGGGGTTCAAACAATATGGAAGAAAGTGTACTTAGAATGTTATAAACATGCTCAAACTAACCACATAGATTTACTTCAATATACTTAAAACTAAAGGAGAGATCATTCMAAAATGCTCCTCAYAACAAGTACAAAATAAACCAAATAATAATGTGTAACCATGAATAATTAAAGGATAGCCACATATGAAATGATAAATGAAGTAGACACAAGTAGAAAGCAATGTTTATAGAATGAGCAAATAACAATTTACATTAGTCTTCAAGTGTCATTTCACTCCAAGGTCCTAGAGTGGACAACCTTAACTGAGACATTATAGCAATAGATATCCTTCAATGAACACAATGAGTACAACAATTTTCACTTCAATCCTAATCTCTTCTTTTAGAACAAACTTACCTTTCTAAAAATATTATTTTATCATATTTGTACAAGTAATTTTGAACAATCAAATCAACTCAAAAAAGAAAGATGATGAAGAACCTCAATGTCCCTTAACTTAATCCTCCTAGAAGATCTTCAACTAAGCTTGGAAGGGAACTCCCACATTTCCAACTATACTAGCTCACTTTCTTTTATAGAAATCATCTTAAACTATTTTACAATAAAATAATATTAAGGAAATACTAAAAGCCTCAATATTATAAAGAAAACCCTAAAAACCTATAGGGAAAAGCACTAATCTAGAAATTCCAATAAAATATTATTTAGGAACCCCAAGAGATTCCTCTTCCATGTTTTGTTATAATACTTTATTTTAAAGAAGCTCTTAAAAGCCTCCATTAATAGATGTTATATGCCACCTCCTAAGCTAGAGCACCATAGCAACTTATTTGTTTTACAAGTTGTACTTCTAAAAGATTCTCCCTTTCTTGCAAGTGTGCTAAAGGTCCATATATGGATCATGTTTCCAAATATTCAATTTCATCTTGTAGAATATGAAATGTCTTAAACCGTATTCTTCAATGGAAGAATATGACTCAAATAAGTAGAAGGAGTTTCTAAAGCAACATCCGTTATGATATCGTGGTTTTTTAAGCTTGCCTCATCACGTCTTCATGCCTCATCATAGGTAACACTTACACTTGAGGAAGAAATCTTAACCATTTTAAAATATTTTAATATCCTACTTTAAAAAAATGTTTTCAATCTAAATAGTGTCCACAAGATATTTATTATTCCATATTAATTACCACTAAAACTCCCAATAAAAGACTATCAATAAAAATGTAGTATCAAATAGCACGAAACCTTAAATAATGTGATTTCCAAAACTTACATTTGCATTCCACAGAAAACAATACTAATTAATACCTTTGAGTTAGAAATCAAATAAAAAAAAATACTTACAAATCTTGAGAATCAAATTACTTATTCTAAGAAAACACTATATTTATTATATTGTTTTCCTTCGATGCGGTCTTTTTTAATATCTACCTTACAATAATACTTTAACTTGCCATTCTTTATCACCATTTATCGATCAAATTTCTTCATCTTGGTTGAAATAGAGGAGTTCTCATGATTTTATTAGGTTAATTTCTAATTCCATCCATGCCATGAAATTGATTAGATTTTTTAAATTAACATCTTCTTAGTTCTTAGTGCAATGTATTTGAATTTCCAAATTGATTAGATTAGATTTTGCTACTTTTGTGGTGTTTGTGGAATGTAACTCTGAAGTAGTTATGTTTTACAAGTTACTACAAATAATTGTAGTAGTTATCACCTTCTCGGGGAGGGTGGCTTTGGTTCTGTATACAGAGCTTTCATGATGATTTTTGTGTTGATATCAAAATGCTAGATAAAAATAAAAAATGGCCAGAGGATGAATTTCAGGTGTGAATATTAAGATTCTAAGTCTTTGCATATGCATTGGTTTATAGTATGTACCTATTGGAAGTGGTTTGTATGATATATAGGACAGTGAATTGCTTCTACATATATGCATATTGAAGAGTGAAGTTGAACTAATGATCAAAATCAGGCATCCACACTTTGTGTCTTTGTTGGGTTTCGTTGCCCATGGGAAGACCATGCTGCTAGCACATGAACGTATGCTTAACGGTTCTTTGTAAGAACACTTATCTCTGCTTAAGATACATGAGATACATTAGGTAGTTCTCAATCTTCTTATGTGTTTGTATTATTACTGATCGCCACACAAGTAAGCTAAATTATCCATGCTACAATGATGCCTTCAAGTCAATGAGGTTTTACTGGCAGGTCCATCTTATCTATCTACACTTACATGGTGATCTGAATTTATGCAGGAACACAACAGAGTACACAAATAACCATAAATACAAAGATGCAACGGAAATAACACTTCATTTCATTAATATCAAAGAACTAAAATTTGTTTACAGACGGAATGGAAAGAAACTAGCTAGAGCGCTCGTAGCTTATCTCTGAGAAGAGATGTGGCAGCTACGGGCCTTTGAACACTATGTTAAAATGAGGCTCAAAGGCCTATATATTATTGAGAAACAATGGAAAACCCTAAACATCCAAAAACCTAACCCTAGGAGATGGAACGCCAGAATATGGGCCTCGTCGGGGTAAATTGGTACATCAATTTCCTGGGGTCATAACTTTGGCATACTATCTTTGTTTGACGCACATGATACATCATTACAAAGATATATCTGAGGACTACAACTACTGACAATGATTATCAAGTCCATAACAAATTCACATTTGTCGGAGGTTTGATGCCCAAAAAACGTCGTTTAGGGCCTCAAAACGGCTCTGGAAGTTCAGGACCCGAAATACTGCCAAAATTAGTAAATTGTGCTACAATTAAGGAAACTGAAAAACTGAAAGAAACAATGGTGGGAGTCCAAATGGAATAGGCGGGTGGCCACCAATATCCACCTGGATCACATGGCATTTGTGTATATAGATTGCTCTTGATATGGCCAGGTAAAGATTTTATAACCAATAAATTGAGGGGAAACACTTGGTTAAATGGTTCCATAATGCTTAAGTTCCATCTTCCTGTTTTCAGTTGTAAACCATAATACTATTTATAACAATTAACAAATTGTAGTTTTCTATTGATTCCTGAAGGTTTCAACTGTATGAGGTGCTCTAGCTATCCAACGTTGTTTGCCTTCTAAAATCAACATTTTTGTATTGTTTATTAATACTTTGATCATATACCATTCATAATACTTTATTCGGATACACATTAAAAAAATAATAGCTTTGTCTCTCTTTTGTTGGGTCACCAAGCTCATTGGCAGGCTGATAATGCAGGTTGATTAGGCTGATCAAGCCTGGGATGTTTAACATCTACATTCTTAAAGATGCATGTTGAAAGGTTACATGAGAGAATAAATTATGTTGCTAAGAATAAATTTTTACAAGTCTCATATGTGATATATATGTACACGCATCCATTTCATTGTTTTTGGATTTCTTTACATTTTGTCGAAGGGTGGATTAATGTGACAACATCCTCTGAGAAAAATCAAGGTTCATCAATAAACCTTATTTATATTTATTATAGTGTTTTCCTCTATGACGGTCTTTATTAATATCCACCTTACAATGTTACTTTAACGTGCTATTCTTTATCACCATATATCGATCAAATTTTTGGCTGAAATAGAGGAGTTCTCATGATTTTATTAGGTTAATTTCTAATTCCATCCATGCCATGAAATTGATTAGACTTTTTAAATAAACATCTTCTTAATGCAATGCATTTGAATTTCCAAAATGAATTTTTGAAATTAAAATAAGTAATTAATAATGCAATTTATTTTTTGAAGTAAGAAAAATACTATAATACTCAAGATTAATCTAGTCTTTCTTGATGCATTTTTAAGACCTCGATGTGTAGTTGCACTATTGTGTGTGGACAAAACCTAGCCATTTGAAATAACCTGTTGGTAGTCTGTAAGGCGACAGACTTCTACTCCTACAATATGTCTCTAAGTCTTGGGTTGTTAACTTCTTTCCTTACTATTACATCTTAGTTATGCACTCAAAGAGATTCAAAATTCTAAAACCAAGTGCAACCCTAGAGGCACTTAGGAAGGTTGCTCATTGTCACCACAATGACTCTTCCTCTCACTTTAAGATGACTCTCCTCCAACATAAGGCGGGATTCCCTAGACAATAATGTGTAAGATATACATTAAAAATAAATGGGATGGTATATTTTCAAAACCAATGCCTTCTAATGGGTGATGGGGTCAAGATTAACAATTAAGGGGGTTCAAAAAACATGGAAGAAATTGTAGTTATAATGTTATAAACATACTCAAACTAACCACATAGATTTACTTCAATATACTTAAAATTAAAGGAGAGATCATCCAAAGATGCTCCTCACAACAAGTACAAAATCAACCAAATAATAATGTGTAACCATGAATAATTAAAGGATAGCCACATATGAAATGATAAATGAAATTGACACAAGTAGGAAGCAATTTTTATAGAATGAAAAAATAACAATACATTAGTCTTCAAGTGTTATTTCACTCCAAGGTCAAGAGAGCCTAGATGTGCCACCCTTAACATTGAACCCTAGCCAGGAAAGCTCTCAAAAGAGAGTGGACAACCTTAATTGAGACATTATAGCAACAAATATCCTTCAATGAACACAATGAGTACAACAAGATGAAGGAAGGTTTTCACTTCAATCCTAATGTCTTCTTTTAGAACAAACTTGCCCTTCTACAAAGATTATTTTAGCAGATTTGTACAAGTAATTTTGCACAATCAAATCAACCCAAGAAAGAAAGATGAAGAACCTTAATGTCCCTTAACTTATTCCTCTTAGAAGATCTTCAACTGGCTTGGAAGAGAACTCCCACATTTCCAACCATGCTTAGCAAATGAGAGTACTCTTTCTTTTATAAAACTCATCTTAAACCATTTTAAGATAAAATATTATTAAGGAAATATTAAAAGCCTCAATATTATAAAGAAAACACTAGAAACGAAAAGCACTAATATAGAAACTTCCAATAAAATATTGTTTAGGAACCCTAGAGATTCATCTTCTGTGTTTTGTTATAATAATTTATTTTAAAGAACCTCCTAAAAGTCTCCATTAATATATTTTTCAAAGTATCTTGAACCCTTCATAAATATATAACTTAAAATTGATATGAATATAACTTAAAATGCATATGAGACTTCTCTTGGTGGAACACTCATTTATGATTTCTTCCTTGAGTCATGCATATATGTTATTTGTCACCCCCTAAGCTAGAGCACTCCTATCAACTTATATGTTTTACAAGTTGTCCTTCTAAAAGCTTCTCCCTTTCTTGTGAGTGTGCTAAAGGTCTATATATGGATCATGCTTCCAAATATATATATGGATCATGCTTCCAAATATTCAATTTCATCTAGTAGAATATGAAATGCCCTAAAAGTTGGTCTTCAATGGAAGAATATGACTCAAATATGTAGGAGGAGTTTTCAAAGAAACATCTGTTGTGATATCATGGTTTTTTAAGCTTTGTCGATAAGTCTTCATGCCTCATCATGAGTAACACTTACAGGAGGAGTTTTTAAAGCAACATCCATTATTGAGTTCTTACACTTGAGGAAGAACTCTTAGCCATTTTAAAATATTTTAATATTATACTTTAAAAAAGAATAATGATTTCAATCTAAATAATGTCCACAAGATACTTATTATTCCATATTAATCATCTCCACAATATACTTATTATTCCATATTAATCATCACTAAAACTACCAATAAAAGACTATCAATAAAAATGTAATATCAAATATCACAAAACCTTAAATAATGTGATTTCCAAAACTTGCATTTGCATTCAATAGATCACAATACTAATTAATATACCTTTGAGTTCGAAATCAAATAAGAGAAAAATTTTACAGTTAATATGCATCTTATCATTATCAACCTAATATAATTAATACTAAATTAGTATTAATATGCCTTTTATGAGAGAAAAAAAATTACAATTAATATGCCTCTTGTTAGCGCTGGAAGTCACTCCTGGATTGCTTGCAGAAGCAGAGCCCAACGCCCATCAGTTTATGCCACGATTTGTTTTAAAGGGATGATCAAATGGAGGTAAGACTCAAGGAAATATCATTCTAACTCAGGGACTGGGTCTGATACGTAAAGAACAAAGGAGGTCTGGAATCCTAACTTCAGCCAGCGGGTAAATAAAAGGGTGAGTAGGTTGGAAGACTTGGTAGGGAGGGTGAACAGACAGCTGTAGGCAACAGGCTTCTAGCGGTTTGCAGAGGAAAGACTCTGAATGCAAGATCCTCTTGGTTCAGGGTCTCAAGAAACTGAAAGGGGACTTGACTGGATCCTCCAATTCCAAGTCACTCAACGTTGAGAAAATCACAAGAACTGATTAGAAACTTCGTAACTGCTACAGTGATCGATTACAACATCATCCTATAACAACTACAACTCGACTGGATCCTCCAATTCCGAGCTGATCTAACACAGTGTAAACAAAGACATGAGAGAAACTGGCATTCATAAAGCAAGAAGTCTCAAAAGTTCATACAATATCAGATTTACAGTGCTTTGTTAAAATTTTACAACCGGGAGCTCTGCTCAACCATCGATCCTTACAAAATGTGAGAAAACTCCTCTAAATACTTAGAGCAAAAACATAGAAGCCAATTCAAGACATCGCATTGAAGACATTACGTCTGCATGCTTACTGCACCTGCAGTCTCTGGACAGTCGTGAACTTCAGTCAGACGCAATCGCGCTCCAAAAGGACCTGTGAATGAATTGACAAGCTTACAGTCATTTCTGGACTTTCCATTTATGGTGGAAACGATGTCCAACCACCATCAATTGCTGCGATAACTATTTCATTTGGATCGGGAAAGGCCACGGTCGGCTCTGTACCTGCAGGACATGGGGGGCCTTCTCATTCTGCAATTTGGATCTGCTCGGAGAATTCATGGCGAGACTAGCGGGTAGACGTGGAGGCCGTCGTGATGACTAGAGTTCTCGATATGAAGTGGCGAATGGATGGTGATCAGGCAGGGGTGACTTGATATGCTCAGTGTGGATATGGGATTAGGAGAGGCCATGTGGAGGGATGTGGCAGAGGGAAAGCGATAGGGCAAATGCAAGTGGCAGGATTCATGGGTTCTGAAGTGTACGAGCCAGGTGGAGGATCACAAGGACCGGGAAAAACTGTGGTTGGCATGACACGGGGATGTGACGTGGCGGCAAGGGATAGATATGTGATGATGTTTCAGAGTTTCGGGGTTTCGGGGATTTGGGATTCGTGGTGCCGAGGTGCACATGTACCCGGAACTCCCGATCCTCCGATTTGCGATGAGCTCCGCTTCCATAATCTAACCCCTACCGGCTAGAACATGAACCATACGACCGCTGCCTCCGTGTGACTGTAGCCACAACCCCCCCATCGGAGTTTCGGTGTTCTTGATGACACGAGGTTTGTGTCCACGGGACTTGCGATTTTCCGATTGTCGATGCGCCTTCCGCACCAGCCCTCCGACTTGGCCCTGGTTCGAGTGACCGCTACCATATGCCCTCTGACTATACTCTCCATCAGGATTTCGCAATTTGTGATGCCAACGAGCACGCATCCTTTGAATTCGCGAACCCCCGAAACCCGATGGCTCTTGGTCGTTGACCTATCAACGGTTCGTTTCCCGTCGCGAAAGCCTGCCATCTGTCCTCCATGATTCATAGTCGTTCCCCACCAATCGGGAAATCGTGTATCGTGATTCTGCAATGCATAATACTCTCGCTCCCGGGATCTCCGATAGCCGATTCCCGATGGAACCCTCCTGTGGAGCTTTTGCCGCTTCTCATGTTCATGATCAGGCTCGCTTGCTTGACTCGGTCCCCAAGCAGATTTCTTCTGTGTGCTGCGCTTGGGCACTTATCGCACAGCCCAGCAGACCTGCGTACTTTTGTTCCCCGATACCATACTTGTTGCTAACACCTCTTATCATTATCAACCTAATATAATTAATATTAAATTACTATGCCTCTTATTATTATCAACCTAATATAATTAATACTAATAATCATATGGTAATTAATTCCTTAATATATTATGGAGGTCAAGTTTTAAGAGCTTTTGAAATCACGTATTCATATGAGGGCTCGAGGACGTAATGGATTGCAAATGTATTTATTGCATGTAATGGATTGTAAATTTGTTTATTGCACAAGGACATGTAATCGATAACGTGAAAACCCAAACTACGTGTATGCCCAATTAATAGGACGAGTCACACAGAGGCACAACAAAGATCAAAAAGTGTTCTTTGTTAGTGGAAACATGGCCATTGGCAACCATGAAGGTAATTCATTAAATGCAATTCTATGAAGAGAGTGTAGGAAGTTCGAAGCCTGGGGTTCTAAACTTCTTCAGTTGTAATGCTAGTTTCCTCACTCAGTGTCTAACTCTAAGGAATTGTTGCAGATAACATCAAGTGAAAGTGTAGCCTGTAAAAATGTGTCTCCGTCGGTAATAAATCATAAGGTTAGAAAAAACCATTATGAGATACACTGATCAGATGAATCCCACCTGTTATTATGACCTCTTGATGCATGTTTCGAGCGCTATTCATTTCATTTATCCCTCTTCCTAGATCGACTAGGAGAGACTCGAGTGCTTGACCCATATCTAGTTTTCTCAATGCAAATTCATTGATGGTTTTCTTGTTCGGAATGATTTGATAGAGGCACTTCCGACTAGAATAATCCTCCTCAAGGCTTTGGAACTCCATAAAGCCTCTCTTATGCTTTAAGTTTCCTTTGAACTGTTTGTGGAAATTACAGGGGCAGTTTTTGTCGTTTGTGGAAATTGTTAGAATTGCAAATGCGGAAAACACAATTCACATATGATAATCAATAATCACACAAATAAGAAACACAAATATTTCACGTGGTTCACCCAAACGTTGGGCTACGTCCACCAAGCATAGGTATCGATTGTCTTATTATTCAGATCATGGAGATTACAACAGACTTGCAAGCTCTCTCATATCCTCTCTCACATCCTCCCCCTTCTCATTTTACTCTATGAGCTTACATAAATTTATATACATTTACATAAGAAACTGATTATTAAATGCAATATCATCCATATTCTAACTTGGTCTTATTAGTTACAACCAACGCTGAATAATAAGATCAAAAATATATCCTTGGAGGAATTCGTTGTCACCAAATTCAACAATCTCCACCTTGACAAAAATTAACATGATACCTTGCTCCTTCCTTTTGTTCATCACCTTTTCTGCAAGCCAAGAGAAGCCAAGCACCATCGTAACTTCTCTATAAGTATTGGTTTTGTGAACATGTCTGTGTAGTTCTCTTTTGTATGCACTTTCTCAAGAGAGACTCCACATTCATCGACGACCTGTCTTACAAAATGGTACTTGATAGGTATATGTTTTGTTTTACTGTGATAGGTTGGATTCTTAGCCAAGTGAATAGCACTTTGACTATCACAAAATAACTTTACTTTGTCCTGCATCCTTCCAAACTCAACAAACAAACCTTTCAACCAAACTGCCTCTTTGCAAGCATGTGAAGCAACTACGTATTATGCTTCTGTAGTGGATAAAACAACAATGTTTTGTAGCTTTGACATCCAACTAATTGCTCCACCTGCAAGAGTAAATACATACCCTGAATTCGACCTTCTCTTGTCCAAATCACCTGCAAAATCAGAATCAACATATCCACAGACTAATTCACAACCACTGTTATAAGTGATACAATAATCACTTGTGCCTCTCCAATACCGAAGCACCCATTTCACTGCTGCCCAATGCTCTTTACCTAGATTTTCCATATACCTGCTGACAACCCCAACTGCATGTGAAATGTCTGGCCTTGTACTAACCATCACATACATTAGACTTCCTATTGCATTAGCATATGGTATTCGAGACATATATTGCTTTTCTTCTTTTGTACTAGGACATAAACTTGAAGAAACCTTAAATGGGAAGCCAAAGGGACTGAAACTGGTTTCACATCGTTCATACCAAACCTCAAAAGTATCTTCTCAACATACTTCTGTTGTGACAACCAAATCTTACCATTCCTCCTGTCTCTGAATATCTCCATGCCCAAAATCTTCCTTGCTGCTCCTGGATCTTTCATATCGAACGTCCTAGCCATTCGAGCCTTTAACCTGTTGATCTCAGTTATGCTTTTGCTTGCTAAAAGCATATCGTCACCATACAATACTAAGATAATGAATATGTAATTATTCAATTTCTTAAAGTAAACACAATGATCATACTCACTCCTTGTATAATTATGGCTCACTATGAAAGAGTCAAATTTCTTGCACCATTGTCTGGGCGACTGCCAGAGACCATACAATGATTTCTTGAGCCTGCAAACAAATTTCTTGTTGCGATTCTAAACGAACCCTTCAGGTTGTTCGATGTAAATTTCCTCATCCAAATCTCCATGTAAGAAAGCAGCCTTAACATCTAGCTGCTCCAACTCCAAATCAAGTAATGCAACTAATGATAACACAATTCGAATTGAAATAGACTTAACAACTGGTGAAAAAATCTCATGAAAGTCAATACCTTATTTATGAGAATATCCTTTCGCAACCAGCCTTGCTTTGTACCTTTCCACCTTATCATCAACACTCTTTTTAAGCTTGTAGACCCACTTGCAACCTACAATTTTTCCGTCTCTTGGAAGTTCTACCAAGTCCCATGTGGCATTCCTCTCTAATGCCTTCATTTCATCCTTCATTGCTTCTTTCCATTTATCACTGTTAGAACCTTCATAGCTTCCTGATAGCATGAAGGTTCATCATCATTAGTACTTAAAGAAACTGACGAAACAAAATCATTGTACCTTCTTGGAGGATTTATGATCCGTGTAGATCTCCTTAGGGAAGTTTGTGGCTCATCCACATTTTGTTGATTGTTATCATCAACCATGTCTTCCTCTGCAAGAAACTCTTCATGAACATATTCATAAACTTGTTCATGTTCACTTTCATCTGTATTTGAATTGGTTTCAAACTGAATCTATTGATACTTAGGTACTTCTTCATGTTTCATTTGAACATCTACATATGATTTGATGAGAGATGATTCATCAAATATTACATCTCTGTTAATGGTGATCTTGTGGGCAGTAGGATCCCACAACATGTACCCCTTAATACAATCACCATATCCAACAAAGATAATCCTTTTTTATTTTGGATCTAATTTAGAACACTGATGTTTTGGAATTATAGCATAGGCTTCACAACCAAAATCTTTAAGATTAGAATAATTACAAGGGTGACCTGTCCATACCTCTTCAGGAATCTTGCACTCTATTGATGTTGATGGTGATCGGTTCACCAGATAACAAGTTGTAGTTACTGCTTCTGCGCATAGTTTTTGTTGCAAGTTGGCATTACTAAGCATACTCCTTGCTCTCTCAAGAAGAGCCATGTTCATGCGTTCAACAACTCCATTTTGTTGAGGAGTATAGGCAGTAGTTTTATTCCTATCAATCCCAAACTCCTTGTAATAGTTCTCAAATTCCATTGACGTAAATTCACCACCATTATTAGTTCTTAAACATTTAATGGACCTACCAGTGCTCTTTTCCACTAAAGCTCTAAACTGCTTGAAAATTGTAAATGCATTAGCCTTACTCTTCAACATATAGATCCACACCTTCCTAGAGAAATCATCTATAAAAGTAACCAAATATGATGATCCTCCAGACGAAACAATAGGGGATGGTCCTCAAACATCAGAATGGATACAATCAAGGATTCCTTCACTGGTGTGTCTTTCGGTTTTAAATTCCTACCTATTATGTTTTCCATAAATACATTGCTTGCAAAAATCTAACTTTAAAGACTTTAGACTAGGAAGCAACTTGCGATCAGATAATACCTTCAATCCTCTTTCGCTCATATGGCCCAATCGTTGATGCCACAGTCGAAGATAATCACTGTCATTCTCGGATACAGTTGTCGCATGATCTAACTCAGTTATTCCTTCTAACAGAAACATGTTACCTACCTTCTTCGCTTTCATAACCAGTAGGATTCCTTGTAGACTTTCATAACTCCACCTTGAACAATACTCTTATATCCTCCAGTGTGTAAGACTCCCAAAGAAATTAGGTTCTTCCTAAGCTCAGGTACATGTCTTACATCAATTAGTATTTTAACAGTTCCATCAAACATCTTAATTCGAATGCTACCAATTCCCACAACTTTACACGAGATATCATTTCCCATGTAAACTATTCCATCATCTATAGACAGGTAAGTAACAAACCAATGTCTATGAAGACACATGTGATTTGAAGCACCAGAATCTAATAACCACTGTTGATCATGATGTGAACCAATACTAATTGATAAAAATTCATCAATCATACCTGAACCTGTTGCTGAACCTGTTTCAGTTGCATTTGCTTCCTTCGTCTCTTTTGGAGGGTCGTCTTTGGAGGCTTGTTATCTCTTCCAACAATCCTTCTTCAGGTGTCTAGATTTGCCACAAAACCAACACTTAAGCTTGTTCTTTCTGCCCTTCGACTTTGACAGAGAGAAATCCCTCTGACCCTGTCCTCTTTCTTTAGGTCTGCCTCTGACCATCATCGCCCCAGATGTAGAGGTTTCTGAATTGGATTTCTTCCTTGTTTCCTTAGACAGTAAAGCTCCAACAATAACATTAAACTCAATACTTTTTGTTGTGCTGAAACTAATAGAGGTAACAAAGTGATCCCATGACTCGGGCAAAGAACACAATAATGTAATCGCCTTATCTTCAGATTCAAATTTTAATCCCATGCTAGTCAACTGGACTAAAAGAGTATTAAAAGTATTTAAATGATCAACTATTTTTGTACCTTCCTTCATGAACAAACTGTACAATTGTCTTTTCAGGAAGATCCTGTTCGTCAAGGATTTCGTGATATACAAGATTTCCAGCTTCGTCCACAAACCGACTATTGTCTTCTCCAAGACAATGTTGAACAAAACATCATCGACCAAACACAAACGTATGGCACTCAGTGCTCTTGCATTGATCTGATCCCACTCTTCATCTGAAATGGTTGCGGGTTTCTTTGATTTTCCCAAAAGTGCCTTCACCACGCCTTGTTGCATGAGCATATCGTGCATCTTAACCTTCCAGATCTCGAAATTGTTCTTGTCATTAAACTTCTCAATTTTGAATTTAACACTCTGAGTTTTCGCCATTAACAGAAGAAAAATTCCAAAAAACTTATGCTTATAAAACCAAGGCCCTTTAAAAAATGTGGAAAAATAATAGTATAAACTCCAAAAGATTTAATAATAAAAAAAATTAATAAAAAACCTTTCACTAACCTCACCTTTTATTAAAAAATAAAAAATCACCTTTTTAATTCCTCCACCTTTTACATACTATATTTAATTCCAAATGTAGTAAACCTTCATATCTTTCCATTTAAAAAAAAAACCATACCTTTAATTTTTTCAAAAAGAAAAACATGCGAATGTTTCTTAAGGGAGATCAATGCTCCTTCACTATGGATGGGGAGCGCTCATGTTGGATCAATGCTCCCTCACTATGGATGGGGGAGCGCTAGCGCTCTGTGATGTAGGAACCGAGTGTGCGAGTTTTCTGAAAAATAGAATTTCACAAGTGTGAGAGCGTTGACGCGCCTCTAACACTGCATAGGGAGCACTTATGACTTTCTACTCAATTTCCACCTGCGACAACTACTCAATTCACCTTAGCTCCGATACCAATTGTTAGAATTGCAAATGCGGAAAACACAATTCACATATGATAATAAAAAATCACATAGATAAGAAACACCGAGATTTCACGTGGTTCACCCAAACGTTGGGCTACATCCACCAAGCATAGGTATCGGTTGTCTTATTATTCAGATCATGGAGATTACAACAAACTTGCAAGCTCTCTCATATCCTCTCTCACATCCTCCCCCTTCTCATTTGCCTCTATGAGCTTACATAAATTTATATACATTTACAAAGGAAACTGATTATTAAATGCAATCTCATCCATATTCTAACTTGGTCTTATTAGTTACAACCAATGTTGAATAATAGGATCAAAAATATATCCTTGGAAGAATTCTTTGTCACCACGTTCAACAAAAATTACAGGGGCAATTGTTTATAGGGATGTTGGGGGGCCTATGTTAACACTGTGAATGAGGTAACATTCAGGTAGAAGTCAAACATTTATGTTGGTTTATATCAAATGCAATTTTTTAATCAGTTATCTTGAATGTTTTTTAGAAGATTATTTTGAATGCTTGTTTAGAAGACTTGTGTTACAGTGAAATAAAATTAAAAAAAAAAACTAAATGATAAAAGCCCAAATGAATGAGATGATTGATTGTCTGAGCTAAAATTCAACATATGTTTTATTTAATATTATATTTTTTAGAGTTAAATATTGAGGTGTATATCAAATGTTGTTACTACTTATGAATTTTTTGGTAAGACTTCTATTACAGTGAGACAACTGAAATGATAAAAAACTAAATGATCCCTGAGGCAAATATCAATGAGGTTTCGTGTTGCTTCGCCTCCCTCCTGCGAGATTTTCACCTTGCTCAACATGTTTGGAAGTCTCTCTCCAAACAATATTCACCCTAACATATTCAACATAATTTATATCCTTAATCTTCTTATGAATATAGAAGAGGTAGTATTCAAGAAATCATCAAGGTTATAATCCCATACACCTTGATGTATATATACGTATGTCTCATCTAATTGAAATCCATATCAATTTAGTCTATTCCCAGCCTCAAACCCTAAAACAAACTTGCTTGTGCAATATTGTGAATGCTTACAAAATCAATTAAGGAGAAGCTTGAACAAATGGGTATGTCAAAATAAGGGTTCCTGCTTCATAGACTAGACGATTCAACTCAGCTACTATAATGGGGTATGAAAAACATTCTGGCAGAAATTGAGCAAAATATATCGTACATACCTGTGAGAAACATGAGCTCATACTTTCTCAACTATATAATATAGGAGGCTTCCAATGGATTTTAAAATTACATCTTCATGAGATCGGTATCCTATCCTTTCTTTAGGAGTCAGTTGCATGCCGTCTGTGTTGGAACCACTCGTATTTTTTTATTTATCTACGAGTTAAATTTGTTTGAGAAGCCCTAATTTCTACGAACATCATTCTCTAGAAATCCACAATCTCCACCTGAGTAATTATAGCATAAGTACAATTCTCTTTGTGGCCAAATCGATTATAGTTGTATAGAGGTGACCACCATTTCAAAAATATTATGAATGAAAAGTTTATTGTTTTGAAAATCCCCATAATTGTAGTCAAAGATTTTGAAAGACTTTAATGGGTTCAATGCACTGTTGATCAACGACCATTAATAAATTCCTTCAACTAACCAACTATGGCTTAACCAAAAGGATTTCAGGTTTTGAGAGCATCAATCCAATCAAAATAATTCCTTTATTTTATGCTACATTAGATATTGATTTGCTTTCAGTATATGCATGCATAAATACTTTTTGATAGATTAAAATTCCATTTTACGTATGATGGAAAATTTGTAAACTCATCTCTCAATGGTCAGATATCCCTATCATATCATTAAAGTGTTGATTGGAGCAAACCTTCCTCGCCCAGTTGAAAGTGAGAACCCGAGACCACCATTATCTTTATTTCTTGCTCTTGAGTCGTCTGTGAGAAGACTTCCACCCATGAGGAGAAAACTAATTGCCTTTCATGATTGACACATATTACTATTAGCTATTGTTAAGAAATAATTATAAAAAAATCAAAGTTGATTCAAAATGAAAATTCTGACCTATGGTTGTTGTTGATATGCAGAGGTATAGACATTGGATTATGTTGTTCCCATTCAACTAACTAATCTAAGCAAATTGTTTAGCTTTCAAAGTGTATATTTTCTCTTCTCTAAAGCTTGTAGGTTCAATAAGGATTATCGGTGCATTCATATTATGTGAATAGCCACCAACGTACATGCCTACCTATCTTCTGGAAATATGATAATAATTCTAAGAATTGACAGAGGAGAACCTTCCTGCATAGGGAAATTGAATAGCCACCAACTCACATGCCTACACGAGATCTTTGTTACCTATCTTATGGAAATATGATCATAATTCTAAGAATTGACAAAGGAGAACCTGCCTGCACATGGAAATCAAATAGCCACCAGCTTACATGCCTACACAGGATCTTTGTTATCTATCTTTTGGAATTATGATAATAATTCTAAGAATTGACAAAGGAGGAGTCCAAGGGATTATTTGAGAAAATCCTATAAAGAGATCGAGGGATTATCTCAATGGTAGGTGGAAGAGACTGAGATAATGGTGGAAGAGACTGAGGGATTATCTCAGTGGCAGGTGGAAGAGGAGTAGATCTCTCAGTAGCAGGTGGAAGATAAGTAAATCTCAGGTCAAAAGGAGACTTTGTTCGTGTTAGTTTGTGTCATGTGTTTATGGTGTTGTTCATGTCATGTTCAACACCATTTGTCAACAATATGGTTGAATTAAAGACTTTGGATAACTTAGAATATATCACTCTAACATTTTGCGTTAAAGAACTAATGACATAACATTAGTTCATTTTAAAATCTTATATCAAATATCTCAAATTTAACCCTAACAAATAATTAACATTATCTCGATATGAGGTCAAATAAGACCTCAAATTATTTGATTGGTAAGAAAAACCATTTATAAAATTTTATTGACTAGAAAAAAGTATTTTATTAGACTAGAAAAAAGTACTTGATAGCTCTTCAAGTATTTATTTATTTATTTATTTTCTTAGTTTCCACTTGGTTTATAAAACACTTACTCGTTCTGGGTGACTCGAGAGTCATTATTGATTGGATTACTCAAAAATCCAATCTCCACTCTGTCCACGTCGAATGCTGGAAACAAAAAATGCTGGAGTTATCCAAATATTTCACCGACATCAAATTCCATCATATTTCTAGATCTCACAACAGCGAAGCGGACGCTCTCTCAAAGAGAGCTCTAAAAGAAGTGGCAGGGAGACTCTTGATTTTTCACTGTGATAGAGGAATAGAAAGTCCTATGACCTACTTTAGCATCTTTTGATCGAGGTTTGCTGCCCCACTTTGTTATGGAAAGCTAGTTGTTTGGTTAGCTATTTTGTATGGACTGTCGGCCTATTACCCACATTTTAATTGATGAGAGATTTTGTACTGATCCAACACTGATTGTGCACTGACCACGATTCATAGCTCGCTGGTGCAAACTTGTAAATGAATTTATACTCTATATAAATTTGAGAAATTTTTTTCTTGGAAAAAAAAAAAAAGTTAAAACTTGCTAACATACTAAAAACTGCATCGATTTCCGCATAGATTAAAACTTGCTAACATACTAAAAACCTAAAAACTGCATCGATTTGCGCATAGATTAATACAAGTGGGAAAACCGTTTCCAATAGTCCCTCTTTCACAGAGAATCAAATTACTTATTAGTAATCGAATAAAATAGTCTACGTGAGTTTCAGTTCGGAATCAAAATGGTGACTTCATTACATTAGATTTTGATTAAATTATATAAAAAGTTTCGATTTCGAACATTAGAAATGTTCTTTCACTTCGTCTCATGTCAAAGTGGTGGAATGTTTTAGGGTTTTAAAGTGCTACTGCTCCACCTTAGTAATTTCATTCTCCCCTTCCTCTCGCTTACGCTGCTCACCCCAATGCTCATGTTTTAGGGTTTTAAAGTGCTACTGCTACCTCTCCTCTCGCTCGCGCTGCTCACCTCAATGGCGGTGGCGGCCATTACAATGAGGAAGACCATGCTATCCATGTGGAACAAGATCTCACTTTCCCATCCCATTCCTCCTCAACACTCCTTTCACACTTGCAATGCCACTGCAGACATGCGCATTAAATCATTCTGCGAGACCAACAGGCTTACAGAGGCAGTGGACACCTTCAAGCATCTGCTCTCAGATAAATCTGAACCCATCCCCACTCTCAGCACCTGCAATCTTTTATTAAGTAGCCTAGTCCGACGGCATCGACATGAATCGGCATTGTCTGTTTACAGACTTATAGTTGAAGCAGACATTGTTCCAGATCTCATAACTTTGAGCATTGTCATCAATTGTCATTGTCAAACAGGTAGAATGGATTACGCATTCCAAGTGTTTGAGGGAATGGAGGCACATGGGTATGTTCCAGATTTTATAATTTTTTGTACCCTCATCAAAGGTTTTTGCAGGCTGGGCAAGATAGAGGACGCTGTCAAACTTTTCAAACAAATGGTGGGCAGACGACAGGTTCCCGATCTTATTACATATAATACCCTAATAGATGGGCTCTACAAGACGGGGAAAACCCACGAGGCGTTCGGGCTGTTGGCTGTTATGCTGCAAAAGGGTCATGAGCCTGACACCATCATGTTTAACACCCTCATGAATCGACTATGCAAAGAAGGTAAGCTCCAAGAGGCCATGAAACTACTGTATCAGATGTATAAAGAAGGGCATAAACCCGATGTTATTACATTTACTGCTCTGATTGATTGCCTTTGCAAAAAAGGCAGGCTGGACGAGGCTAGGAAGCTCTTCTATGAAATGCCCAACAAAAACATATGTCCTAATGTAATTACATACAGTGTGCTTATTGATGGTCTCTGTAAGGAAGGTAAGTTGGAGGAGGCTATGAAGCTCTTCCATGAAATGCCCAACAAAAACATATGTCCTGATGTAATTACATACAGTGTGCTTATTGATGGTCTCTGTAAGGAAGGTAAGTTGG
>ML784799.1:770413-796103 GCA_009831015.1 Picea engelmannii
TGTATCCCTCTCTTAGACTAGAGGCCTATATATAACTAGCAAGTTCGACCTCCCTTCCTAAATCAAGGAGAGTGATGAGTAAATGAGGGATCTCATCCCTTTACATTTGTATTCTTGAACTTTTGTTGATCAGAAGTGGTCATAAATGCACATGGAGTGATTTTGGATGTAGGGGTAGACAATTTCCCTTAATCTTTGGTTGACATCCCATTCGAGGAGACAAAATCCCTTGTTTCTAGGAGGTTGGCACCCTTGACTCCTGCATTTCGACCTGGTTGTTGGAACACATGTATTTTTCCAAAAACATTAGTGCAAAAAGGTCTATTAGACACAAAAATCCACCTCAATCATACATTCATGAAACAACATAGAAAAATACTCATGACTAACTATTACATATGGTCAAAATAAAACATTAATTCATTTTGTAGTAGAAAAATATGTCAAAGATGAGCCTTTAGAATATACAATAATGAGCCTCATAATCACCCCCTATATGAAATCCTACAAACCCTTTGTGAAACCAGAAATGATCTTTCTTATCTCATTGCTGCTAATGTTGTTCTTCATTATTCCTTTGTTGTTTTTCATCCTGCTACTGCTCACTACCCTGTTGCTTCTCAATAGAGTGTAGTTGTTCATTTCCCTGTTGTTCCTGTTGTTGTCTGTTGAATTCTTCTCTCATATCCCAAGCTATGTACTTGGTGACAACTTGTTGATCATGGTATCCTTTATCCTTCACAATGCTGGTCCAATTTTCTTCTTCCTTTTATGGTTGGAGGTCAACCATAGGAGCTACAGGGAGAAGGAGTGGAGGGCTCATCCTTAGCCCAATCCAGTTAGTTCTCATCCTCCTTAGAGCTTATTTATACCATGGGGTTCTCAGGAGGGAAAGTTGTAATGTGTTTGGAGAGTGAGGCTCTCTGATTCCCATACCAAGATGCAAGGAATTCCATCTTCTGTGGAAAGCCTTAGCTGCTACTTCTCCCGATAGTCTCAATGTGTCATCAATATAGGCTATTGCCTCCCTTTGTTTTGTTTTCCACCCAAGAGTTATCTCCTTATATAAGGAGAGGCTATGGTGACTATTTATAACATGCTTAGGCCTAACAACCTCAACTTTGATCCAAAAGGGTGATTGTCACTCTTCTTCTTTGTACTTTTTGTCCTCTGCCCTCATTTTTTCATGCCTTATCCAAGAAGAAAGGCCATCAATTTCACATCCCCTACATATGGATTATGATTCCAATTGTAGGGATGTTGTAATACAAGGTCATGCAGGTAAAACTCACAAAGCAGATCTTTCTCTTCCATGTTACCCCTGGTATGCATTTAGGAAATCTTTGGGTGTATCCAGGTTGAATTTCAAAAACTTGGCTAAGTGTGTGATCTGATTTTTGTGCCACTATTCTTTTAGGAACATTGTACATGTTCTGGCTAGTGGCCTACATTCCAACATTTCTTCAGATACTTTAGCTATAGTTTTGATTGTTTCTTGAATTATCTCCACTTGTTCATTATTCTCTTGTAGATCTCTTTTTACCTTTCTCAATTGTTGTTGTAGTTTCTGGTTCTCAACCTTCAACTTCTAATAGTAATATACTTTTTGCATAGTCATAATTTGGAATTTATCTTGCATGAGTTGGAGTTGTTCCAACTCTTGAGCAGCCTCTTCTTTAATATTTCCCTTATTATCTTTTGCCACTAATCCAAAAAGGATCCATAGAAAGATAAGAATAGCTGATCAAAACTCACAGAGGCAACTTAGAACGCTCATAATGGCTTCAACAGACAAAGAAAGGGAAAAAATTCAAAGTTCCCAAAACTCATTGAAAATGGAATGATAGAAAAGAGCGTGTTTCAAGATTTCTAACAATGCAAACGACTCGTCAAACGGAGTTACGGTTTGAGAGATATTCGCAGTCAAAGATGCAGTCAACCAGGACGAGTTAGCAAGGGACACCTCATCGTTCGTACTGATGATGTCAATATGACATCAAAAGATGACATGACAGGGTGATGTTATCATACGAGATGATGATGTCACCATGACACATAGCAACACCACATGCTGCCACGTGTCACCCGCCATTGGAATTTTCAGGGGTCCACATGGGCTAATCAGAAAGTGCCACGTGCACCCCAAGAGATGCCATGTGGCACCATCCAGGGAGCGCCACGTGTCACATACCATGATTGGTCATGACGTCAAGAATCTAGGACCAACAAGAATATGCCATGTGGCCCAATCAGCGGACGACATGTGGCATCCTCGAATTTCTCAAGGACAACCCGTATCCAAAAATTCAAAAATAGATAATGGCGGGATCCTGCCAAATCTAGCGGAGGTCAACCATATCTGGTGACTACCACCGAATATAGAATTTGCTCACTAAATTTATTCGAGAATTATAACCACATAAATAAAATGGGATCCTGTGGGGTTTGACCCCAGGACCTCCCCATAACAAACACCTTAAGTTTAGCGCCCATACTAATCCACCCAATGATCACATTGTAATATTTGTTCATCGAGAATTGTTTTAAATCCAAGTTTCACCAGCCATCGGGGGAGAGGTGCAGTCGTACATCCGTGGGCATGGATTTTGAGACAAGTACTATCATTATTGCAGGTTGCAGCGGGCATGGAAACCGAGACAGATTTTCTCTTGGGCCTGGGAGTGCTAGAGTTGGATCAAAGCGTGGAGACAATTTTTTTTGGGTAATTCGATGCCACAAATCCAATGGTGATGTTTCTTTTATAATATGAGCATTATTTTTGCAGCTTGATTTCAGAATGAGGTATATTCATGTATTTTCCAAATTCTTTTGTTGAGTTAATGAAAGAGCCTACCCATTTGAGAGAAGGACC
The DNA here is from genome assembly GCA_009831015.1 of Picea engelmannii. Lineage (NCBI taxonomy): Eukaryota > Viridiplantae > Streptophyta > Pinopsida > Pinales > Pinaceae > Picea > Picea engelmannii. The sequence continues at coordinate 773,286 of ML784799.1, forward strand.
TGGAGACGTAGTCCACCAGGGACGAACTTTGTTATCAAGTTTTTGTGTTCAGATATGATGCTTATGCCTCTTCATTTTTAAGTTTTCCCTTCTTTAATGGTGCACTTTAATTTATGCTCTTTTAATACAATTCTTTATAAGTCATGATGAAAAGATCCTGGATCATGTTGGTATCAGAGCAGTCATCTTTGACTTGAATTGTTGATTGTGAATGCTTACTAGGGCCAAACATAAGGAGGGTGAAGGAACTCTAAAGACTTTCAATCCCGAAGTTGGTCGTGTATCCAGAAGGAAGAAAATGGAAGAAGAGGACAAGCGTGATGAACATGAGAAAAAAATTCACATGGTCTTCTATCGCATGTCATAAATGGTCGAGCGAATGTATGGAGATTATGAGAAGAGGATGAAGAAGAAAGGGAAGAAAAAGGAAGCACATGAAGATGATGATACTTCGGTAAACCAAGGGTCTGGAGGAGATCCTCCTGAGCCTCCATCTTCACCTTCGAGTTCTAGTTCTTCTTCCTCTAAGCATTCTCATCATTCTAGCCATAAAGCCTCTTTTAAGAAACCATTATTAAAGCTTGATGTAAAATTTGCTTTACCTATGTTTAATGGAGATGTTAATCCTGAAAAGATAAATAATTGGATCCGACATATTGAAGTGTATTTTCGTGTCCAACATATTGATGAAGAGGAGGTTAAAGTGCAACTAGCTTCTCTTCGGTTGGAAGGCACCACTCTCGTATGGTGGGAGACCAAGCTTCAGGACATAACTAAGTGTGGTAATCTTCTTTCCTCATGGTCGGAATTTAAATCAGCGATAAAGAATCAATTTTATCCATTAGGGTATTTACGTAAAGAAATGATGGAATTGAAAACTTTAAGGAAAGATAAAGGTCAAACAGTCCAAAGTTTCACAGAGGAATTTAGGAAGAAATCATTTGCACTAAACATTCGTTTAGATTCGATGAAACGTTAATGAAGTATATTGGTGCACTTCACAGTTATATTCGTCATACTTTACTATTGTTTAACCCCACCAGTCTTGAGGAAGTTTGTGTGCAATCCACTCCCCTTGAAAGCATGGGTAAGAATGGACAGGAGGAAAATCCATTCAAGAACTCTAAAAATCATTTCAATGGGAAAGGAAATGGGAAGGACAAGAGGAAAAATGTCGCAAAGAAGGGATAAGGAAAACCCTCTTGCAGCCATTGCGAGAAAATTGGTCATGATAGTGAACATTGTTGGAAACTACATCCAGAGTTAAGGCCAAAGTAGTTTGGAGGCAAAGGGAAGCCAAAGACCATTGCTATAGTGCAACATGATCTTGGTTCCGATTCAGGTGATGAAGAAAGTATTGCAACAGTTGGGATGCAAGGTAAAGATTCATTTTATGCATGTTCAAGTTCTTTAAATGAATCACATGATGATGATAAAAGGAGAAGTGCACGATTCCACGTAAGAGTTGTATCGAAACATACAAATATAGACACATTATTTTATTCGGGTTCCCAAGTCAATTTAATATCAGAGACACTTGTTAAGAAATTAAAACTAACCACAAGACCTCACCATAAACCTTACCCTTTCGGTTGGGTATCTGATAAAGAAAAGTTAAATGTCACTAAGCAGTGTAGGTTGAGGTTTTATATTTCTTCTAAGATGATAGATGAAGTGGATCTATATGTGGTTCCTTTCGATGTCTGTGGTATTGTATTAGGGAGTCCCTATCTGTATGATAGAAAGGATATCTTATTTCGAAAGGAAAAAAAATACCATCTTACAAAAGATGGAGTGGAACACATCATTAAGGCTCACAACATAAAGGGCAAATCAACACTTGTTAGTTTAGGCCAAGTAAAAAGAGTTATAAACACTAACAAGAATCTTGTACTCACGATTGTAAAGGGGGGATGCCCTGATAAGTCTGATGTTGTTAATGCTCTTGACCCTTTACATAAGAATGAATTGATTTAGATGAGACAAGTATTTCAGTGGGAAGGCAACCAACAAAAGACCTTTAACACTTTAAAGATTGGCATTGTGCCAATGCTCACCTTACCTGATCTTCAACAACCATGCAAGTTTGAGACCAGTGCCAGTACCAATGACATAAGGACAAACATGCTTTTTAGATATCCTATTGTTACATCTATTATTTTGAAGAATGTTCCCTTAGCTCACATCAATAATGATGGATGGTATACTAATGATGAAATCTTCAAAGATATATGTGAGATCTTCCAGGGTTTGCAGGCGAAGAAGTTTTTCTTGTAGGACAACTTACTCCACCATTTGAGTAAACCTCGCTTTCCTTCCTATAGGGAAGTGCATGTAATTGAAGGGGATTTTGTTTCATTTGTACTTGGGAATTGTAATGTATTTATAGGGATGGCATTTTCCTCGAAGGAAAATATTTGTAACCACTATTGTAAAGGGATGTGTGTTGTACTTTTGTAAGCCCACTATTGAAAGGCCAGAGGTGTACACACCACTTCCTATTTACTCTTATCCTTAGGAAATTTTTTCAGTGGATTTTGTAAGGGTATTACCCATGTCTAGTATGAGTCATGTCTACTTATGTGTAGCAGTGGATAGGCTATGTGACAAGCAAGTTTCTCATTTGTTATCCCAGTATGTAAGGGTCCATTTTGGGTTGTCCACATTCATTATCTCCGATCGAGAGTCTCGATTTTTAGGAGAATATTGGACAAATTTGTGGTAGCTCATGGACACCATGATGGGGAGGAGAATTTATTTCCATCCACAGGCTGATAGATAGGCAGAGGTGGTAAAAAATATGGTGGCCCAGTTGCTTCAAGGATATTACAACCAACATTCTAAGTCATAGGATGATCAGTTATTGTATGTCTAGCCTATGTATATTCAAGTCATGTATTATTTCACTCAGGATTCCCTAGTTGAGACTTGTCTTGGGTATTCACCTAATATCCCCTTGGACTTGTTGTATAGGAAAGATGTATGGGAGAGAGATGAAGCCCACAAATTCATTCAAAGGATTCAGTAGGTCAGCCAAACAGTTAAGGAGCATATGGAGGAAGATGTAATCCTAGATCGAAGACTGAGGACTTCATGCAAGAATGAAATTATTTATCTTCGAGTAGGCCTAAAGGGTACATAGTCCAGCAAGGCATGGCAGATCGAGAAGGAAAGAGTGAGGGAGAAATCCCCTCACTTACCAGTTGATTGATGAAAGATTTTGGTGGTCCAAAAATATCTTAGTGGGAAGGCGTGATCCAAAAAGGATCCAAAGAAGGATAAGAATAAATCAGAACTCATAGAGGCAACTCAGAACACTCATAATGGCTTCACCAGACAGAGAAAAGGAAAAAAATCATAGTTCCCAAAACTCAGTGAAAATGGCATGATCGCGAAGAGCGTGTCACAAGATTTCTAATAGTGCAAACGACTTGTCAAACAGAGTTACGCTTTGAAAGATATTCGCGGTCAAAGATGTGGTCAACTAGGACCAGTCAGCAGTGGACACCTCATCGTTCGTATTGATGACGTTAGAATATGACACGGCAAGGTGACATCATCATACAGGATGTTGACATCAACATCCCACATGGAAGCACCATAGGCTTCCATGTGTCACCCACCATTGGAATTTTCAAGGGTCCACATGGGCCAATCAAAAAGTGCCACATGGCACCCCAAGAGATGCCACGTGGCACCATCCAGGGAGCGCCATGTGTCCCACACTATGACTGGGTGTGAAATCAAGTATCCAGGTGGACCAATGAGAATATGATACATGGCCCAATCAGCGAGCGGCGCGTGGCATCCCTGAATTTCTCAAGGACAACCCGTATCCAAAAATTAAAAAATAGATAATGGCGGGACCCCGCCAAATCTAGTGGAGGTCCGCTATATCTGGTGACTACCGTCGAATATAAAAGTCGATCGCTAAAGTTAGTCATGATTTATAACCACATAACTAAAATGGGAGCCCGTGGGGTTTGACCCCGGGACCTCCCCATGAAAAACACCTTAACTTTAGCGCCCATACCAATCCGCCCAACGGTCACATTGTAATATCCATCCGCCGAGAATTATTTTAAAGCCAAGTTTCACCAACCATCAGAGGAGAGGTGCGTTCGTACATATGCAGGCATGGATTTTGAGACAAGTATTGTCATTATTGCAGGTTGCAGCGGAAACAAAAATCGAGACAAATTTTCTCTTGGGCCTAGGAGTGCCAGAGTCAGATTGCAGCGTGGAGACAGTCATTTTTGGGTAATTTGACGCAAAGAATCCAATGGTAATGTTTCTTTTCTGATATGAGCATTATTTCTGTAGCTTGATTTCAGAATGGGGTATATTCATGTATTTGCCAAATTCTTTTGTTGAGTTAATGAAAGAGCCTACCCATTTGAGAGCAGGACCCAGAGACGTAGTCCACCAAGGATGAACTCCATTATCAAGTTTTTGTGTTCAAATATGATGCTTATGTCTCTTCATTTTTAATTTTTCCCTTCTTTAATGGTGCACTTTAGTTTATTCTCATTTAATACAATTCTTTATAAGTCACGATGAAAAGATCCTAGATCAACCACCCTTTTCCACTTGATGGCATCAACCTTGGCTTTCTCTAGTTCCAACATGGATGCATACAAATTTTTCTTTGCAAGAGTATTATTTTTAGGGTTTCCTTCTACTGGTCTCTCCTTTTTCATCATAGTCTCCTCTTGAGGCTCCTTCCCCTTCATTTCTCTTAGTTGTTCAGGACTAGGAGAGTCCTTAACTTATTCTACTTGGGGTGTGATAGTGAATGGGACTGGTGGAATTGGGATCTTCTTCTTATGAATTCTCATGATCCTACTAGACCTCCTCCTTATATGTTTCACCCATTATGCAGTGGATATTTTCACAAGACTGTTTGTAGGGGTCCCCAAAGTGGTTAAAACATGGACCACCTCTTTATCTTCTTCATTTATCTTATGCTTTTTCCCTTTCATTTTTTGTTTTTCATTCTTGGGCTTGGTGAGTCTCTTGGGTTTCTCTCCCTTGTTTCCTTCTTCCTCACTCATGGCTACCTGGACTTCTGTAAAATATTGTCTATCCATATTGATGAAATCTTCCCACATAATTCTATGTTTCAAGCTCCTAAGAGCATCATAGACCATTAGCTTGATGACATCATGGTGTGTTAGGAACTCTTGCTTCCCTCTTTGCAATTTCAATCTCATCTCTTTGAGGGACTCGAGGAGAAAATGGGGAATACCCATGTTGGTCCTGAGATTAAACTTAAGGCTCAAAGAGTAATGTCAAGCATCGGGAAATTTTAAAGAGACTGTTTTAAAAGAGTGTTTTTTCTACCTTTAGTTATATAAGAAAAGATCCTTAAATGGAATTAATAATAGGACAATAAAGAGGCCATATTTCGTTGTTTGAGTCACAATTATGATATCAAATGGTTGTGGGAGAAACTTACAAGACTATTAAACAAAGATAGGCATCAATGGTAGATGAATCTCACCTTTTTTGTAGTAGAAGAAAATAAAGAGTGCACCCTTGAAAATGATATGAAATGCAGTAATTCAAATAGCTTACAGGTCTTGTATTACTTACAGTAAATATAGAGGAAATTTTTTTTACTTAATGAATTATTGATATAATGTAATTACAATAGTTGTGATACTAAATTTCAATCAATCGCCTATCAAGGAATTACATAAGAAAATTTGGAGGTGTGAAAACATAGAAGAAGCACATAACTCAAACTGAACAGAATTTGGAATCTCAGTCTGCACTTGTATTAATATAAAAAAAGGAGAGTTTTCTCTATTACATCCGGCAAGAAGCAACTGTGAATAGATATTGAATCTATGTATTTATACAAAAAATGTCACAACTCAAAATGGTTGGACTGCTTACAAAAAATAACATACACTTGAATAAGACAACAATCAATTAAAATATGATAAGCTCTGCTGGCCTTCTCCTCTGTCTCTTCATCTGCTGGGAAAAAATGCCTCTTTCTTTTGGTCCTTTAGCTTGGACACAACTATCGCCTGGTCTTCTTAATAATTCAGCATATTGTCCCTACTGTTTTAGTTTCACTGCCATCTATTCCTCCAGCTATGTTCAACAATGCAATGACATTTTATTACATGATCCCAACTATGCTTTCTTTTCCATGTTCAATGCATCAGTTGCACTTATCTAGTAATTCCACCACCAAACTTGAAGGTTCGATTGCTTCGTTTACCTCAAAAGTGAATAACTTCCTCTCTACATGAGGCAACCTTTCTTAGATTCTTTTCACCTCTTGAGCTAAGGCCTGGAATTGTGAACTTGGGTTCACTAACCATTTATTTATGTTAAGAGGATCAATCTAGCTCATTTCCTGAATGGCTGCCAGATTTTCTTCTTTGCCCTTTCTGGAATTACACCGATTCATTTCAATATAGATTTTCCTCAGGGCCTCCACGACACTTCTTCCCTCAAAATTAATTAGTCTTTTGTCTAATGATGATAGCGCTTCTTGGAAAGTGTCTTTCACCTCTTTGGCTAATCTCTTGCACTCTACCAAATTTGTTTCCCACACCTTTAGGGCCATATCGCCTCGTAATTTCTCAGAAGGAGAGAGCAGAGGAAAATCAAGGGTATTATCTTTATGTGTCAATATGATGGCTTCTTGAAACCTAGTTCGAGATGAGCGAGCTTCCTTTTCCTTAATATAGATATCCTTCAGAGCAAGGTCTACTGCTTGATTGCACTTCTGGATGGCATCAACCTTCATAAAAAGATCATGTTGGGCCATTTCCAGTTTTTCATTTATTTCCAGTGCTTGACTCTGGAAGGATGAGATGTCTACTCAAGTACCTTCAATTAGGTCTAATATGGCTTGCAATTTCCTGAGAAATTCATCACGTTGAGTGACCAATCCTTGGTTGTCCTGTGAATTTCGATGGAGATCCTCGAGGTTAGCCTACAACTGTTGGATTTGTTGCCGGTCATGAGCTCTGATCTGTTCAAAGTATTGTCTCATCTTATTCCTTACCGTCTATTCCATGGCCAATATTTGATATTGCAATTTTCCCACCAATAATATTTTCTATCGTAATTGCTCTGCCAAATTCTCCACAGATCATTGATTTACAGTGGCAAAGGCACCCAATGAACCTACAACTTATTTCATGAATTCAGAATCACCATGATCATTTCCTTCATACAAAACCCTCTGCCTTTTGGTTATTACTCCGTCTTTCTGGTGTGATTCTCTTTTGACGATGGACTTTCGTTTTCTGCTAAAAATGAAATCTGAAGGAGGGATTTATTTGGGCCAAATGGGGGTAATATCATTCACGAAAACAATTTCGGGATGAGGGGTCCTGAAGCTGGATTGCAGAGGTGTCAATGATGTAATAGGAGCACCAACCTCTGTAGACTGTTGTTGTTCTGCTGTATTTGAGGTGCCATCAGGGGTAGTTGGTGATGAAGGAGATTCTTTTCCCCCCTGCTTCAGGAAAAATTTGAATTAGGATTTTGCCTGGGGGTTTAACTGGCTTGACCATGATCCATCTAATTTCTGTGTTAAAACCTTAGAGCTCTTAGGGGTTTCCTCAACCTTGTGTTTACCAAAGTGCTCTGGTTCATAACCGTTAGGTATAGATTCCTGTGCCAGAGAAGTGGCTATCGAATCTCCTTGTAGTATCTTCGATAGGTTGTTTCGTCTGTGCCTTTGGAAACTAAGGAAGCCAACTTGTTGATCTAGGGAAAGGTTTGGAACCTGTCTTGTACCTCCTCATAAGACTTAACTCCCCTGGATATTTCGTCATACGGGGAGCTTTCGTGCGCATATCTTCTCATGTTGAATTGGGCCAAGTGGTTTTCTACGATTTTGTGTGGGTCGTGTCTTTTTAATTCGATGTCAACCAACTTGACATCATTCATAGCTACTACCTCCACTTTGGAGTGACCGAAGTCCAGTAAGGAGAACATACTAACCTGAATGGGGAATGTTGGCCATACTTTTTTCTGTGCCACCTTCAGCTCCTTGATGATACCTCATGTTGCTGTCTGGTAAGCCACTTCTCTGCATACAATCCGGTCTAGTAAGAATCGTAGAATATCATGGGGAGGGACCGAGCATCCAAAAACTCAGATATAAGATAAGTTCTCCTAAATAAACTAATCTTCTAGCTTACCCAGATTCCCCATAATCCGATATGAAATTCGAGGAGGTGGGTGGCCATACAGGGATGTATGAACTGGAATCACCACATTGTGACAGATTTCATAAAAGAAATATTTGGCCCTTTCTTCCCAAATCTTAGAATGATAGAAATGAATGGGCTCGGTGCTAGCCGAGGATCAGCTCCAATTCATCAATGGGAAATGTGTCATAAAACAGATGGCATCCATTACATATGTTGACATGTAGAAGGGGGTGGGCTATCCATTAGACTTCGATGTTCTATATTCTGTGATCTCTTTGGCCAAGTTATCAGACAACATTTTGGCCCAATTGAATGTGAAATCCTTTACTACCTCATGCATGATGGATACCCATCCCACCGAGAAATGCGTGGGAATTTTCTTTTCGAACAAGTGACATAGCATCAGGGCCACATACACCATGGGAATGTCCAGATACATTGTGGCATATACACCATGAGCATCGACCCTGAAAATCTTTGGGTGCCCCCACCATGACCGGATCATATCGGGACAACTCTCGTTGTATTGGATGCATTCCCTTTGCTCAAACTCCAAAATAAATGTAAAATTGTAAATATATTTAGGATTGGGAGATAACTTATACATTACTTTGAGGTGTTATGGTCGGAAAGAGCCAACAATGACCTTTTGGTGGTTGACAATGCTCCTAGTCTGGATGTCAACGTGCTCTAAGGCCCAACTTATCATGTCGTTATAAGGCACGAGTCTCGGCCGTGCTGCTATTTTTTGCAGCTTTGATTAGGATACATGTCTGATCTTGGCTGTATAAGAGTCATCTACTTCATCACCAGAATCCTCTGGACAATTTATGATTTCCTCTTCCAGAACCTCGAACACCTGCGTCCAAGATTTAACAGTGTCTATGGCTCGTGGCGTGGTGTCCGGCAGAACATCCGCATTTGAGTTTGAATCCTCACCAGCTGCATCAGGCTTCTTCATCATTTTCCATGGTGCCATATTTCTAAGGAGACAGAGTGAAATTATCTGTTGCAGAGAAAATTGCATGAGCTTCTTAATCAGATAAAAATTGCTAATTGCAGAAGATGAAAATGAATTCAAAATCGAAGTGTTCTTATTCACATCAGATGCATTGATTCTAGTATAGCTTCACTGACGGAAAATTTATTAACTTTAATGGAAAATTCTACCTGGCGATCTGCAATCTGCGTTAAAGATCATTATCCTTAACTAGTCGTAAATGCCATTAATATTCGACGGTTCGTGTTCGAGAGTTTTAGATGAGACATAGTGAGAGTTTCCCGAATCCCGAATCTATGAAGGCTAATCTCTCGATAATCGCTTTTAAAACCTTATTTAATCATGTTTAAAAAAGGTGTGTCACTTTCGAGTGAAAAATCTCATGAGTTCGGACTTCAGAAACTTTAGATGTAGCTCGAGGGGAAATTCCCAAAACCCAAACTGCGAAGTGATTAATTATCTAGTAAAAGTCTTAATTAATCATATTTAACTTTAAGCATTTTAGAAATTCAGACTTCGTAGATTTTAGAATACGATACAGGGTAAACGTCCAGACTCGGAAGTATGAATTCATTTATTATCTCTTGATCACGATTAACTTCGTTAATGAACATTTAATACTTCAACATTTTGATATTTCGGTGATTCGTACCTTCCTTCTTTGTTAAACTTCCTAAGGATCATCTCCTGTAGTGACGTGTTATGGATGACATCACTCTAGATGATGTGTCTCGAAAAGGGAGGTTCCATGTGATAACTCAGGGGATTCTCAAAGATACAGGTGTACGATGGCTTGTTTCTTTTAAAGGTTGTGAAGAGTGATGAGCGAACAATTTCAGGTTTCAGAGCTTCGGGGTTTTTATTGCTGAGACTATTGCAACATCCTAAGCGCGGAGATCCAAAGTGATCGTTAGTGACTTACTTTATTAAAAAGAATAGGTGGCTCCATAACTTCGAATGTATTAGGGTCATTCGATTGAAAAGGGAAAACTCATCAATGATGGACATCATGTGTGCCTTATTACTAATTAGCCAAGAATGTTTTGATTTGAAATTCGAAAGTTATTTTCTAAGTTACTGGTTTCTTTGGGAAATATTATATTTTCATGAGGTGAAGAATATAAAGCTCAAAGGTTTAGAATTATATGTGTTCCAACATAGGCTCCATCTGGGGATCGCGTCTCCCTATGAGACGTGGAAGAATAGTAGACCAAGTGCCTTTATTGGGCAAATGGAGTCATTATTGCATTTTTGGGAAACACTTTTAGGGATTAATCATACAGAGAAAAATTGAACTTCAACTAAACCTCATAAAACCTTCAAAACACACCTAATCCTTGATCTCAAGTTAGGCTATTTAAAATTTCCCTTTCTTAAAATTGAGTTTGGATTTGCTTAAGATAATCAAAACAACTTTAACCGAAATATCATATTTTGATCGATTTTGTTCACATCAAGGTTAAATATATGTAGTGGATTATTTAGAGAATCCCTCGTTGGTTCATAATGTAAATATTACCGGAAAGAGACATTGCTTCATTGCAATCGAGCCTGTTCAGTACCCCGGTGAAGTTATCTACTTCTCCCATTGAATTTCATTTCACCACTTCAATTAGCACTTTTTCATTTTGCCGAGATGAGGGAAATCATAACATGAATTTCCTTTCATCATCTCTTTTTGGACAAAATGGGGGCAATCGAATTTCAAATTTCCTTTGACCATTTGTCTTGGACTAGATGGGGGCAATCAGATTATGAATTTCTTTTCACCATCTGTATTATATTTTCAATATTTTGAAGTGGGGGATATCAATCTATATGTATCATACAAGGGATGATATCTGCTTAAAATTTTTCAAAAGGAAGGTTTGTCATAATTTTTTAAGCATGCTCTGAAACTAATTTTCTTCTAGTCTTCAATACACCTTCGCCTATAAGGAATATTTTATAGGGATTTTGAATTTCAGGGATCAACCTTGAGTGAATTAGTCAGTTTAAAACCATATAGAAGAGATAAATTTATCAGGATTGGCCTAGACATACTTTATTTCAGTTAAAATTAGAGGAATATAAATATTTTCGCCTAATCTTGTTCTGAAGATATGTTTTTAAGTTTTCAGAGTCAAGGTGAGATTCTTTCTTTCTATGAAGACTAAGGAAAAGTAGTGAAAATCAGAATAGGATAAAAGCTCAGGGATAGGCAAATAAAACAAAACAATGACTCAGAGGGGCAGACACAAAATAATCTCACTTTGACATAAGTTTGTTTATTGATTTTTGAATTTCTTTTCAAGCCCTTTTTATCCTTATTTTCCTTCTTCTTTTATTTTATTTAGATAAGGTTTCAAAATTTAGCTATAATCTCATACTTGATTTTTTATCAGGTGACAACATTTATATGAATGAACCCTCCTTCTCATTCAATAAGATCTCCTTAAAATTTTAATTTGAACTAATGTGGTGGGAGTTCATACCTCATATTTCCTTTGTATTTTCAATCAATCAAATCATTAATTTATCACCTGTTTTGAGAGAAAGCGAATGCCTTTGAAAAATGGGTGTTGGATTCTGGTGCATCCTTATTTCTTGTCTGACAGTATGTATTATGCAAGAAAACTAAAATGAGGGGTATTAGAAAATTCTACAAAATAGAGATGGTATGTGATATATATGTTTTTATATTTTTTGTTTTGATGATATTAAGTAAACCTGATTTATTCACAGTAAAAGCAAAATTTGGATAATTTACAAAATAAAAACAGAAATTGGAAATCAAAACATGAAACTAAAACCGTTATATACAATGGGAATGTGAAATACGATTATTGCATAAAATGTTTTAGGTAACGCCCATTGATAGGAGTGTAAAAAAATTTCCCGTCAAGGTTTTCCAGTAAGAAGGAATTCTTCCCCTCAGTAGCTGCAATCCTAAATGGTCTGAACCAGAGATGTTTGAACTTTCCATGCTTCCCTGCATCCTATTTTATAGCGTCCCACTTTAAGACTACATCACCAGGAATAAACTCCATGTCTTTGGCCTTTTTATCGAAAAGGGCCTTCATATTATCTTGGTATTTTTGGAGTTTATCATCTACTTCGCCTCTATTTTGCTGGACTTTGATTAATTGATTTATCCTTCTTGTAATGTCATTCAACTCCTCGTTTTTATCCTACCAAAGCTTCATCACAGGAAGAGAGAGATTGATAGGAAGGACAACGTTAGTACCATAAACCATTTGAAAAGGGGACATACCTATTGATTTTTTGGTGCCAATTCAATTCACCCATAAGGCATATTTCAGGTGAATGTGCTGAGCCTTCTTTTTTCTGTCAACAATTTTTTGATTATATTCATCAGGCTCTTGTTGGATGATTCATCCAACCCATTCCCCCAAGGATAATAAGTCATAGAATGTCCTAACACAATGTTGTGTTTTTGGCAGAAATTTACCATTGCCATAGATTTGAAATCTTGGGCGTTGTCAGTGACTATTTTTCAAGGACAACCAAATCTTGATAGGATGTTCTATTCCAAAAAGTTTATTACCAACGAATCCATATCATTTTGAGTCAGAATGGATTCAACCCACTTCTTTAAGTAATCAATAGCGGTTAAAATCCATTTATGTTGGGTGCTCAACTGCGGATGGATTTCTCCGATGAAATATATACCCCATTGTTGAAAGGGAGCTTTTCTTTAACCGGGATTAAGGGTAGTGCATGGAGTTTTTTCTTACCAGAGAACAGTTGGCAAGAGCTGCAGGCTCTGAATTTTCATTCACGTCGATAAATAACTTTGGCCAATAATATCCAACTCTTAAAATCTTGTAGGTCATTGCCCTCTAGGCGTGGTGTCCTCCACACACCCCTTCATGAAATTCATTTATGACACTTTCTGTTTTAGGTTCTGTTAAGAAACATAATAAGAAACCTAGAGGATCTTTCTAGTATAGTTGGCCATCAATAATACAATATTTGACTGCGTGTAGCTTCAAAGTTCTCGCTTTGGACAAAGTCATGTCTTTCGGGCACTGAAGGGTGAGGAGATATGAAACAATATCGCAATACCAAACAAAGGAAGAAAAAATATGTTTAGTATGAATTGTAGGTGTTTTATCATCAATATCCTCTATATCTAGGAGATATCCATGTGATTCCAGGTGATTTATCATGAGTGCTCTAAAATTTGATCCGGTTAACAGTTTCGTTAGGCCTTGTACTTTGACTAGTTTGGTCGGCTTTACTTCCAGATCAAACTTCTGAATTTTAGCTAACCACTGACCTCTCTTTCCATCACTGTCCAATTGAACCAAGATGTCTTTGACAGTGCTCGTTGACACATAGGCAATTATTTTGGAATGCAACACATATGTCCTGAAATCTTTGAGAGCTTTCACCATTGTGTAAGCTTGTTTTTCAAGTATATCATATTTTAATTCTGCATCTCTAAGACTTTTACTGAAAAAGGTTATTGGCTGCTTGAAGCCTTCTTCGTTCTTTTGCAGGATAACTGTTGTGATAGTATGTTCAAAAGTGAAGGAAAAGATCAAGAATTCTTTAGTATAATTTGGACTGGCTAACACTGGTGCTTTGCCTATAACTTTCTTGACTTGCTCGAATGATGCTTTAGCTTCGATGTTCCATTTCACTTGGCTGTCCTTCTTCAACATATCTGTAATCAATTTAACCATTTCAGCAAAATTGGGAATGAATCTTCTCAAAAAGTTTATCTTTCCTAAAAAAGATTGAATTTTTTTTTTCTGCTCCTAGGAATATTAATTATTTCTATAGCCTCAACTCATTTCGGGTCAACCTTGATTCCTTCTTTAGATACTATATGACCCAAGAGCTTACCTTATTGCATAGCGAAATGTGATTTCTTGGGATTAACAAACAAACCGAACTTTCTGCATTTTTTGAAGGTTTGCTTGAGGTGTAGCAGGTGTTCTGCATTAGAGTTAGAAAAAAATGTCAAATCATCAAGATAAATAACAACAAATTTGTCTCTCTCTTCGATGAAATCTATATCCATCACTTTTTGGAAAGTGGCCCCTGTGTTCATCAAACCAAATGGAATTTTATCATAGATGAAATTTCCCCACGGAGTGGTAAACACAGTCTTCTCTCTATTGTCTTCATGGACAACATTTTGATTGTATCCCAAAAAACCATCAATCATGGACATTCTGTTAGCTCCAAGTACTTTTTCTAGAACATGATCCATTTTTGGTAATGGGTAGCTGTCTTTGAGGGATGACCGATTTAAGTTTCAGAAATCTACACAGAGCCTTATTTCTCCATTTTTCTTTCTGACTGGTACAAGCTTTGCTAGCCATTTAGAATATCTGAGTAATCTTCCCATCGAGAAATTTCTTGACTTCCCTTTCTATCACTAGTAGGAGGATCGGGTTTATCTGTCTGAGCTTCTGTCTGAAAGGTTTGATACCATTTTTCAAAGGAATTTTGTGTTTAATTACAGAGGTATCATAAGTTTTTATCTCATCATAGGACCATGCGAAAATGTCTTTATATTGCCTAAGAAACTCGGAGTACTTATTCTTCAATTGAGTTGGAAGGTATTTAGATATCTTGACCAGTTTAGGATTTTCCTCAGTTCCTATATTATAGTCTTCAACCTCTTTGGGCTGAGGTCATAAGATAGATTTTAAAGGTATATCATCCTGGTAAAATAATATTTCTAAGGGGATCATACCTCTAGGGATCTGATTGTTCTTAAGCACGAGCATGCGGTGGTTTGCAATCTTATCCTGGAATTGTTTAGGATCTTCACCTTCCTGCATGACCCAAATAGGATCGTTATGGTATTCCTAATCTATGTGAGTCTCAGAAAAATCATCGACCATTTCAAGGAACTATTTGATTTGTTCGTCATCTTCAAAGACTTACCAGTGTTGAACATTGTTCGAGATAGAAGGCATGTGTTTCATTTTGATGTGATATTTCAGTTTTAGGACGGTAGGTGGTACAAAGGTCGCTGCAGCTTTGGCTAAAGAATCGACCTGCTGATTTTCCATTCTGGGAATGGAGTGAATGTTAAAGGATGAGAACAAATTATCTATCAAATTCGAGGCGCAATTTATGTATGACCTTAGCCTTGGATGCTTGGCTTGATAATGTTGTTTTATTTGTTTCACAATGAGCTCTACATTGCCATAAACTTTCAGATGTTCAATTTTTAACTTTCTGGAAGCTTCTAATACTAAGACTAGAGATTTATATTCACAGACATTATTCATATAATCAACCTCCCATTGTAATCTATATGAGAAGGGAATAACGTACTCATCTCCTTGCACTATAAATAACACTCCAGCCCCTGCTCCTTCGCAGGATGAAGCACCATCAAAAACATTTTCCGCATTCGTTCTCTACTATTTACATTTTTCTTTATTTTTTCTATTTTTTTTATTTTCTTGTTCTGTACATTCTTCGAAATCTTCATCTATAGATAATATACAATTTCCTAAGTCTTGATCAACAACATAGACTGGATAATTATTAGGGTTTTGAGGGTCACTTATAGTGTACGCCAACCTGGTTTCTCTGTACAATCGTGTGAATTGTCCATTGAAAATTGGCATCGTAGCGTAAGTCATATCCAGTTGAATTGATCCTCCTAATTTGGCGCTCCAAGACCTAGAAAGAAGCATCCCGTACTTGGCAGTGACATCATCAATGACCACATCCATAAGGATACTTTTTACAGGGATCTGAGCAAGATTTACTACCAAATATTTAATCATGCCAAGACACTTAACCCTTCTAGAATCAAAAGAGTACAAGTCTTGAGAAGGTCTAGTGATTTCGAGGCCCAAATATTCCATGATAATTTTAGGCATTAAATTATGAGAGGCCTTAGAATCTAACATGCAGTTGTGGAGCAAGTGGTCATGCACATTTAGTGTAATATAAAACGGAGCAACATAGTCCTTAGTGTTTTCGATGTGTGGACCGAACATGATCGTAGGTTTTTCGTCTTGTAGATTAATAACATTTGCGTGACATTCAGTATCATAAAAAATTATCATTTTAGCAATTTTGTTTTTATAAATCAGATTTTTTGCAAGCTCGACCAGAGGCATGGGGATTTTAATTTTATTAAGTTTGTTTTCTAAATTGAAACCTCCAACTTTTTTTTTTATTTCTCTGGTTGGAACTTTTGCTTTTGAATTTTCAGGTTTCTTAGTTTGCATTGCTCTTTGTTTCAACTGGTTTTGTTCGGGAAACTTGTGTTTCAGTTGATGGTTTAGTACTTACTGCCTCATTCTTTTTACTTCATGACAAATTATTTTTTGGTGGAACATTTGTAGAATTTTTTTCTATGGGCCTTAAATCATACTTTGGTTGGATTTCGGCCATTATTGAGTCAGAGAGTCCTTGATAGGCAGAGTCTCCCAGCTTATTGATCCTTTATTCATTATTAAAGAGGGATTCTAGATCTAAAGATTTTTCATAATCCTTTCTGGTTAAATGAGATTCGAGATCGTAGTCGCTAAGGTTGTTCATGTCTTCTTCTAACTCTTCATAATTTTGTATATCATCCCACTGCATAAAATTTTCAGTTTTAAATGAAGCTTGGATCTTTTGATCTTCATTTTTTATTTGTCTTTGTTGTATTTGAGGGTTAGGGTTTCTTTTGAACTGATTCCTAATGTAAGTATCAGGTTTGGCTTGATCTAATTCCATCCTGGATATTTTGTTTAATAAATATTTAATTATTTTGGCCATCTCATCCATTTTCTCTTCTGCAGACTTCCCAGATCCATATGGTCCTGCTTGTTCTTTGAAACATATAGGTTCTTTGGTTCCCATCTCAATATTTTTTTTAGTTTCGCGGATGCCATCATATTAGATTCAATTTCTATGGCATCATCTTGCATTCCTGCTAGAGTGGAAGATCTTATTTCTCTTAAGAGGAGGCCAAAGTCGGGTTCAAAAGCCCCAACAAAAGTTACCTTTGCTGCAAGTTGAGAGGGTTTGACTTCAGCTGGGATTTTGTTGCACAGTTTGTTAAACCTCTGAGTAAATTCAAGAAATGATTCATAATTCTTTTTGCTTAAAGCCCCAAATTCAGTCAAATAATAGAGATGGTATTTCTTCTCTCCCCATTGTGTTAGGAAGGCACTTTCTAGATCATCATATGACTGTATAGAACCTACCGAGAGTCCTCAGAACCAGGTTCTCACTTGTCCTTCGAAGTTTTTTACTAATAGCATTGATTAAACATCTTCGTGTTTGATGCCAAGGATATCATCAAACTGGTCAAAAAAGGCTATGTGTTCGGTTGCGGTTAAATCTCCTTCTCGAATAAATTTTGGTAGGTTTTTCATATAATTTTCAGGCAAATCATGAAGGACGACAGGGAGGATCAAGGGAGCATATCTGGCAGCTACTTTGGAAAATATTATAGGAGGTGGAGGTTTTCCGTGACCTTCTCCACCGGCTCCTCCACCTCTGGCGCCACCAACACCAGACATTGGAAGTGTAGGAGACAACCTTCGGGGGATAAAAAGGGGATTTTCAAAAACTTCGAGGGACTAAAGCGGTGGCCTTTTGACTACTTTGGAGTGTGGTGAAGGGAAATTGGGAAAAATATTTCAAGGAGACGAAATCTATATACGAGGGGGAAAGGAGAAATGTGGGCTGGTTTTCTCAGACTTACAAAATGTATACACAGGGGAACCGATAGGGGATGAATCAGGGTATAAAATATACTCTTTGGAGTTTCAGAAAACTAGAACTTTCCCTTCGAGGAAGGAGATAACCGACAGGATATCAATAACAATGGGTATCAAAAGGGTTTCTTTGTACTTACTGGTAAAAGTATCGGTCACGCCAATCTCAACCTTTCTCTTGGGAACCTTTACCTTTGGAGCTCCGAGTTTAGTCTCGGGCTCACTAGTTGGTGTCTATGTGGAATGAATTTGTTTAAAACTTTCTTTAGGAGTTAGCTCTTCAATATGAACCTTAGCATTAACTGGCATAACTTTAGGTTGATAAACCTTACCTGTTGATGCAACAGTCTGTTTGAGGCATCCCTTTTGTTTCAATAGATTTTTAGGATCTTACACGGGTGTGGTCTGCTTATCGTCTGGATTTTTTCTGGTATTACTTCGACCGAATGTCAATTTTGTCTATGGTGGAGTCGCCAAGTGAAAAATAAAAATAAGCCCTACTTGTGTATTCAATCTTTGTTCACCAGCAAAGATAGAAATTTACCTTGTCGTTCTCCCAGGGAAAACAAATTTGTTTCTTCGTCCCTGGAAACAACGCTAAAAATATGTTGGTTCCGAGATTAAACTTAAGGATCAAAGAGTAATGTCAAGCATCAGGAAAGTTTAAAGAGATTGTTTTAAAAGAATTCTTTTTCTACCTTTAGTTATATAAGAAAAGATCCTTAAATGAAATTAATAATAGGACAGTACAGAGGCCGTATTTCATTGTCTGAGTCACAATTATGATATCAAATAGTTGTGGGAGAAACTTACAAGACTATCAAACAAAGCTAGGCATCAATGGCAGATGAATCTCACCTTGTTTGTAGTAGATTAAAATAAAGAGTGCACCCTTGAACAAGATATGAAATGAAGTAATTCAAATAGCTTACAGGTCTTATATTACTTACAATAAATACAAAGGAAAAATTGTTTACTTAACGAATTACCGATATAATGTAATTACTGTAGTTGTGATACTAAATTGCAATCAATCGCCTATCAAGGAATTACATAAGAAAATTTGGAGATGTAAAAACACAGAAGAATCACATAACTCAAACTGAACGAAATTTGGAATCTCACTCTGCACTTGTATTAATACTAAAAAAGGAGAGTTTTCTCTATTACATATGGCAAGAAGAATCCGTGAATAGATCTTGAATCTATGTATTTATACAAAAACCATCACAACTCAAAACAGTTGGACTGCTTACAAAAAATAACATACACTTGAATAAGACAACAATCAAGTAAAATATGATAAGCTCTGCTGTCGTTCTCCTCTGTCTCTTCATCTGCTGGGGAAAAATGCCTCTTTCTTTTGGTCCTTTAGGCTGAACACAGCTATCGCCTGGTCTTCTTAATAATTTGACATATTGTCCTGGTCGTTGTAGTTTCGCTGCCATATGTCCCTCCAACTATGTTCAACAATGCAATGACAATTTCTTACCTGCTCCCAATTATGCTTTCTTTTCCATGTTCAATGCATTGATTGCACTTATCTAGTAATTCCACCACCAAACTTGAAGGCTCGATTGCTTTGTTTACCTCGAAAGTGAATAACTTCCTCTCTACATGAGGCAACCTTTCTTGGATTCTTTTCACCTCTTAAGCTAAGGCCTGGAATTGTGAACTTAGGTTCACTAACCATTTATTTATGTTAATAAGATCAATCTAGCTCATTTCTTGAATGGCTGCCATATTTTCTTCTTTTCCCTTTTTGGAATTACGCTGATTCATTTCAATATAGATTTTCCCCAGGGCCTCCATGATACTGCTTCCCTCAAAATCAGTTAGTCTTTTTTCTAATGATTGTAACGCTTCTTGGAAAGCATCCTTCACCTCTTTGTCTAATCTCTTGCTCTCTACCAAATTCATTTCCCACACCTTCAGGGCCATATCGCCTCGTAATTTCTCAGAAGGAGAGAGTAGAGGAAAATCAGGGGTATTATCTTTATGTGCCAATATTATGGCTTCTTGAAACCTAGATCGGGTTGAGCAAGCTTCCATTTCCTTAATATAGATATCCTTCAGAGCAAGGTCTACTGCCTGATAACACTTCTGGAAGGCATCAACCTTCATAAAAAGATCTTGTTGGGCCATTTCTAGTTTTTTGTTTATTTCCAGTGCTTGACTTTGGAAGGATGAGATGTCTACTGAGGTACCTTCAGTTAGGTATGATATGGATTTCAATTGAGCGATCAATTCATCACTTTGAGTGACCAATACTTGGATGGCCTGTGAATTTCAATGGAACTCCTCAAAGTTAGCCTGCAGGTGTTGGATTTGTTGTTGGTCATGAGCTCTAATTTGTTCAAATTCTTGGCTCATATTAATCCTTACCGTCTGTTCCATGGCCAATATTTGATCTTGCAACTGTCCCACCAATAAGTTTTTATGTCATAATTGCTCTGCCAAATTCTCCATAGACCATTGATTTGCAGTGGCAAAGGAACCCAATGAACTTGCAACTTCTTTTTCGAATTCTGAATCATCACGATCATTTCCATCATACAATATCCTATGCCTTTTGTTTATTACTCTGTCTTTCTGGTGTGATTCTCTTTCGACGATGGCCTTCCGTTCTTTGCTAAAAAAGAAATCCAAAGGAGGCATTTCTTTGGGTGAAATGGGGGTAAGATCATTCACGAAAAAAATTTCGGGATGAGGGGTCTTGAAGTTGGATTGCAGAGGTTTCAATGATGTAATAGGAGAACCAACCTCCGTAGATTGTTTTTGTTCTGCTGTATTTGAGGTGCTAGCAGGGGTAGTTGGTGATGAAGGAGATGCATTTTTCCCCTGCTTCAAGAAAACTTCGAATTGGGATTTTGCCTGGGGGTTTAACTGGCTTGACCATGACGCATTTAATTTCCGTGTTAAAACCTTGGAGCTCTCCGGGGTTTCCTCAACCTTGTTTTTACTAGAGTGCTCTAGTTCAGAACCGGTAGGTATAGATTCATGTGCAAGATAAGCGACTATTGACTCTCCTTGTAATATCTTCGACAGGTTGTTTCGCCTGTGTCTTTGGAAACTGAGGAAGCCAACTTGTTGATCTGGGGGCAAGGTTTGGGACCTGTCTTGTACCTCCTCATAAGACTTAACTCCTCTGAATATTTCATCATATGGGGAGACTTCATGTGCATATCTTCTCATGTTGAATTGGGCCAGGTGGTTTTATATGATTTTGTGTGGGTCATGTATTGAATTTGATGTCAACCAACTTGACATCATTCAGAGTTGCAGCTTCCACTTTGGAGTGACCAAAGTCCAGTAAGGAGAACATACCAACCTGAATGGGGAATGTTGGCCACACTTTTTTCTATGTCGCCTTCAGCTCCTTGATGATACCTCCTGTTACTATATGGTAAGCCACTACTTTACATACCAGCATGTCTGGTAAGAATCACGGAAGAGAATGGGGAGGGACCGAGCATCCAAAAAATCTGATATAGGAGACTTTATCCTCAATAAACCAATCTGCTAGTGTTATCACCGAAATTTTGTTCACACATGGCGACAAGAACTCCGCATCGTCAAAACAACAATGAAGTCATTCATGGCACTAAATTAATTTCACTGCATTCCAGAAGGGTCAAAAACTATACAAAGTAACCAAAAATTGAAGGGTGCTTTACAGTAGTTTGGTGCGCGTGCACATGCGCAGGACACGACCGTACTATGAGCGCATGCGCGCACGATGCGCGGCTGTCAACTCAAAAACCTGCGCACCTGCTAAACGACGCATTTATTGAATTGGTCGGCCTCCCAACCACTTATGGACAAGCTCCCAATCTGATTTGACTCCCAAATCCGAGCTGGATCTGCAGGGTAGGCGGGTCTAAGACCTAATGAAGCCCTAAAGAGCCCCTTTTCACACTTTGAAGGGGTTACATAATCACCTGATGATCTGCTATAAAAAGCCATGAAGAAACATCATTTTGGCAAGGAATTTCAGGTATTTTTATGCTGCTAAGATTTTCAAGGACTCATTCTTTGACGATAACACATTGGCAACATTTCATAGGGCCATTCACCTCTCCATTGAGTGGATGGGCTGGGAGTTCTTTCACTATCATTCTCATTTCTTCGCATTGTAAGGAGAGCAAGTTTGTGAGGGCCTCAAGAGCCTTCCTTTGGGGGAAGAAGGAACCACAGTTCTATTCCTTCATCGTGCTTTGATTTCATCAATTGACCAGCTCAAAACCATTGGTGATATCGGTCTTTTTTGTGTTTATTGTTTCTTTATCCATATGCTCACAGTTTTAGTTTGTTTTCATTTGATTCTTGCTTATAGTTTGTTTTGTTTCCTCTAACCTTTCCTTCCACATCTGTCATGCTCTGCAAGACCCAACAGGGCATGTAAGCACCCTCGATTTGCTCACCAGGTGACGAATTGGGTGCGAACAGATTAGCGACTCCACTGGGGAGTAGGTATCAATTCCTCCCTCATTTGGGTTTATTTTTCTTTCCTTTTGGTTTTATTAACTTGCAGGGACACAAACCGGCCTCTGCCGACCTGCTAACCAGTCAATTCACAGGAGAATTGAGAGAAATCCATCTGAATTTTCTTTCTCGGTCACTTGTCACAGGCGCGCGGGCATTCCACCCCACAGACGCACATCTTGCGTGCATGCGCCTGCACAACGTTCTCTCTCTGCGCGCATGCGCTTTAGTTCTCAATACTGTCAGCGCGCAGGCGCCATATGCGCCTCTGTCTACACTGGAGGCCGCGCATCTGAACTAAATTACACATTGTAAGATTTTTGGATGTGGGGAAAGTCATTTTCCTTCTCAAGAATGATGTTATGCATGCTCTAAATACTGCACCACTTAGACCCCTCAACTTATAAAGGGGATAGTCAAACAAACATAAGCACTTAGGTGGATAAAA
>ML784799.1:815404-861544 GCA_009831015.1 Picea engelmannii
CAGTAGAAGAAACATTGATGGATTTCGGCTATACGTATGCTCCTAACCTCATCCATCAGGGGGCATCTGTTATCACCGAAATTTCGTCCGCACATGGCGACAAGAACTCCGCATCGTCAAAACAGCAATGAAGTCATTCATGGAACTGAATTAATTTCACAGCATTCCATAAGGGTAAAAAACTATACAAAGTAACCAAAATTTGAAGGGCGCTTTACAGTAGTTTGGTGCGCGCGCACACGCGTAGGACAAGAACATACTATGAGCACATGCGCGCACGACGCATGGCTGTCAACGCAAAAACCCGTGCACCTGCTAAACGATGCATTTATTGAATTGGTCGGCCTCCCAACCACTTATGGACCAGCTCCCAATCTGATTTGACTCCCAAATCCGAGCTGAATCCGCAGGGTAGGTGGGTCTAAGACCTAATGAAGCCCTAAAGAGCCCCTTTTCACACTTTTAAGGGGTTACATAATCACCCGATGATCTGCTATAAAAATCCATGAAGAAACATCATTTTGGCAAGGAATTTCAGGTATTGTTATGCTGCTAAGATTGTCAAGGACTCATTCTTTGATGATAACACATTGGCAACATTTCATAGGGCCATTCACCTCTCCATTGAGTGGATGTGCTGGGAGTTCTTTCACTATCATTCTCATTTCTTCGCATTGTAAGGAGAGCAAGTTTGTGAGGGCCTCAAGAGCCTTCCTTTGGGGGAAGAAGGAACCACAGTTCTCTTCCTTCATTGTGCTTTGATTTCATCAATTGACCAGCTCAAAACCATTGGTGATATCGGTCTTTTTTGTGTTTATTGTTTCTTTATCCATATGCTCACAGTTTTATTTTGTTTTCATTTGATTCTTGCTTATAGTTTGTTTTGTTTCCTCTAACCTTTCCTTCCACATCTGTCATGCTCTGCAAGACCCAACAGGGCATGTAAGCACCCTCGATTTGCTCACCAGGTGACGAATTGGGTGCGAACAACTAGCTTACCCAGATTCCCCATAATCCGATTTTAAATTCGATGAGGTGGGTGGCCATACAGGGTTATATGAACTGGACTTGCCACATTGTGACATATTTCATAAAAGAAATATTTGGCCCTTTATTCCCAAAACTTAGAATGATAGAAATTAATGGGCTCGACAATGGTCGGGGTCTAGCTCCAATTCATCAATGGGAAAGGTGTCATGAAATAGATGGTGTCCATGACATATGCTGACATGTAGAAGGGGATGGGTTGTCGTTTAGAATTCACTGTTCTATATTCTGTGATCTCTTTGGCCAAGTTATCAGACAACATTTTGGCCCAATCAAATGTGAAAGCCTTTTCTACCTCATGCATGATGGATACCCATCCCACCGAGAAATGCGTGGGACTTTTCTTTTCGAACAAGCGACATAGCATCAGGGCCACATACACCATGGGAACGTCCAGAGATGTTGTGGCATATACACCATGAGCATCGGCCCTGAACTTCTCTGGGTGCCCCCACTAGGACCGTATCATATCGGGACAACTCATGTCGTATTGGATGCATTCCCTTTGCTCGAACTCCAAAATAAATGCAACATTGTAAATATATTTAGGATTAGGAGATATCTTATACATTACTTGGAGGTGTTCTGGTCGAAAAGAGATGACAACGACCTTCTGGTGGTTGACAATGCTCCTGGTTTGGATGTCAACATGCTCTAAGGCCCATCTTATCATGTTGTTGTAAGGCACGAGTCTCGATCATGCTGCTATTTTGTGCAGCTCTAACTGGGATACATGTCTGAGCTTGGTTGTATAAGAGTCATTTACTTCATCACCATAATCCTATGGACAGTTTATGATTTCCAGTTCCAGAACCTTTAACACCTATGTCCAAGATTTAATAGTGTCTATGGCTCATGGCATGGTGTCTGATAGAACATCCTCATTCGGGTTTGAATCCTCACCATATGCATTAGGCTTCTTCATCATTTTTTCATGGTGCCATACTTCTAAGGAGACAGAGTGAAATTATCTGTTGCAGAGAAAATTGCGTGAGCTTCTTAATCAAATAAAACTTGTTTATTGCAGAAGATGAAAATGTATTCAAAATCGAAGTGTTCTTATTCACATCAGATGCATTGATTCTAGTATAGCTTCACTGACATAAAATTGATTAACTTTAATGGAAAAGTCTACCTGGCGATCTGCAATCTACATTAAAAATCATTATCCTTAACTAGTCGTAAATGCCATTAATATTCAGTGGTTCGTGTTCGGGAGTTTTAGATGAGACAAAGAGTTTCCCGAATCCCGAATCTGTGAAGGTTAATATCTAGATAATCGATTTTAAAACCTTAGTTAATCACGTTTAAAAAAGGTGTGTCAATTTCGAACAAAAAATATCAGGAGTTCGGACTTCGGGACCTTTAAATGTAGCTCGAGAGGAAATTCCCAAAACCCAAACTGCGAAGTGATTGATTATCTAGTAAAAGTCTTAATTAATCATATTTAACTTTAAGCATTTTGGAAATTCAAACTTCGGAGATTTTAGAATACGATACAGGGTAAATGTCCGAACTCTGAAGTATGAAGTCATTTATTATATTTTGATCGCAATTAACTTCGTTACTGAACATTTAATACTTCGACATTTTGATATTTCGGTGATTTGTGCCTTCCTTCTTTGTTAAACTTCCGAAGGATAATATCCTGTAGTGACGTGTTATGGATGACATCACTCTAGATGATGTGTCTCGAAAAGGGAGGTGCCACGTGATAAATCAAGGGAGAATCAAAGATACAGGTGTACGATGACTCGTGTCTTTTAAAGTTTTGTGAAGAGAAATGAGCAGACAGTTTCGGGTTTCAAAGCTTCAGGGTTTTTATTACTGACACTATTGCAACATTTGAAGCGCGGAGCTCTAAAGTGACTGTTAGTGACTCACTTCATTAAAAAAACTAGGCGGCTCCAGAACTCCGAATGTATTAGGGTCATTCGATCAAAAAGGGAAAACACATCAATGACGGACATCATGCATGCCTTATTACTAATTAACCAAGAATGAATTTGATTTGAAATTCAAAATTTATTTTCTAAGTTACTGTTTTCTTTGGGAAAGATTATATTTTCATGAGGTGAAGAATATAAAGTTCAAAGGTTCAAAATTATATGTGTTCCAACAATCCAGATTCAGGGGTGGTTCTTGATTTGGAAGATGCCTAAGTTGATGCAACAATATGAAATGATAGGCATAGAACACACTCATCCTACCCTCACAAGTAATGTGTTTGATGATGCGGTATGATACCTCCTGCCAAGGGTGAGGCAGGGTTTCCCTTTTTATGCCATTTTTATCTTCATCAGGCTTCTCATTAGGAAGGAAGAATGCATTCTTGACATTAATGGCTTCATGCCTTTCTTCTTTGTCTCAAGGAATTACTGAAGGTAAGATAGAGACTTTGCTAATGGAGGCTATGTTAACCATGATGGTTATCCCTTTGATTGTAGTAAAAAATCCATGATCTCTTATGCTCTGGAAATTCTAAGCAAAATCCATGGCTACCTCATCATCAAACCCTCTTAATCTCTCAAAATAACCTATCCACTCACATTTCTGGAAAATTTCCACTATCTCAGGATTGTCATAAACCCTGGAAGGATCTGTTGCTTTTGTTCTCTTAAATCTTGCTCCCATGATTGTTTATTAGGGTGATGAGTGGGAAATAAGGTTGGTTGAAGCTTTCTTGTAGAATAATACATTGACTTGCTTCTTAGAAGGATAATAATTTGCGTTGGTATTTTAGGTAAGTAAGTGGTCATGAATTTCAACAAAGAGTTGTTCTTGAAAGGAAAAGGCGAGATGAGGATTTTATAAGAGAAATTCCCAGTCGGTATAGATTTATGGATTCGTTCATGTAGAAACAGATCCTATATAAACATGGTTCTACAAGGACTGTGTAAAATAAAAAATTATACATGATGTATTTCGAAGAAGGCTAAAGGATTTTTTTAGTATTGAAAGAATTAGACTACAAGTTCATCAATTTGTTGGGCTGAAAGAATTTAACACATGGAATGTTGGTACAACTTGAGAACAAAGTCTACAATTGTAACCTATGGGAAAAATAAAAATTGGGTTTATGAAGGGTAGGTTTTGCTTGTTGTTTAATGATCATAAAATTTCCTAGAAGTGACCATGTGTCAAAACACAAAAAATTGGAACTAATGCAACAAAATGAAGCGATAATTCTTTGTTTAGGGTTTCATGGTTACTTGTAGATTGTTAGAAATTATTTCCTTTCAGCGTCCTCTGGATGTTTAATTTTCTTATCCTCTTTTCCTGCATACTTATATTCCCAACTAGAACCACACTTCTTCTTCAAAATCGAAATGGTGCTCCAATTATTTTAACTTTAAGTTATTTCCTTAAATAGTGGGCAGAACTGTTGGCTTGTCATAGCAGTACAACAACAATTGACTTGTATCTATGATTCCTTAATTCATTCCTTTCTCACTCTCCACTTGAAACATTTGAACTCCACGTGTCAATTTGATTTTGGAACGAATTACGCCACCCCCCCCCACTGACAAGACGTAAAATCCCTCGTTTTTACCACCCTTCATATTTTATGAATGCTCGACCATATATAATATGAATAGATATGAATGTATGAAGTTTAATTAAATGTAGATGAGGTAGATAGTTATGTTACCTTGTTTACCTTTTATCATGCACATTAATATTGTTGTTGCAGGTGAGTAAAGGTTGTTTGTTTCTGTGTTGGTGCTTGAATGTTTCTCTCATGATCATATATGAAACATTCTAAGATATTGTGGCCTTGAATCATGTTATAGGATACATAACATCCCGTAGATCTGTTTTTTTCTTTCAAAATATTTTCTATAGGATACATAATATCATGTAGAAGTCAATTTGTATTATCTTGAGATTGTTCTGATTGACAAGGATGGATGGAGAAGTTGGTTCTTGCTTTGATAATGATTCTTTCACTACTGCTTTTGGTCTTGAGTAGATTTCCTTGCTTATTCCTTTAAGAATTGTCCTTGTAGACTATCCTGTAGAATCCTGGTAGAACAATCTGATAGGTTTTTTTTCTTTAAAACAATGTAAAGTGAGATGGATTGGATATGGAAAGTGGTAGGTATGATATGGATGAAGAGCATGAATTATTTTTATAGGAAATGAATATGGGAATAATGAAAAATGATATGTGTGGATATGGAAATGATTATTTTACTTATTGATGCTAACTATTGATTCTTTTATGTGCAGATGGTTGGAGTAATGAAATCCTTAGTACCTATAAAAAACAAAATGTTAGTGCGAAAAATATTATATATATATATATATATATATATATATATATGTATGTATGTATGTATGTATGTATGTATGTATGTATGTATGTATGTATGTATGTATGTATGTATGTATGTATGAAAAATGATATGTGTGGATATGGAAATGATTATTGTACTTATTGATGCTAATTATTGATTATTTTATGTGCAGATGGTTGGAGTAATGAAATCCTTGGTACCTACAAAAAACAAAATGTTAGTGCGAAAAATATTTTATTTTTACTTTTTTTTTTCCTCATATCTGGGATTGACTCCATTGGAGGTTTTAACCCTATATATATCGATAGATAGATAGATAGATAGACATATCTATATGGATTGAGAACATTACAATCATCAATTGCATCCAGATTCAGTTTCCTCAATGTTTCTGTGAATTCTTCTCTTTTCAGGGGCTTATTGTAGGTCTTTAGTCCAAATCCATTTACTAGTATCGGTATCCCTGCTTCATCAATTGTTCATATCTGTACAGATCCATTATCATGAAAATTTTCAATGATGTAGGGCCCTAACCACCTTGTCATCAAATTTCCTTTGAAATCCTTAAACCTTGAGGCATATAGCAGAGCTCGATCCCCTTATTTGAATTTTTTTGCTTAGTCTTCTTATCATGTTATTCCTTCCTTTTTTGCTACACCACTTCAGTGTTGAAGAGGGATTGCATCTTGTACTCATCTAATGCATTCAGTTGGTCCAATATTTCTTTATGTGCTAGCTGCAAATTCATGTCTAATTTAGCTGTCGTTCTCAATGTATGATGCTCAAATTCTATAGGAAGCATGGCTTTATTACGATAAACTAATTCAAAAGGAGTAAGCCATATTTTAGTTTTCCATGTAATGTTATATTCCCAGACTGCTTTAGTGAGATTCTTTTATCAATCTTTCCTTTTCATGCTCACTATTTTAGTGACGATATTTTCTAGCTCTCTATTTGTGACTTCAACTTTCCCATTTGCTTTAGGGTGGTAAGGTGTTGAATTTTTGTGACGGATTTGATGTTCCCTCATGATTTCTTCAACAAGCCTGGATGTAAGTTGGGGGCCTCGATCCATGAATATTTCTCTTGGATAACCAAACCTTGAAAATATGCATTATTGGAGGAATGTTGCAACATTTGATTTTGTGGCATCCTTCATAGATTTTACTTCAGCCCACTTTGTCAGATAGCCTATGCATACCAAAACGCGCTTCTTATGCCCTGATGGAGGATCAACTGGGCCTATGAAGTCCATGCCCCACTTGTCAAATGGTTATAATGATACTTGGGGATGTATAGGAATCTCATTCCTCTTTGTTGGTTTTCCCATTCTTTTGCATTCATCACAATGTGAAGTATATTGTTGAGCATCTCTGTGTAGTGTTGGCCAATGATATCCATCTTGAAAGATATTATAAGATGTCCTCTTGGCTGAATAATGAGCTCCACATAGTTCATCATAGAAATCATTCAGTATGTCATGCACCTCATCTTCCCTTATGCATCTCATCAAAATTTGATATGGACATAATTTGAATAAATTGCCTGCAACCCAAGTGTAGGCTAAACTTTTTTGAACAATCTTGCATCTCTCCCAGTAGGAGAAATGTTGAGGAAATTTTATTGTTGTAAGGTAATTTTCTATATCAACAAACCATGGGGTTTGTAATGATATGGAAAATAGCTGATCACCTAGAAATTGGTCATAAATCATGCCCTCTTCAGTAGGAATAGTCAATCTAGACAAGAAATCTACAACCACATTCTGTTTGCCAGGATTATCAAGTATTGTTAGATCAAATTGTTGTAATAACATAAACCATCTAATCATCCTACCATTTGTATCAGGTTTATTCATGAAGTATATTCTAATGGAAACATGATCTATATGCACAAAAACTTTATAACCTGTCACATAATGTTTGAATTTATTGAGAGCATGCAATACTGCTAAAATTTCTTTCTCTGTAACAATATAATTCAATTCTACATAAACTAAATTATTGCTTATTAAGTAAATTGTATAAGGTTTATTGTCTTCATCATGTCCTAAGACTGCTCCTACAGACTTGTCCGATGCATTAGTGTGAATGTGGAATGGAAGACTCCAACTGGGGTCTTGTAAAACAAAGGTAGTTGTGAGTTTTTCTGTGATTGTTTCAAAAGCTTGTTGATAATTTAGAGTCCAACAATACTCCACATATTTGGAAAGCAAGGTGAATAGGAGATACGTGATTTTACTGAAGTCTTTAATACATATCATGTAATATCCTACATGTCCTATAAATATTCTTACATCTTTTGGCTTCAAAGGGGTAGGAAGTAAGGTGATAATTTTGATATTTTCTTTGTCTACTTCATTCCCTTTATAAGATTGGTGATGTCCTAAAACAATCCCTTCATTCATCATCATATTACATTTTTCATTGCTAAGGGATAGATTAATTTCTCTACATCTCTGAAGAAACTTATCTAAATTGTCCAAGGCTTCATCAAATGAATTGCCATAAGGGGTAAAGTCATCCATATAGATCTCAACTTTATCATGGATGAGTTCTGAAAAGATGTTGAGAATTTCTCTTTGAAAAGTGGTTGGGGCATTAAATAAGCCAAAAGGTAAGACTTTGTATGAAAATGTACCCCATGGGAAAGTAAAAGTTATCTTGTCCTGATCCTCAGGGATAATCTAAAATTGAATATATCCACTAAAACCATCTAGAAAGGAAAAGTATTGCTTCTCGACCAATACATCCAAAAATTGGTCAATAAAATGTAAGGGAAAATGGTATTTTCTGGTAGCTTTGTTCAACTCCTGATAATCCACAGATATCCTCCATTTCCCATTCTTCTTTGGAGAAATGACTAGAGGGGAGATCCATTCATCGTTTGATATATGAATACGACTTCAAGTAGCTTTTGGAGTTCTTGTTTAACTATGTCTTTCATTGCATGATTCATCCTTCTTTGTGGTTGCCTAACATGTGTGCAGTCCTCTTTGATATAAATGTGCCGAGTATATATAGAAGGATGAATTCCTTTCATATCTTTATAATCCCATGCAAAAGATTCAATATTTCTTTTCAGTACACCTAACAATTTTTGTTCCTATTGACAAGTGAGTTTGTTGTTGGCATAATTTCTATTGTTTTGACAGTTGAATCTTCTATCTCAACAGTAAACAGTTTTGTCCATAATTCAATGTTATTTTATGTAGATACTTTAGATCTAATATCATCATTTATCCCTTCTATTTTCACATCTTCTGGATATTGTTTTTGCAGAAAATTTTCAAGGAAAATGTCTTCATCAATTGTACTATCAGTCAAAGAAGTGTGAATTGTGTAGATGGGATACAAATTCCTTTGTTTCAGGTATTCTTCCTCATATACCCACCTAGGAATATTTTATATTATCAAAGGTTGGGAAGGGGTTAAAGAAAAATTTGTTTTTGGGAAAGGCCATCAACGATGGTCATATTTCTTGCCCTACAACCAATGTATGCATTATTTGTGGCCAACCAAGGCCTTCCCAAAATGAGTGGATATTCATTGGACTAGGGCTTGAGTTGAAGGACTAGGAAGTTAGTAGGTTACTCCCAAGATTATGATATCTTCCAACATGCCTTCAGGTTTGGCTGTGGATCTATCTGCAAGTTGTAAGACAATTGGGGTGTTTCATAGAAATTCTTGAAGGTTAAGTCTTATCATAGTATCTCTTTTCATAACATTGATTGCAGCTCCTAGATCAATAAGAGTATTCTATACCAGGATGTTGTCAATATGGAAATTTACTAAACGAATCCATGGATCCAAGTATTTAGGTACGATTAGATTTCCAAGCATAAGGTTAGTTAGTTGTCCTATAACATTTATGGTTGGATCATATTTCTTTTTTCTTCCTGGTGTTCTAATGCATTCTTCCATGATATACTTATTGAAAATCGGTACATATTTAAGAGCTTGTAACATAGGTATCTTTATGCACAAATTTTTAAGCTCTTTGTTGATGGGTCTGAATGGCCTGTCAAGCAGATGAGGGAAAACGCCCAATGGTAGGTCCCAAGAAAACCTACTCTTGTTTGTTGTAGTGTTTCCCACGAGTATATGGACCTCATTGCCACTCATAATTAAAATAAATAAAAGGGGAAAGACAGTGGACTGCCCCCCCAAAGAGTTCTATTTAATCCTAAGGCTAATAAAACTAAAAAACAAACTAATATAATCTAACTAGTTCTAACCTATCCCGAGAGAAAAACTAAAAGATGGGCATAACTTAGGATAATATCTTAGGCTGCAGAAATAGTTCATGACAACCAAGACATGCTAAAACAATAATACTATAGAAATCATCCCAAATAGTTGAAGAGGAGATCTATAACATCATCCATACATGCATAATAAATTACAACAACAAATGATTCTGGATACTAAACACATAAATAGTTCATATGATCAATACCCATAAAACTTAAACCACAAATATAAGTGTAGAATAGTCCCACAAGCATTTTCAAATAGTCATAACTTCAAAATGCATCCTGCTCTTTATTACTCAAAAGTAATAGTACCATCTTTTATTACAAAGGGAAAAAGTCTTGTGCTATCCTATGAGTTATCTTTTTATAAGGCAATCCAGAGACCCCTCATTTCTCATCCCTACTCTTCATTTCATTTTATCCCAAATTTAATTTTTTACATTTCAAAAATCTAGATGTGGGAGTTACAAAATGGAATATGAAGATACCCCTGGGTGGTTACTTTTTTCCTATGGTGGTTTGCAAATGATATTTGTTGAAAAACAATCATTGATTCTTCCCATTAGCATTATCTTTTGTTTCTTAGAAGTTTCTAGGCATTTCTAGCTTCAACTTGTAGGATGTATTCATTGTGGCTTCTTCTCCTCTATCTTAGATTTCTGTTGATCTATTGATGGCTCGAATTCGTTGCTTGCATCTCAAGATATGACGATTTGAGGTCAACATACTTGGTTTTCATTTGAATTTGGGTCCCGTGTGTGTTTTGCATTTTTGGGCCATTTTTGTTCTCAATATTTTAGCACTATCCATCCTAGTCTATTATTCTCTCCTCTATCTTTCCATAGAGGCCTCCTGGGCCTAATTTCATTGCTTGCAGC
The DNA here is from genome assembly GCA_009831015.1 of Picea engelmannii. Taxonomy (NCBI): domain Eukaryota; kingdom Viridiplantae; phylum Streptophyta; class Pinopsida; order Pinales; family Pinaceae; genus Picea; species Picea engelmannii. Next base: position 825,886 of record ML784799.1, read on the forward strand.
GCCATATATGGCTTCCTGAAGTTGGTATGGCCAATTTTCCCCCCAAATTTGTGGGTGTTTGTTTTCTACATTTTTTGATAACTTATGTCACATGTTCGGCCTAGAGACCTCTTCCATTGTATTCCTTTATCCGATAAATTTCCAACAAGGTATCACGGGCCTCATTCTAACACCTGTATCAAACGTTATGACCGTTTGAAAATTGTCACTCAACAACCATTGATCAAGCTTGTGGGTCAATGTGGACCATTGATCTTCATCATGCAAAAGAAATCCCACACATATGAGAGAATCAAACGATTAGTTGATTAGATAGATTATCCCCCATGGATAATATGAATCAAAACCTAGGCGACATGAGACCCACGGCTTGTAGCATAATTTTCTCTAATTTCCCCCTTTTTGAAATTAAAAATAATTAAAAATGAAATATAATACAATGAGAGTAAAAAAAATGTAAAAAAATTATTTACATTATTTAAAAAGTTAAAATTAACAAAATTTACCCCTAGTTAAAAAATAAAATAAGAATTTACTAAAATTATCATACCATCTCCCAGATTTGGACCTATGACCTCTGAGGATAGAACCCATGTTTTTAACCATTTGGACAATTCATGTTTGTTATTTATTTCATGTATAAAAATACAAAATAAAATTAATATAAAAATAAAATTAATAAATAAAAATAAATAAAGATGAATAAATAAATAAAATAAAATAATAAATAAAAACAAAAAACAAAAAACAATAAAATAATATCTCCCCCCTTCCCCCCACCGCCAGCTTGGACAAATTCAAAATAATATAAGACTTCCCAACTCCTTTTTTGTCATCCAGATTTTTGGGAGCTCTACAGCTTACACTCCAGTCCACACTATTTTCCCAACCTGACCACTACACTCACACTTTCAACTCCCAACCCAACGATTACATACATTTTCTCCAATGAGCTTATTTCATGAGCCTTTTCTTTTTAAAACAAGTATTAAATTAATATAAAAATGGTGCATGTATTTCAAAGCCAAAATTAAAATAATATTTATTGATTTATCCAATGTGTGATCATTGGGGAGTTGAGTCGTCATGAATTTTTTTTGGGTTGGTAAATGAGCATAGTTGACTTAGGTGAAATTTCCTACACTCCCTTAGCTTTTACTCCCCTTAAAAATAATATTATAATAACTCCCCCTTTTACACCTTTTTGTAATAATATTTTATGAATGAACACTTATGTATATTATGATAATATGGCAAATTTTATGGCATTGAGATAGAGTTTGACATATAGGAAGGTGATGAATAATATATATTATGGTCGGATTTAACATTGTTACGACATATTATATATATATATATATATATATATATATATATATATATATATATATTAAATATGTTATAATATAATATAATTATAATATAAAAGAATAATTATATTATATCACATTTATGTTTCAAAGCCTTTATGAGGGAGTTTCAAATATAAGCTATAGTATTTTCTAGAACTCCCTATAATATAGGGAATTCCCATTTTTAAAGAAATCCCTATATTATAGGGAGACCTCGAAAATAGGGCATGGGGAGAGGTGAGTAAAAGGGAAAAAGTAAAAATATTAAAAATGTATACATATTAGGACATTTCAATTAAAAAAATAAAAAAGTAAAGTAATAAATGAAAAGGAAAAACAAAAATGAAGAATATGAAGATTTAAAATACAAAATGACACACTACATCTTCGGTCTTAGTGTGATTTTTTTTTTTTATCCATGTAAACATAGATTAAATAATTTACAAAAAGTAAAATAAAAAATAAATTAAAATAAAGAAAATAAATATACAAAATCAAAATCAAATATTTACACACACACACACACACATATAATAAAGAAAAATAAATAAAGTAAAATGATACAATATATTTACAAAAAGGGAAAATTTAGATATATTTAGGCAAGTGGAGGTCCCACTCCCCCTAGATTCTACTATTTAGGGTTACTAGTATGCTAACATGGCATTTATCGTGTCCTGAGGGGTGATATGTGACAACTTATGATTGCATAGGATTAAAATGAACCGTTGAAAGATTATGAGTGGGAATGATCTCAACCAAAGATTACCTCAGGTTTCATTCAAGTGGGAGAGTGATGTCATGATGGTGTGCTCAGAGACCATGGTAGTTGATGTGATCAAAATATGTTACATGGAGACAGATGATTTGTTGATGGGACAAGAGAGGGCCCTACTTGATCAAGGAGTAAGGATGGAAGAAGCGTTGATGATGATGGATTGTCGACAACTATGGAGGTGCCTAATGACAATTGAGCGTCGACGACGAGGGATCGTCAACGAGGAAGGCTGGAAGAATTGTCAATCACTATGGATCAACAACGACAAGGAAGGATGGGTGGTAGGTGATGGTAGTGCCACATGTATAAGGATGCCAACATGACATTTGAGTGAGGTTGGGGCTTGGTCAACTGTTGGATAACTCAATTCACTGAGGGGATAGGGACCGTTGATCGCCAACCTCCAAATGTCGTTGGATCAATGGGGAGACATAATCATCGGCAAGTAGATTAGAGTACGAAGGATAGGAGTAATGAAGTCCCGACGATGAAAATTTCACGAGGGCGTCGTCGACGACAAAGGGTCAATAACATACAAGTGATAGACAAGAGGGTTTCAAACGATGAAAAGGTCTTCGTCGGTGAATGGGTCATAGGACTAAATGGAGAACTCCCAACAACAGAGAGGGTACATGGTGGGTTCCATAGTAGCACCACGTTGAAACCACATAGGATGGCACAAGTGAGATGAAACCATGTGGAAGTTAAGTGGAAAGGTGAGTGAAGACTTAGGAAACTTCGGGAAGCCATAATTTTTTATCTGGGACTTGGATTTAAGCATGGTTACAGTCGTTGGAAATATCTTGATGGGAAGAAACCAACTATGAGATCCGGTTAGAGGAAAAGAAGTAGAAAACCCAATAAGTCTTGGGTATAGGTTTCCAGAGAGAGGGAAGGTCAAAAGAAGAGTCTGGTGAAGATCAATCCGAAGAGGTTTGGGGAAGAAAAGGCTCACGGGAAAGGTGGGTTTGACAGCCTTGGGGGATTTGAACATCAAGGAAGCAATAATCCAAGGAAATTAGCTTATCGATAAGGATAAGTGATGCAACCCCCCCTTCTCTCCTAAGGGCTACATGACCTCTCGGTCAAGGATCTTCAACTCCGAGCTGAATTGGCTCTCTGAGACCTTAATGGTATAACTTGCGAATTAACACAGGTCCTCTCAGTCCTATAGTGCAGGTTCTATGGCACCCGCGACCACTTTCCGCAACTGATAAACTCTTAGGTTTTAGGTACTAGCTATTTTCTTGTCAGCCCCTCGTCGTATGTGACCTCGGGCTAGGTCCTTGGGTAAACGCACAATTGCGGGTGCACCCAAGAGTGGTTTGGGATCAACCACTTTTCTCCCCGCAATTTACCTCCAATTTCCACGTACCTCTTCATCGATACCATGGTTTCGATTGCGGCCTGCCCTCAGAATTTTAACATCCGGGCACTTTCTAGCCCCACAATCGAGCGTGACCGTCGATCTTACAATCTTGACGATGTTTCTGGACTAACGGCTGAGATCTACCTCTTCCAAACCAATGATTCAGATCTAATTCTCCTGAATTGGGTGGTAGATATTTACTTCAGGTCTTTACTTGGAGCCCACGGATCTATGCCACTTGCCCTCTGGATCGAACGATTAACGTTTATTTAGGGTCTTTATCCAGGATCCATAGATTTGCACCACCTGTTCTTCAAATCTAATGGTTCAGATCTACTTCGGACGATCCAACACTTGATATTTTCTTCGGACAATCGAACTATTGAGATTTACTTCGGACAGTCCCAAATTACTTCAAGACTTCAGAACTTTGGCAAGTTCCCTCTCTTATGTGTGCGAAATGCTAAGGCTCGTGCACCTTGATTTGATCAGACGATTTTTGGTCCTCTGAATCGATGATCCAACGACCATTGTCTCTCTCCCTTCTGAGCTTCTGACTTCCTCTTACTTAGAAGGTTTTCTAAGTATCCAAAGGCCTCGACCTTTGTTCCTCCTACAAGTCTGTCTCTTGGACCTCGTCTGCACTTTTGGAAAGCGCTATCCCTTCTAAGCTTTCATCAATGGAATTTGCCTTCACCCTGGCGCACACTTACGCTCTGCGTGCAAACTTGCACTGGTTCTCCCTAAGTTTTCAACTTACTCAGTCTCTAAGGGACTCGGCCCTTTTGCATCTTTCAAAATAATTTCTGGTGCCCTCCTGGCATAGTCTGCGCTCGATCTCCTGATATTTCGAACTTGAAACAAGTTCGCCTCTACGCGCACTCCTTGCACTTAGTATGCACACTCTTCATACAAAAGTTCCACGCTGTCCCTTCTGAGCTTCAAGTCAAAAAAGACTCTCTTACATGCACTCCTTGTGTTCAATATGCACTCCTTGCATAACTTACAGAAGAGAAAAATAACAGGGAATTGAAACTTATACTAACATCTTACAGTTTCAAATACTTGAAATGAAAACTCATTCATTCATGAAATTAACAATAATAGGGAATTGCAAATAGTAACAACACTATGCATTTGGATCAATTTTACTCTGCTATATTCATTCAAAAGTAAAATGGCTACATCTATGATCAAACAACAACTAAAAACTCAGAATTTTCCTACTAACTTGCAACAACCCCATTTTGGGCGTACAAAAACTCTATTTATCTCAGAGGGTCCTTAGGGTTCCCCCCGACTACTCGTCTACTCGAAACGAAAACCTAACTTCTACCTAAGTTCAGTTACATTCAAGGCTAGGAGTGAAACTCCCAGATCACTTGTGATCATCAGCTTCCAAGCGCTTGATCTTCTTCCGTTTTTCCAATCAGCTCTAAAAGATTCGCAGTAACTCCCAGTGTTTCAGAGTTCGAAATGATCCCCGGGCATTGAGTTTTCCTGCCACGTGTGCTTGCTGGCGATGCTCCTGCATCAAGAATCCATGCCAATAATCAAGGTCAAGGATGCGGACAAGGATCAAGAGATTTCCCCCATATGTTTCTCAAGGCTGGAGAGGTCATGTGAACAAATTGTCCCTGCAAACCTGTTCCTACAAAACAACAAAATGAGATCGGCCATGCAATCAAAAGAAGACTATCCAATACAATAAAAAATATATTATCTACATTTAAGCCAAATTATAAGAGAGTTTTAGGTTTATCATCAATGATGTGGTGATTGTAGATGAGTGTCCTAGGACTATATATGTTAATTTGAAAATGAAGAGTAGGATCCCTAAGTGAGAGCATAAGTATGATGTCATGAAACATAAAATGTTAGTAAGAGGATGAAAATTTTGAATCAACCAATCAAAAAATAATCAACCACAACCTCATCCAAGACATGCAATAAAACACCAAGCCCTACATCCACATAAGATCATCAAGCACTTTGGAATAATCAAAAGGTTTGAAAAAACATGTTAATGAAACATCATAGGTCAATAAGCATCATGAAGGAATTTGAAATCAACATATTGAAAGGAATAATAAAAACCCATCTAAGACAACCATCCATCATGATAAAACCCCCAACTCCCTCAAATTAGTAAAAGAGATAACATTAGGCTCAAGTAGTAGAGGATTAAGCAATATGATTGAAATTTTAGTAGGGGGGGGCCTTTCCTTTAGCTTGTAAAAGAAAAAGTAAAAGGGGGTTGTTGCGGCCACAACAAATGGTGACACACTAGAAGAACCAGTTATCTATGTCAATAGAAGTCTAGGGCCTATAATTCATATGTGAATTTTAAATATAAGTTCAACAAACTGCAAACAATTTTCCAATAGTCATGGGTACCACAATGACACCAAAATTCTGAAATATATAACCCAATATTTCTAGTACTTGTAATCTAACACATTATTTTCAAAGAGCCAAATAGTGAGGTAAATTATTTTATTGGATGTGCACTTCAGATTGGTTTTGGTTTGACCATGAGTTTTCACTTTTATTAACAAGAAAACATCTACATAAGTGTGTTCATCATCTCTCATTTTTCGGCATTGCTTCGCTGCCAACGAGCGTCCATATCCCCGACGAAGTTGCCTCGGTACCATACAAACATAGCCCTGCTTCCAACAAATGTCCATAGCCCCGACAGGTTTACTTGTACTTCCCACACTACTAATAGTTCTTTCAACTTCCTTTTTATCTCAAAAAATGCTCACCCTTTTAGATTTTAGATATAGATATGCATATGCACATAGGGTGTGAAGGAAGCAAGGTGATGCAAGATTTACTTTGATTTGCTGAGTAGATGTTATTCATTTTGGTTTAATCCACAGGTCTCCCCAAAAAACCATCATGGTACTGGCCATTTTATTAATATGATGTGAGTGGAGCTCAAAGAAAAAGATAGGTAGACACTTTCTTATACTTATGGGTTATCCTGTCAAGTTCAACATGAACATGTGTTACACCACAAATATCATTTCATACCTACAGTTGAGAACTTCATGGATGTTCATTCAGATAGAGTATCCCATACATCTAATGACTTGCAAAAAATTACTTTAGTACGTGACCAGAATGGACCAACCCCTCACCAAAATTTTAAAGATTAATCCTCAAGGAAGACTAAGAGTCAAATCAGCTCATGGAAATACCAACATTCAAATATAAAGATGGAAGCACTTTAAACAATCAGAAAGCATGAATTAAATCAAAAATCAAATTCCTGAAAAAGAAAATTAAACTAAAAGGATTCTAAAGCTAAATTGTTAGTCATCAAAAGAGAGAAAAGAAAATTGGCTGAAAAAATAAGAAGAAAACCAAGAAGCAAGCAACAAATATGGTGCAACAATAGTGAGAATGTTTTTAGTGAAAACTCAAAAAATAAGCCAAGGGAAATAACCAGTCAATAAATGCAACCCACTCAACATCAACCCCCCCCAAAAAAAAAACTCCCGAAATTTCTGATTTGAAATGATAACAAACCAGAGCATGAGAATTGATGATCTAGTGGAAATATTTGCAACACAATTCTCTAATTCAATTGTCACAAATGATTTTCCTTTCATTTAGTGTGACAAAACAATTCTGAGAATCAAACAACTTGGGTTAATGTAGATGCTCAATGAAAATAGATTTTCAAAAACCAATTACATGGAGCATTCCACAAACCCATAAACTCTTAAGATTTATTGACATAAGCAATTCCTTTGAAATTTTGAAAATGATTAATTTTCAACATAAAACACATTTCAAATTTTTCACCAAAGCGCCGTTTTCTCTTTGCTACAAAAGACAATGATTACTCATACATATCTTAATAATTCAATTTGATAAGGCAAAGAGGAAAAAATAGCAGTCAAGGAGGCCATCAAAATAATATGAAAATGAATGAACGAGAATATATTTCTGATCCACTATTGAGTTGGTGACAGTCTTGGTTAATAAAAAATGTTTCAAAGGAATCTGAGCATCCAAGTTTAGATTAACACTTCCCTATGTTGCCTTCATTCCAAGAGACAAAATTCAGAGCTACTGGTTGCACAAGTCATTTTCCCAACCTGCATACAAAAGAGATTGGTGTGATAAAGTCTTTGATAGTTTGGGACAAAGTTCTCCTTTTAAATTACCGACTTATTAAAACAAAATTAAATTAAAAGGGAAATTAAAGACTGAAATTAAAACTAATCCTAAGCAAAACATGCTAAGATAACACAAATTTAAACTAAGTGGGTTGTCATAAAACTTATGTGAATGCCAATGTTGTCATCAAGTATTCATATGTTGTTCATTTATTCAACTATCACAACCTTCTTCCTAAGAGATAAGCAATAGGTTCTTTCCCACATTATTCCCTTCAACAAGAGACTAAGTTCCATTGATTGTTGTGAGATGTGAATCCATGGACATAATGTTATGTTCCTGAAATCAAAATAAATCAAATCAAGAAAACAAGACCATGTGACTTCAATCCCATCTTTGTTTTGAAGGTACCAACCCACCAATAAACATTAGTCATAAAAATATGATTGGAAACTTATTACCATGTCTAAAATGAAAACAAAATGTTGAAAACTCGAAATTAGAATCTTAGAGGTTGCCTTGACATATTCCATTAATATACTAACAACTCCCAAGAATTTGCATGATTTCAACATTGAGATAAGAAGATATTACTTATCGATGACAAAAAAACACATTACCCAAGAATGTGACCATAATGAGTGACACAAAATCAACAAACCCGAAGGATGAAAAGATAATGTTCAAGAAAATATCAGGTTTGAAATTTTCATGATTGACAGTGATGAAATGATTCTTTGGTCAACCAGTGAGTTGGGGAATGAAAGGATTGGTTTCCAAATATTTTTCTGAAGAAGATATCAGTAAAATATTTAAATAACCACGTTGTCCAGAATTGTCAAAAAATGCATGTAGACAATGCGAATAAATGTCTCTTGTTGCTATGTATGAGAGGAAGCTTTGGTGAAGAAAGCTACAAGATAAAAAGTGAAAATCCTCCTTGAATCCTAACTGAACAAAGCATAAGACATGTGCAACTAGTGCCCATAAATTAAAACCACAAGTGATGAAACAAAATAGCTCAAATGAAAAAAAAATCAGCTAAGATCACTATGCTAAAAGGGTCTAAACAAAAAAATCATGTTGGTTGAAAGTGATTGAAGAGAAGAGTCAATGAAAATGAAAACTATTTGGATAACTTAAAAACCATGATAAAATATTTGTCTAAGGAAATTGTAAGGGGTTGGAGTGGACTTGTTTTCAAATGGGCATATTTAGTCACTCAAACTTTTCATTCACTATGCCTGAGATAGCGAGATCAATATTATAAAAAGAATCTCAATCAAGCCAATATCTTCTAAGAGAGTCATATGGGTGTGGGACTATTAATGTTGATTCTCACCACAAGAGGGGTGAAATAGTAATCCAACTTAAGATATCCCACTTGTGAAATGACAAAATTCTTCAAAGATATTTGACATAGTGATCATGCATAAAAATTAATGATCTAAAAATTACCTAGCATATAGAAAAATTTGAGAATGAGATGAAGTAAATTTTCCCCATATATTAAATTTAGAAATTGATTGACAAGAAAATCAGTGGACGAGCCATATGTTTCTTTCCATATTAGATGTGAATTCATTATTGATCATCCAACATTAATGAAAAGAGAATGAAAACATAAAACTAATTAAAAGCTAGAAAGCAAAATCAAACCATGTAAAGGAAAAACACTAGTTTATCCTACCCTACTCCTATCTTATGCTACTAATGGTTGAACAATGAGTTATGTAAAGTCATAATGTCAATGTAGCCATCCAAGTAATCTCAAGCCTGCAAATATATGTTCAAGACAAAGGATCAATGACAAAGCTTGGAATAAGAATCGACTAAAAGTAGGAAAAATTAAAGCATGATAAAATCTATTCACCATATTAAATACGTGACAATGATAATTCATGGGAAATCGTTCCAAGTAATATCTCTCCAACCATGCTTCAATTCTATCATAAAATCTTTCACTTTTATAATAGAATTGATGGAAAGAGTTCGATAGAAAGTATCATACCAAATGAAAATCTTGCATTGAGTTTGTATAAAGTGTGCTTGACGAGAGAATCTATGTGATAACAAATTTGTTTATCCCTGAAGATAAACCAAAAGAATGAGGGTCTGGCATAACCATTAGTGTAGACCAAAGTGCCTCGTTATCTTGGAAAAGATCCATGGACTCACACTTTGGACAACCATCAAATTGAGAAAAATTAGTGGAAACAAATGATCTACATGGAATAACACCCTCCATGGCATGAGAGATAATTTCACAACAATGGTGAGATCCACTAGTATCAAAAATATCAGGTACATGACTACTTGAACACAAAGATTCTCTACAAATAAGAAAAGATGATGAAACAAAAGTAGACATGGTTTGATGTACATATGCTACAACATTCCCTTCATCCCATGAGAAAGGTTGATAAGGCTTGGTTGTTATTAGTTCATGGGAAGAGGCCTTATCCCATCTATCTTTTGTATGTACATTTCCCCCATAGAGTATTTCAAAAGGGGTTATCCCCATTGAGTCTATTTGAGTCAGATGGTGGGTGGTTTCCTGCAAATTCAAACCATTAAAGAGATCATGATTCAAATGAAAATAAGTGGTATAATTGAGAGAATTAAAAGCCTCTCTAGAATAAGAAATTTTTTCAGAAAGTGACTCCTTGAATGGTAGTTCCTCCAATTTAAAAAAATCGTTGGATGATTGTGAATCAGTGGCTCGTATAGTAGGCGTGGTTTTACAATCAACATGTTCTTCTTCAAGATGGTTCTCCTCTTCCAAGTTAAAAGTAGATTGATATAATAAAAGACATGTTTCTTCCATGTTTATTTCTTCTCATGAAGTGAAAAAATCAACGTGGTTGTCTTGTTCCTGCACCATATGAGAATCTGAAATATCTTCCAAAGAATACTCATGGTTGGAAGCAAGAAGCAAGTCACAAGAATCATTAGAACAATAAGTATATAACTAATCGACCAACAATACAAAAACATTTTTTCTCTATGTTAGTTAAACTAGGATAATTTGAAACACCAAGACAATCACAACATGCTTTACGTTTTTGGTATTGTACAAGAAAAACACCAGAAAAACACCTCCATAAAGGGATATGGGATGAATCCATTAGTATATTAAAATAAAAATTAATGCAAACGACTCCACATGCTCAACTTGTCATCTAGCCCTACTTCTAGCGCCATTTCTATTGATGGGTCCGAATGGCATGTCAAGCAGATGAGGGAAAACACCCAATGGTAGGTCCCAAACAGACCTACTCTCATTTGGTGTAGTGTTTCCCACAAGTATATGGGCCTCATTTCCGCTCAGAATTAAAAGTGATAAAAGGGGATATACAATGGACGACCCCCCAAGGATTTATATTTAATCCTAAGGATAATAAAACTAAAAAAACAAACTAATCTAATATAACTACTTCTAACCTATCCTGGGAGAAAAACTAAAATATGAGCACAAATTAAGATGATATCTTGAGCTACAGAAATAGTTCATAACCATCAAGACATGTTAACACAATAATACTACAAAAATCATCCCAAATAGTTGAAGAGGATATCTACAACACCATCCTTGCACTCACAAGAAATCACAACAACAAAGGATTCTAGATACTAAACATAGAGATAGTTCATATGATCAATACCCAGAAAACTTAAACCACATATACAACTAGTGAAAAATAGTCCCACAAACATTTGCAAACATTCATGACTTCAAAATGCATCATGCTCTTTATTACTCAGAAGTAATAGTACCATCTTTTGTTACAAAGGGAAAAAGTACTCCCCTCATGGGGTGAAAATTGGACACCAAGTCACAAGTGATCCCACGCAAGAAACCCTCCCTTGCTCACCTCGTTTGGCACCCCGAAGACGCTCATTTAATTCATACCCTATCTTTCTTGTGCTTGCACCTATAGCTAGACTCCACCGTGTCCGACGTTCATGTGGAATTGATGTCTCTCCAGATAATTTCGAGGAATAAACCCATCATTTTCACTAGGAAGACATCATACCTCATTATTCTCCATGCTTTGCATGCTCTCTGGTTTCTCCACCTTCGCTCACCACTCTTACTCTATCATAGGATTCTCCTCACAGTGATGAGGGTCCTCTTAAACTTTGCCACCTTATTTATTTGTTTGTACTAGTGCTTACTCATGCCCATAGAGCACACTAGATAAATTCAAGATGGCTCCCACTCTGCTTAGGACAGTTGAACCCCCTATGCTCCCTATCAACCAGGTTTGTGTTGTGTTTTTCCTTGCCACTCCAGAATGGATAATCACTCCTCCATTACTCCTTTCGAAGCTGAAGATCGTAAGCCTGCCTCTTCTCCTATGACCACTTTCACTACTGCCTCTAATTTCCCCAACCCAGATGCAGCCTCTAGTTCTTTCCCTTCGCCCCCTCCTCACCCAGTTTTCATGGATTCTCATAGAGAAATCATCATGGAGATGCATCAAGACAATGAAGAGAATAAATTTCATCAAAAGTTGACAGAGAAACTCCTAGAATGGCTTCTGGATTCGGGTGCGAAGGAACTTGCACAATGATGCAATGAAGAGGAATTGCTCCAGGAAATAATGGAACCCAAGTGGTCGGAATCGTCCAGGAATGCCTTCCCCTACATCTCTACCAACAAGTAAATCTTCATGGACTATTACTTTTTTCTTCTTATAACTTTTATATGGCCTATCAAATTACAAAGATATCTCTCTTGGTATATCTATAGGCCCATAATAGTTTTTCATAGTCTCATAACTGTAACTATGTCAGGAAACAACAATGAAAACAAGATTTTATGGAACTTTTATACCTGGTGGTGGGGTTGGTTTCCTTCCATGGAAGCCTCAACACCACTATAGGGAACATATTATTTAAATTTTTCTCATGAAAGTTAATACAAACAACCAGCTTAAAAAAAAGGGGGAAAAATCGTGTTCTATCCTATGATTTCTCTTTTTATAAAAAAATCCAGAGACCCCTCAGTTCTCATCCCTCCTCTTCATTTCATTCCCCCCCCCCAATAATTTTTTTTTTCATTTCAAAAATCTATATGTGGGAGTTACAAAATGGAATCTAAAGAGACCCCTAGGTGGTTACTTTTGTCCTCTGGCAGTTTACAAATGATATTTGTCGAAAAATAATCATTGATTCTGCCCATTGGCATTATCTTTTGTTTCTCAGATGTTTTTGGGTTTTTCTAGATTCAAATTGCAAAATGTGATCATTGTGGCTTCTTCTCCTTTGTTTTATCTTTCTGTTGAGCTATTGTTGGCTTGATTTCATTGCTTGCAGTTCAAGATATGACGATTTGAAGCCAACATACCCAATTTATGTTTGAATTCGGGTTCGGCCTATGTTTTTCATTTTTGGGCCATTTTTTCTCTCAATCTTCCAACACTATCCATTCCATCCTATTCTTCTCTCCTATATATTTCCATCGAGCCCTCCTGGGCTTGATTTCATTGCTCGTTGCTCTATATATGGCTACCTAAAGTTGGTATGGCCAATTTTCCCCCCAAATTCGTGGGTATTTGTTTTATACATTTTATCACATGTTTGGCTTGGAGACCTCTTCCATTGTATTATTATGTCTGATACCTTTCCAACGAGGTATCGCAAGCCTCATTTTGATACTTGTAGCAAAAGTTATGACCGTTTGAAAATTGTCACTCAACAACCATTGATCAATCATGTGGGTCAATCTGGACCATTGATCTTCATCCTGCAAAAGAAATCCCACATATATGAGAGAATTAAATTCTTATCCGATTAGATAGATTATCCCCTATGGATAATCTAAATCAAAACCTAGATGACATGGGACCCACGACTTGTAGCATAATTTTCTCTATTTTCCCCCTTTTTGAAATAAAAAATGAAATATAATACAATGAGAATAAAAAAAAGTTAAAAAAATTATTTACATTATTTACAAAGTTAAAAATAAAAAAATTTACCCCTAGTTAAAAAATAAAATAAGAATTTACTAAAATTATTCTACCCTTCGCCATATCTGAACCTATGACCTCTAAGGATGAAACAATTGTTTTTTACCATCATGCCAATTCATGTTTGTTATTTATTTCATTTACGAAAAACTAGTTAACCTATGAAAATAAAAAATTAAAATAAGAAATAAAAATAAATAAGGATGAATACATAAATAAAACATAAAAAATAAAAAAATGAAATAAAATAATATCTCCCCCCTTTCCCCACCATCTTGGACAAAGTCCAAATAATATAATACTTTCCAACTCCTTTTTCTTCGTCCGGATTTTTGGGAGCTTGAGAGCTTTTACTCCACTCCACACTATTTTCCCGATCCAACAACTACACTCACACTGTCAACTCTCGACCCGATGGCTACATACCTTTTCGCCGACGATCTTATTTCATGAGCCTTTTCTTTTTAAAACAAGTATTAAATTAATATAAAAAGGGTGCACGTATTTCCAAGGCAACGTTAAAATAATATTTATTGATTTATTCAATGTGTGATCGTCAAGGAGTTGAGTCGTTTGGAATTTTTTTTGGGTTGGTAAATGAGCGTAGTTGACTTAGGTGAAATCAACAACGCTCCCTTAGCTCTTAATCCCCTTAAAAATAATATTATATTAACTCCCCCTTTTACACGTTTTTATAATAATATTTTATGAATTAACACTTACGTATATTATGATAATATTGCAAACTTTATGGCTTTGGGATAGAGTTTGAGATATAGGGAGGTGATGGATAATATATATTATGGCCAACTTTAGCATTGTTATGACATATTTCCTTCACATATGCATTGTAACATCCCCCATCCCATCTGAGCGACATTACGGTGCAGAATAATCTTAAAAATGAAATTTCCTGCTAAGTAATTTAATTCATTTACAGTTAACTCATTTCCTATAGTTTTCCGCTATAAATTAAAATAGACTTAGCTACTGTCTATAACCAAAAAATAGAAGCATCTACAACATGCTAATAATCAACATGAAATGCAACTAAACAACTCATTACAACAACATATAAATCACTTATAAATACATAGAGTTCATGCACAACAATTAAACACATAATTTAACACAACAACAAGATAAACCACTTATCTTTTCAGAACAATTGTGCAACCAGCTGCTCGAGACAGATGTTTCACCCAACCATAGAATGAATGTTCCAAATCTCAACAACCATTCATGCCCAAGCTGAGGCTAGAAATCCACAAAAGTGGGTGGTCTCTCACAGATCACTCATAGCTCATAAAACTTTCAACCCAACTGATATTCTCCTACAATTATCTCAATTTTTCAACAGCTCTCTTCCTCTTGCCTTGTCCAACCCAAATAATGCACCAATAATTTATGAGGGATAACCCAAGGTATGTACCATCTATTTATTAGGATTAACCCAAGGAATGTGCCATTCTTTTATTAGGGTCTCTCTAGCATAGGTAGCTAGGAATCTCTCAACTGGGAACTCAAGGGAAAATTGTTGCTAGGAAAACTATCAACAAACCAACAAAAAGCACTTGTTGTTTTAGTGAAACTCACATAGGAGTTGACTCTTCAAGCCTTACAACCTGTATCTTCAATTTTCCAGCTCCAATTTGTTCCAATTACGCTCCATTTTTCTCTAGAATTCACCCTCCATGGATACATCAACTTCAAGCTCTTTTTTTTTCTCTCTACTTTCTCTCATGCACCAAAATGCAATGTCTAAAATCTGTTATCCCCAACCATATAAATGTCCTCTCTTTGGCTTTCCTTTCTTGACTCACACTCTTCCCCAAGCTGATTGTACTCAACCCCCATGTGCCCAATAAATTTGGGATGTGACCACTCACACCCACCGTCTTACATGTATTCAATGATTGGATTTGGGAACATTCAATCAGAAATGGGAAGTTCAACACTTAGCCACTTAGCTACTTTTCCATATATGTGGAATTGCGGACTCACAAATGCATAATCCTTCCCTTCATAAGTCCGTCCAAAGAGTCTCAACACTTAGCCACTTTTCCATCTATGCGGACCCGTATACGTACAATTATGTACCTCCACTTCAAAAAGTTCATCCAAAAAACCTCAACACTTAGTCATTTGTCCACCTACGTGGGCTCACAGACTCGCAAACTCACAAATGCATAATTATTCCTTTCATAAGTTTTTCCAAAGAGTATCTACACTTAGATTATTGTGTGAATTTGTCGGGTTCGCGGGTTGGTGGAATCATGGGCCCATTCATCTCACCTTTCCAATCCTTAAACTTGACAGGACCCACTCCCTATTACCTTGACCAATTATGGGACTCCATGTGGCTTCTTCATACACATAGGCGCATGACATAAACATAATGTTAGCATGATGTCATCCCTCCTCTCGAAAACATCTAAGGGCTTCCACGTTGATCAACGACCGAGATCATATCCATGATGTGCTCCAATCAATGGTCGAGATCCTTCAAACTTTTGATCTGATGTCCAAGACTAAAACAAATGTCTAAGACATAGTTCGCCCAAGGGTCCCGTGCTATGGCCCACCAGACTATTACCTATTGTCATTCATAGGCTGAAACCTATCAATTCATGGACCCGTTGGTATTTCACGTTAGCATGGTTCATCCTGTTGACGTTACCCCTCCCCCAAATATCGTTTAAATGAGACCATAATGATCTATGACAGAGGTTAATTCTGGGTTAATCCCTGATTAATGGTCCATATTAACTTGGGTACATTCTCTACAAGCATGGTAACCTACTCCGATAAAGGTTATGGATCTATTTGTTCTCCGATCCAATGATTGTGATTCTTTTGAGCTCAAAACATGATTTTTCATCTGATTCAAGACTTAGACAATTAAAGGATTTTTTTTTGGGCTCTTTCCCTTACATTCAACTATTAACTTATAATCTTGGTTTCCATTCACAAATTTCACATCACAACGATATATATATATATATATATATATATATATATATATATATATATATATATATATATATATATATATATATATATATATAGAGAGAGAGAGAGAGAGAGAGAGAGCATACAAGAATCATAAAATTAAGTTCATTCTTTTTATCCCAGAACATTACATAACATGTGTATTCAATTGTGCAGGGCATGCACCATTCTTGCCATCCTATCGTCACTCAAATGCAGGAGTTTGCAAATAAAATAAGCATTATCATTATAAATCAAGTGTGTATATGTATAGAACAAGTACAAGCATTCAATCATGTATTTCAATTCAATTACACGATATCTATGAAATATTTATCTATTATAGTTGATAGTCGACCAACTGACTATGGGTGTTTGCCTTTCCACCCAACCATAGGCTCAAATGCATTCACTTTTATAATTTTAGCCACCCTCGTGCCAAGCCATGATATCATTAGGTAATCTCTCTCAGGTTCTCAGTAAGATTTGAAGGGTACTCTCCTTCACTCTAATCTTGGTAGAGTTTTTCCTTACACCCACCTAGCCCAGGCCTCTTCGAGGTTTATCAGATGCCTTCACAACATCAATCTCATGGCCCTCTTAGATAAAGTCAGGTTTTATGTGTCTTCTATGATCCAACTTGGATCTATTATATGGGTTCTTTCATCCTTATCTTTCATGCACCAGTGCATTCCTTTCAAAACCTCTCTTCCTCTGAGACCCGAACTCTTCCCTTGTGTGATTTTTCTTGCACGCATGACTTAAGAAGGTTCTAGATCTATCCTTTTTTTTCTTCTACCAAAAGGAAACTCGTGAGTTAATATTGGGGACCCATGGTGATCTTTCCTACTATCCTCTAGTTGGTTGCTTCCTATCCCTTATTACAACCCTCCATGTTTCCATTCATTGGGGTGGTTGGTTGTTCAACTACGAACCCCTCCTCATTAACTGACTTGCCTTGTTATTCAGGCTTAGGGTAAATAATGTGAATGTTTCCAATTAATATTTCTGCAAGGTTGCTTAGGGTCCTTTAACTTAAATGAACCTCCTCTGGTGATATCATGGCTAGTACTTTAAGGCTTCACCCATTAGTCAAATGTCGATGTTTACAATTAAACAATAATACGTTTACAATATTTGCAAGCCATTGCATGGAAATCATAAATTATGATTAATTATAGGTTGGGGAAAACATGGGTGTTACAATCCCCTCCCCCTTAAAGGAACATCGTCCTCGGTGATCTTCTCATCAACACCTGCCATGAATTCATCTTTCAACTGCTTCAACATCATTTTCCTTTTCTTGGTTTGGTCCTTTCTGAGACTCTTGGCATTTAGCACATGCCTACAACAATTTTCAACAACAAGCATATTAGTTATCATTTCATGCAAAACATTTTATTGTTGTTTAAATTCAAGTGGAAATATTCACAAGTTAGCAAAATTCTTACTTGTGCAGTTAATGGATCTGCATCCATATGGTTGTCTCATTAAATTGGATCACTACTTTCCTTGACATACCCATTATGTGCATGATCGAAATCAAGATATTATAAAAACTATTGGAGTCTCTTCTTCCTTGCGGTCACTCACCCTCCAGGCCTAGGCTCAAGCATCCCCTTCTCTTCTATACAATCCCTTGGGTGATACATCTTGCCTTGCTAGGGATTTCTCGCACAAGAATAATTTATTAGACCTCCCTGAGTCTTACAGTTGAGACATCCCTCAAGCTTTCTCCATCGAAAGCATCCCTTCATCATCTGTCACCACAATACATCATTCTATGGGGATCATGGCTTATCACAGGGTTCTCATGTCACAACAGTAGCCTATTACCATGATTTTCAGCTTGACAATTTTCCTTCGTCCCTTTGGATAGATATTTTATCTCACATGTATCACATGTATACAGTAATTAATGAGATACTATCATCTATTTTATCAAGATTTTCAAATCTGTTATCCACAAATTTCTAATTCCACATTTTCATTTTTAGATCTATTCTGCACAGAACCAGATGCACAAGTATGAGATCTCTTTCTCATGGAATTTTGGCTCTTCTATAATCAACAGGCATTGGTCTTCTTTGTGGACTTACATCCAAATCCAAGGCCTTTCTTCCTACAATATCCTCTTTAATCAACCAACAAATTATTAATTCTCATGCACATTATATTTTCATTGCACACTTGTAGTGGTTCACAAACAATTTCGTAGTTGTGCATGTACTAACAATCAAGTTCATTTATTCAAAAAGGAAATACCATTCCTTTCAAAATGCAATCAAACATTAAAATGAATCTAATCAATGTGCCAATATCCATGGCCATATTCACACTCAATCCACCCTTATATTGATTTTTAGATTATTACTTTTCATATTAGGTACTTTTCCTTGGTGGGTTGGAACTCAAACAACCTTGTACCACATGGTTTCTTTATACTTGATTTAGTTGATCATGAACTCTAATTAGCACAGGTGAAAGTAAAAGTTTCACATGAATGCATCTAATCTTTCTTCCTTTATTAATAACTAGGGTGTCGACGTTTGCGGCCACCCAATTTCTATCTTTTCCATTTTGCAATTCCGCAAAACGTTGGAAGATATTGCTTCCAGAATGGGAAGTCCTATATATATCCATTATATTATCACATGTGACTCCTTACTGCGTTACATCATCGTGATACCTTTGATCACTTTGGTTCCCAATCACTCCTTGATTGAGCAATGTATTTGTGACATATTTTTGTTCATGTATTTTTCCAAGTATTTCAATCATCCTCGGTTATCAGAGGTTCACACCTCCATCATGTAGGTTCCCCTTCCTGAATCATACCCTACTTGGGTATCAATAGCATACAAAAACCATTCATATCACATGAATGCCATCAAAACATAGGTTATTTTAAAAGGGATTATTACCCAAATCCCTTTTACCTCTCATGTCAAATCAATACGAAATGTTTATACATGTTCTGGATGCCAAAACCTTCTCCGATATTACATCTTCAATGGTGCCTCATGGGGACCTCTAAAATCCCTTTTGTAGTTTTCTTTTATCAACAACCTTCTTGCATTCACTTCTATCTGAGGTTGTTCACTATTGGTAGTTGTCATTTCTTAATATTTCCAATCTTTTCTACATGTGACATACATCACCACATTCACATTTTACATTAGTTTTCATGTAAAATAAAATGCATGTACCATAGCATGTATTTCAGTAAAACATTTTCATATATGCCTTAGCATATCTATATGCACTCCATCACATTGCCCCCAATGTTTTCATGAGGGAAACCACAATCAAATTTCAACTGCATATCTCACCACTCTCATGCCAAAATATCTACATTCATTAGCATATCAGTTTCGCATCCTAGAGAAACATAATAGACAACAAGAAAGGAGGTAAGTAATCCTCCCATTAGGGAAATTTCAATGTAGCTAAATTAATTTCAAGTCCTCATTTCCTTCACACACTATATATTAACCAAGCTCATTCATTTAAACACATTCAATATTGTATCTTTCAG
Source organism: Picea engelmannii (assembly GCA_009831015.1). NCBI lineage: Eukaryota > Viridiplantae > Streptophyta > Pinopsida > Pinales > Pinaceae > Picea > Picea engelmannii. The sequence goes on from ML784799.1 coordinate 846,026, forward strand.
TTACTAGTTGTACGTAATTTCACAGATGTCCTTTTTAAGCATACAACTATGTCTTATTATTCATAGTTTCATAGTGAATGAAGCATTAATCACTTTCTCCTTCTTTGCTTTTACAATTTATCCCTCCTGGGATTTGCTTGTTCTATCTCTTGAACAATCTTAGTCATGATCACCACGAACTTCTTGGATAATTCAACATGCTACACCATCAAGTTTCTTGTTCACAATGAATCATGAACTTATGCACTCCCCACATTTCCCAACCAGAGATCAGATTGGTCCTCATTTGCCTGCATGTCTTGGTACTCATGCATGATATTTTAAAATGTAATCCATGATTCTTATATAAATAGGTTTTGCATCCCGTTGTCCAATTCTCAACAGTCATTAAGGTTATAGCTATGTTCTCCTGGCAGAGTTATTTACACAGTTTCCCCCCACATGAACCTCTTCAACATGCAACTCTCTTGTTGCATATCCAAATGGTCTTACATGACCTCAATTATTGAGTTAGCTTCGTCTTTGTCATCTCAGATTATTACCTAATATTCCATGAGGAGTTATCAACATGCATCTTTATTATGAATTTAGATTGTGCACTCACACATGCATGTTTATTCCATAAATTTGCATTCATTGTACTTTAATCACATGCCTTGGCACGTGGTGTGATTTTCCACCATAGGAACACTTTATTGTTTCATTTCCTTATCTATTGGAAATTAATTGGTTCATGATTGTTCACGACCATTCATATGCAGTCTTTAAAAGAATAATCACGTTTCATTTTATAATGGAAACAAAGCATCCCTACTCATTTACCTTTCCATCAATGTATACTTGCTTTTCCTGAGAAAAAAGGGAACACATCCCCCTCAATCTATTATTTCAACAATACAAATCAGACCCTTCCATTATAGGGTCACCCATGCATCCATGGCATTATTTAGATCTGGAAAGTACAAATCTTGCCTCGCATTTCACTTATTCTGACATTCATATCATACATTTAATGTTAAACCCTAAATTGTGGCACATTTCCCCTTAATTGGAGCATATTACATTAGTATTTTTATTTTGTTTATATCGGCTTGGGTCCATTAGTTGTAATTGTACCTCCTAGTCTCCTATATATACCAAGGAGACCTTTTCATTTGGAATCATCTTGTATTTGTGAATTCATATGATGTATAAGGAGGTTCCCCCCTCGAAGATACTTATTATCTGAATTTATCTCTATTTCAAGGCGTCGAGTACTTATTTTGAGGTTTTTATGCTATTTTGATATTTGGTTCTTAACATTTGGTATCGGAGCTAGACAATCCTTGGGACTGGATTCTTCAAAACAAGTCTTCTTGGAATTTTCGCTACAAATTTGTTTCTGGAAGGTTTCGAACTCTAGAATTTCTATAGTTTTGGAGATACATTATGTTCAAGTTAGGGTTTTTGACTAGTCCTAAAACTAGTCTGAAACAGGTCTTGTTGCATTTTTGCTCCCAATTTTTTTTGGCTTGGTTTCAGTTTTTGAAAATTTTACAATAAAAAGGATGAATAGTGAAACATATTGTGTACAAATTTCATCCCTTTATTTTATGTAATCTTAAAGTTATTCTCTCAGGACATTATGGTTTTTGGTTGGTCCAGATCTCAGTCTAAAACATGTGTTCTTGGGAAAATTGTTATATATTAAGATATATACCTCCAAATTGAGTGAGACCTATTCCATTGGTTAGGGTACAGACTGAAATTTTATTGGTGCAAATTTCAAGTTTTGAAGTTAAGGCGGTGACATGTGGTAGGCCGTACAAGTTCGTTCTCTGAAAAGAGAAAACAATCAACACATATTAGGAAAATTATCATAAAATTCTCTTGGAGAATACAATATTGGTCTAACCTATGGGGTTGGAAAGAAGACACATCATGATACCTCAAGATAAAATTTTAGACTTGGAAGGGCTAAAATTGTAGAGCTACAACATAAGAAAAGTCAACAAGCAGAACCGTCTCCAAATCAGGGTTTTAAAAGGTGCATTTTTGTTTTGAAAATTTGCATATATTTTGACTAGAAGATCCAATTGGGGTGATTCAAAAAGTGTAATAAAGTGAGATAAAAGGATTATCACATAAAATTGGGGAATCTAGGGTTTTTTAGGTACATATGTATTCTCACGTCTCTAAACATAGAAGCTATCACTACTTGTCAGCGCTACAATCTGGGGACAATGTGGTTCTTCCACGCACCTAGAGTATATCAAAAGGCCCCTTTCAAACAGTTGCACATTAGATAGAACTACTATGGATTTGATCTCCCACGTACCTAGCGTATATTGAGAGACCCCCTAGAATCCTTAGACCAACCATGTAAACCATTTGGTCGTCTTGTTTCTATAGTACACCGAGAACAACACTGGGGGAGATCACTCTCTAGTACTTGGGTAGTCGGATAATATGGCTAAGGGAATGGTCAAGCCTCCTTAGTTATTTCCTTGAGATATTGGTCTGAGTACTATTGTTGGACCTTGCACATATATTAGAGAGCTATAACATCTGACACTCCCTTGTCTGTGAGGACCTTTGCCTAAGCCAATTAGGAATTCCTACCTTGCAGTGATGCTTGGCCAACATGCCACCAAAAAAGGGAACTTCTACACCAAATAAGACCTCAGACAGTCCTACTTGGACTCTTGATGAAGGTGAAGAAATTCACAAGGACATAGATGATTTAAAAAATAAGGCAATAAAAAAATATGAACTACAAAGGATGTTGGATTCAATTGAAGCTAAGCTAGAAGGGATTATGGATACTAATATGGATGGCTTAAAAGGGGAGATCATGGAAGGGTTGAAAAAGTTTCTAATAGAGAGGCCACTTGAAAGTGACAATGTATTCCATGAAATTCATGATGAGGACACAAGGAAGATGAATCAAGACGGGAGAAACTCCAAATTTGGGTTAAAGACCAACCACTTTCCTAAGATTGATATGATGAAGTTTTATGGAAAGGATCCAATCACACAGATACTCTAGATGGAGCAGTTCTTTGATCTACATGATGTGCCACACACACAAAAGGTATGAATTGCATCCTTATATTTAGAACCTAATCAGTTTGTGTGGTATTGATGGCTTTGTTCTCACAAATAACTTGTCTCTTGGACAATTTTCACAAAAGAAATGATAGCACACTATGAGGATACAAGGGCAATACCTTCTTCATCCAATTGATAAATCTCAAGCAAAAGGGTTCAGTTGCGGAGCACATTGAGAACTTCCAAAGATTGAATATAAAGGTAACGGATATATTATATGAGCACCTGATTGATGTATTCATAGGAACTTGAAAGGATAACATTCCACATGAGGTTCTCCTTTGGGAACCCAAATCATTGGAGAGTGCGTTCATGGTGGCAAGAAATGTTGAAATTAAAAATATGGCTATGGCTACTAGAAGGACCACCCCAAACATCTATTGAGAGAATAATGTTCCTTCTTCTAAACCACCTCAACCTACAAGGTTGACACCTCAATAATTGGAGGAAAAAAAAGAAAAAAGTTTTATGCTTTAATTGTGACAACAAGTACAGTAAGGGACATAAGTGTGGTGAGAAGAAATTATTCTACATAGATTGTGAAGAGGAAGAGTAACAAGAACAAGAAAAAAAAACATCTCAATATGAAGATGTAAAAGAGATTTATTCTGATGAGATGAATGCCACCATATCATGTCATGCATTGCATAGAATTAGCAGTCCTCAAACCCTCAATATTGAAGGATATATCAAAAATAAAAAGGTAATAGTGCTAATTGATTCTGGTAGTACTCATAATTTCATTCATTGTAAATTAGCCAAAGCTCTCAATTGCTTTATATATCCAGTGCCATAGTTTCAAGTAATGATTGCAAATGGAGGAAATATAAATTTCTCAGGAAAATGCCATGAGATAAATCTTACTATGGAGGAATATGTAATGAATAGTCCAATGATTGTTATACCCATGGGTGGTGTTGATGTTGTACCAGGGGTCCAATGGTTACAATCATTGGGAACAATGGCTTTTAATTTTCAATAACTTTTCATGAAATTTTCATTGGAAGGAAAGGAATTTGAGTTAAGGGGTATCACATGGAAACCCAGTAAGGTAGTAAGCTCTAATGGCATGACAAAATTATTGAAAAAGAGGCATCAGGGTGTAATTGTACAACTATGCTCACTAGATGTTCAAACATCTAAGCCATCTATTGCCCTCGATCTCCAAGGGATCATTGATAAGCATTCCAAATTATTTGAAGATATTCCCATAGGTCTTCCAAACACTCATGATCATGATCATGTTATTCACTTAATTCCTGGGAGTGTTCCTCCTAACATCAGCCTTAAGATACCCTTATGCTCAGAAGAGTGAAACTAAACATATGGTTGAAGAAATGTTAGAGGTTGCATTATTATACCTAGCCAAAGTTCTTACTTTGCACCAGTGGTAATGGTACTCAAGAAAGAGGGATCATGGCATATTTTTCCAGATTATAGATAAATCAATAAGATCACCATTAAAGATAAGTTTCTCATTCCCATCATTGATGAATTGTTAGATGAACTACATGGAGAAATCTACTTCACAAAGTTGGATCTTCGTTTAGGGTACCATCAGTTTAGAATGAAAGAAGAAGATATCCCAAAAACATTGTTCAGAACTCATGAATACCATTATGAATTTTTGGTCATGTCTTTTAGCCTTTCGAATGCACCTTCCACATTCCAAGGGTTGATGAATTATATTTTCAAGCCCTTCCTTTGAAAATTTGTGTTAGTATTTTTTGATGATATACTGATCTATATCAAGTATTGGGAAGATCATATTAACATGTTTACATGGTGCTACAACTACTAAAGGATCAACAATTATATGCCAATCTGTCCAAATGTTTATTTGGGGTGAAGGAGGTAGAGTATTTGGGTCATATTGTATCTCATGAAGGTGTCAAGCTAGACTCTAACAAGATTAAAGCCATTATGGACTAGCCGATTCCCAAAACATTGAAGAATCTTAGATGATTTTTGGGTTTGACAGATTACTATTGCAAGTTTGTTCATAACTATGGAAGAATAACATCACCTTTAACTGCATTAACTAAGAAGGATGCATTTTCATGGACTTCAGAGGAAACTCAAGCTTTTGAAAAACTTAAAGAGGCAATGTCCAAAGCTCTTGTCTTGACCACACCAAACTTCACAAAAACCTTTATTGTGGAATGTGATGTCTCGAGAAATGGCATTGGTGTTGTTCTAATGCAAGAAGGAAGGCCCCTTGCTTTTGAAAGTCATCCACTCAAGGGAAAGGACTTACACAAACCCATTTATGAGAAGGAAATGATGGAAATACTACATGCATTGAAGTAATGGCACCCTTACCTAATAGGTAGTCACTTCGAGGTCAAAACAAATCATGACAGTCTTAAATACTTCTTGGAAAAAAGACTATCTTCAGAAGAGAAACAAAAATGGGTGACCAAGATGTTGGGTTATGACTTTGAAATCATCTACAAAAAAGGGAAGCAAAATTTTGTGGCAGATGCACTCTCAAGAAAGGATGAAGATGTTGAGGGATTTATTTGTGCTATATCAATCATCCGACCTAATTGGATAAAAAAAACAAGGGATGAATGGAAGAATGAAGAAGAAGTGTGGACTCGCATTCAAAGGTTGCAGCAGGATTCCAGTGCATCTGATACATTTACATGGAAAAATGATTTACTATGGTACAAAGATCGTGTTAGATTTTTAGCTAGGGAGGTACTCTGCATATTTTGTCTTGAATGTGGATGTAACCTTATGTTTACACTACCAGGCACTTAAATTTGTAATGGGATTTTATAAAGTTGTTATAAAGTGGTTTTTTTAATTAAATTTTTAATAAAGTGTACATTCTAATTTTAAAGTGACTTTATTTCATAAAGTGCACTTATGTAATAAAGTGAAATTACTTTAATATTTTAAGTGATTAATTTGGGGGGAATGGATCATGACCCTTGATCTTGAAAAAGGAAAAATTAGATCTTGACCTTTGGATTTAGGGTTGGAGAAGGTGAAAAGACACTTTGGAGGGAAAATGTCATTTTCAGATTTATAAAAGAATGCATTAGGTAGTGTGCAAGACACATAGAGAGGAGATTGAGAGAGATTTTTCGAGAGAGCTTGAGAGAGGAAAGTGAGCATCTTGGTGGGCACATTTCCCAAGAAAAGGAGGGCACAAATCCCAAGGCATATTTTATGTGTGTGTGTGTTGTTATATTTTTTCTGTGTTGGGTCGTATTGTACGGATCCGTACAATCCATACATCAAGGAGGGCATGATTTTCGAGGCATCTCTTTGGCACAAAAATTGAGGTAGTTTTTCTGAGTATTTTTCTTGTTGTTGGGTCGTATTGTGTAGGTCGTACAACACACATCTGGGCACATTTTTCGAGGCATAAAATTTGAGGAGGTCATACAACTGTACGGATTTGGGCACATTTTTCAAGGCAGAAAATTGTGGGGAACTGTTTGGTGCTGTGAGGTATTTATCTTGGCTGGAAATGTGATTTTGTTGTTTTAATACACTTTCCTGAAGCAATAAATAAGATCTCTCTCTCTCTCTCTCTCGTTGGGTTTCCCCACATTGGGGTTTTCCCTATCATTTGCCTAAATTTCTGAGTTTTTATGGGTTATTGAATGTTGTCCATTGTGTTTATTTTCATTGCATATTTGCTTAGCAATGTGTATTTATGCTTATGGTAATTTCTGAATATGGGTTTGAGACATTTCGAAAGTTCATGAAAGACAATTATCTCTAGGTTGCTAAGTGTTTGACAAAAAATTTAGCTTGCTGTTTTTTTTTTTGTCATTAAAATTAACATGGTATCAGAGCTTGGTCTCTGAGTGACAGTGGGTAGTGTGATTTTTGGGCAAAGTTGAAGAGGGAAAAGGTTGTGATTGTTTTCCTTGAGTTTTGACAGGGAATATGGCTGCTAGCATTATATTTGAGGATCGATTAAATGACATTTCCAACTATTTGCAGTGGAAGGTCTGATTGTCAGTTGTTCTCAAGGAGAAAAAGATTTGGAACTATGTCAACTCTGTTGTGGCAGCTCCTGTAGTAGATCCTGTTGCTTTAGACTTGTTTGAGATCAAGGAAGCCAAGGCTCAGAGGATTATTCTGGATGGGGTGAAGGATCACCTTATCCCACACTTGGCTGAGAAAAAGATTGCCAAGGAGATGTGGGATGCACTTAAAAACTTGTTTGAGGCGAAGAATGAGAACTAGAAGATGGCCTTGAAGGCTAGGTTGCATGATACCTAGATGGGTAAGGAGGAGAGTGTCTCTTCTTATATTACCTAGGTAGCTCAAGTAAAATATGAGTTGTTTATTGTTGGAGAGGTCATATCAGATTCTGAGTTGGTTAGGATAGCCTTAAATGGCTTCACCAAAGAATGGGAAGTCTTAATGAAGTGTGTGGTGGGACATGAGAATATACCAGATTGGATCAGACTGTTGGATGATTTCACTCAGGAGGAGATCAAGGAAATATCTCAGAGTAGTGAACAAAATACAAATGGAGTTGATGAGAATGTTTCTCTTACTGCAAAGAGCAAGAAGAAAGGAATTTCCAGAAGGGACTTGAGTAAAGTCAGATGCTATTGTTGTAACAAGTTGGGGCACCTTGCCTCTCATTGTCCTGAGAGGAAGAAGAAGAAGAAGGAACCATAAGGGCCTGAGACAACTGCTACAACAACCATCGAGGAATTTGCTTCCAAGTATGACAGGTAATTTTCTTTGGTGACCCTAGTTTCCAGTGTTGGCAACGGAGGATTTGGAGGTGATATCAGATGGATTATGGATAGTGGAGCCTCTTGCCACATGATGGGAATCTGGTGAGTATTCCTCAATATCACAGAGGTTGGTCATGACCGACATGTGGTAAATGAAGGTGCTATGGAGAGATTTTTATGTTGAGTTGGGAGTGTTAGATTCCAACTTGAGTTTGGGGGACTCTTGGAGATTTATGGAGTTCTCTTTGTTCCAGGTTTGAGGGTTAACTTTCTCTTAGTCTCATCCTTGGAGGATGTAGGATATTGTGTATTTTTCAAGAGGGAACATGTCTTTATCTACAGGGAGGGAGTGGACCCGGTGGAGATGTAGCTGATCGATAACCAGGTGGACAAGTTGTATATGTTGAGAGGAAAACCTTCAGTGTATGATTCAGCATCAGATGAGGAGAATGAGGAGGCTCCTAAGACTACGGTGGCACCAAGGATTCAATCTCTCATTTCGAGAGAAGAGAGTCAGTTTCTTCTGAGCAATGGCAGGAGGATCAACCAGGTTGATCGAACCAATGCTCAGGATGAAGTGAATTCTCTTAGGAGCTCAGGGTTCTGGGTAGCTGTAAGAAGAATATCTTCTATTTAGAGTTTTTTGCAAGTGTTGAGGATGGCTACATGTTTAGAGGGAGCTCCTACAGAGCACAGTGTGATGGAACCAGATGATAGTTATGGCAGCGATTACTTCCCTCGGTAAGAGGGAGTGTTAGCTTTTTAGTTCGGGAGGTACTCCACATATTTTGTCTTGAATGCGGATGTAACCTTATGTTTACACTACCAGGCACTTAACTTTGTAATGGGTTTTAATAAAGTTGTTATAAAGTGGTTCTCTTATTAAAGTGACTTTTTAATAAAGTGTACCTTCTAATTTTAAAGTGACTTTACTTCTTAAAGTGCACTTATGTAATAAAGTGAAATTACTTTAATATTTTAAGTGATTTATTTTGGAGGGAATGGATCATGACCCTTGATATTGAAAAAGGCAAGATTAAATCTTGGCCTTTGCATTTAGGGTTAGAGAAGGTGAAAAGACACTTTGGAGGGAAAATGTCATTTTTAGATTTATAAAAGAATGCATTGGGTAGTGTGCAAGACACATCGAGAGGAGATTGAGAGAGATTTTTCGAGAGATCTTGAGAGAGGAAAGTGAGCAGCTTGGTGGACACATTTCCCAAGAAAAGGAGGGAAAAAATCCTAAGGAATATTTTATGTGTGTATTGCTCTATTTTTTTTGTCAGGTCGTACTGTACGGATCTGTACAGTTCGTACAACAAGGAGGGCATGATTTTTGAGGCAGCTCTTTGGTACAAAAATCGAGGTAGTTTTTTGAGTATTTTTCTTGTTGTTGGGCCGTATTGTGTAGGTCATACAACACACATCTAGGCATGTTTTTTGAGGCACAAAATTTGAGGAGGTCGTATAGCTGTATGGATTTGGGCATGGTTTTCAAGGCAAAAAATTGTGGGGGATTGTTTGGTGCTGTGAGTTATTTCTCTTGGTTGGAAATGTGATTTTGTTGATGTAATACACTTTCCTGAAGAAATAAATAATATCTCTCTCTCTCTTGTTGGGTTTTCCCACATTGGGGTTTTCCTTGGCATTTGCCTAAATTTCTGATTTTATATGGGTTATTGAATGTTGTCCATTGTGTTTATTTCCGTTGCATATTTGCTTAGCAATGTGTATTTCTGCTTATGGTAATTTCTGAATGTGGGTTTGAGACATTTGGAAAGTTCATGAAAGATAGTTATCTCTAGGTTGCTAAGTGTTTGACATAAATTTTAGCTTGTTGATTTTTTTTTTGTCATTAAAATTAACAAATCGCTTATATTTATGTAAGAAATCCCAACTTAAACAAATGGTACTTTTGGAATTGCACACCTCTCTGGTAGGAGGGCACTCATGATTTTTGAAAACCTATCACAGGGTCAAGAGGGAATGTTTTTGGGATGGCCTTAAAACTAATGTTCAAAGGTTTGTGGCAGAGTGTTTGCCAACAAAATAAGGTGGAAACAATTAATACCTCGGGTCTTTTACAACCATTAGCCATTTCTAGTTAGCGATGGGAGGATGTTTCCCTGGATTTCATCAAAGGGTTACCAAAGTATGAAGGAAAGAGTGTCATCATGGTTATTGTTGATAGACTTACCAAGTACACACACTTTTGTGAACTCTCTCATCCTTTCAAGTCCAGTATAGTTTCTACTGCATTCATGGAGACAGTTCAAAAGCTACATGGAAGACCAAATATTATTGTAAGTGACAGAGATCCCATCTTCACTGGACATTTTTTGACATAATTATTTTCTTGTTTGGGTACTCAATTGGCTCATAGATCATCTTATCATCCTCAATATGATGGACAAACCGATATAGTGAACAAATGTCCAGAAGGCTACCTTTGTTGCTTTGTCTCTGATAAACAAACGTCATGGTTCAAGTGGTTACCCTTGGAAAAATGGTGGTATAACACTTCCTTTCATACTATAACAAAAATGAAACCATTTATGGCACTCTATGGATATCACCCACCTTCCATCACATCTTCTCTAAAATAAAAATCTAAGGTTCAAGCAGTGGAAGATCGCATTGAGAATCAACATAAAGTTCTCCAACTATAGTTAAAGAACAACCTGACCATGGCATAAAATCGCATGAAACAACAAGCATATCAACATCGTAGTGAAAGAATTTTTAAAGTGGGGGATTGAGTATTTTTAAGGTGTTTCAAAATATTGGTACTATGGAATACAAATTGGACTTGCCTGCATCTTCATGAGTACACCCAGTTTTCCATGTTTCATGCTTAAATAAGGTTATAGGTGACACGATCCCAGTTCAAACTATATTTCCATAACTTGACGAGGAAGGAAAAATCATATTGGATCCTGGAGCTATCACTAACATAATAATTCACCAGTTGAGGAATAGATCAATTTCAGAGTATCTCATTAAGTGGGAGAAAGTACTTGCTAAAGATTCCACGTGGGAAGATGATTATTTTATACAGAAGCATCCATAACTACTCAGGCATTGAGGACAACACTTTTCTAAAGAGGAGGAACATTTTAAGCCCTAAATCGTGGCACATTACCCATTAATTGGGGCATATTACATTAGTATTGTTATTTTATTTATGTTGGCTTAGGTCCATTAGTTGTAATTGTACCTCCTAGTCTCTTATATATACCAAGGTGTTAAGAACCAAATATCAAAATAGCATAAAAAACCTCAGAATAAGTACTCAATGCCTTGACAAAGAGATAATTTTAGATAATAAGCTTCTTTGAGGGGGAAACCTCCTCATACACCACATAAATTTACAAATACAAGATGATTCCAAATGAAAATGTATCCTAGGTATATATAGGAGACTAGAAGGTATAATTACAACTAATGGACCCAAGCCGACATAAATAAAATAACAATACTAATGTAATATGCCCCAATTAAGGGGTAATGTGCCACTATTTAGGGCTTAACATGCCCATCCCCTTCAAAAACGTGTTGTCTGCAACGCTTGAGTAAGTTTGGATGCTTTTCTATAAAAGACTCATCTTCCCAAGTGGAATCTTCAACAGGTAGTTTCCTCCACTTAATGAGATACTATGAAATGGATCTATTCTTCAACTAGAAAATTCTTGTGTCAATGATAGCTTTAGGATCCAATATGATTTTTCCTTCCTCGTCAAGTTCTGGAAATATAGTTTGAACTGGTATCTTGTCACCTAAAATCTTATTTAAGCATGACACATGGAAAAGTGGGTGTAGTTGCTAAGATGCAAGAAACCCCAATTCGTATGCCATAGTACCAATCTTTTGCAACACTTTATAAGGGCCAGAGTACTTTGGTGATAATTTATTATCCTTCTTAGCTTGCTTGAGGAACATATGTTTGTATGGTTGTAGTCTTAAAAATACCCAATCCCCTAATTCAAAACTTATTTCACTACGATGTTGATTTGCTTGTTGTTTCATGTGATTATGTGCCATGATCAAGTTGTCCTTTAAGAGTTGGATAAATTTTTGTTGATGCTTGATGTGATCTTCGACTGTTTGAACCTTAGATTTTTATTTTCGATAATAAGTGATGGAAGGTGGGTGATATCCATAGAGTGTCATAAATGGTGTCATTTTCATTACAATATGAAAGGAAGTGTTATACCACCATTCTTCCAAGGGTAACCACTTGAACCATTGTGTTTTTTTATCAGAGACAAAGCAACGAAGGTATCCTTCCAGAAATTTGTTCACTATCTTAGTTTTTCCATAAGATTGAGGATGATGAGATGATCTATGAGCCAATTGAGTACCCAAACAAGAAAATAATTATGTTAAAAAATTTCTAGTGAAGATGTGATCTCTGTCACTTACAATAATCTTTGGGCTTCCATGTAGCTTTTGAACTGTCTCCATGAATGTGGTGGCAATTGTACTGGCTTTGAAAGGATGAGAGAGTGAAAAAAAGTGTGCGTACTTGGTCAGTCTATCAACAATAGAGTTCTTGGATGGGCAGAGATATGAACATTATCACATATCTTTTATAGAACAGATGGGTCAGCCAAGATCGAATGCCTAAGTTTTTTTCTCTTTTTGCCTATAGTTTGAATACAATAAATTGGACAAGTTACAGACTATCAAAATTTTTTGGAGGGGTCCCCATGAGGCATCTTCATAATTTTATATAGTTGCTATAGTTGATATGATGCAAACTTTTATGATTTCCAGTTTTTAGAACCATTTTTTTTTCCCAGAAAGATTAGCAAAAGGAACTCTTTTGTGAACTGTGTATCTATGACTTCAATTGCTAATATTGGTAGCAGAGATATTTTCAGGATTAAATGCATGTCTTTACACGCATTCTTCATAATGTAAATTTTATACTCTTTAATAAAATTTACGCTTTTTTCCTTTGGAAAAAACATATGTTATATATATATTATATATATATATAACATATATTAAGGAAGAGGGGAGAATTCATTGGGTATTGGCAAGGTATTGATGTCCTTGTTATGAACGCTTAATACATGGGAGGATGAGGGAAATTTATTTCTCTAAAAAAATGATCATCAAGTTGTACATCATCATATACAATTTCTCTTAGCTGCACGAGAGGCATTGGAAGCTCCTTTTGGGGTCGAACCCGAAGAAACCTCTACTTCAAATGAAGAAGAACCTTCACCCAAATCAAAATTGGGAAAAGTAGTGTCCAAGCCAGAATTATTATGATCCACAACTCAATCCTTTGAAGGCCCTAAATGATATTCTTCTTACCTTATGGAGATAAAGTGGAGATTCAAATGTATGTACATTATATCTTTAGTTTTCTTTGAACCCAACCTATCAATTTTTATTGAGAAGATAATGCCATATCCCCTTGTGACGTGAGATCTTTAGTTTTCTTTGTATCCAACTTATTGAGTTTTATTGAGCAGATAATTCCATATCCCCTTGTGAAGTAGCACAAAAGATTAGGGCGAACAACTCTTTTAGCCCTACTCTATGAATGGCTCACAACTCCAATGTGCCAAATTATTTTTATCATTAAAGGATGCAAAGTAAAAAAGGTTCCCTAATCTGTAAGCAAAGTGTTATTTCTTTGAATCACTTACATTAGAGGAATTTTGAGGTTAAAAATGGGTTTCAAAACAAAAAATCTGCCAACAATGTTGGTTCCATGTAAGCTTACCTATTGGCATGAAATAGTACACACCATCAATGGTGCCCATGGGGTACAATATAATACATAGTTAATTTAGGTTTAGTTAGACTAAGGGTAGGCTAGGTTAGGTTGAGTTGGTAGGGTAAGAAAAGTTAGGGTATGCGAGATGACCAGGATAGGTTACGTCAAGTTAGGGTTGGAAGGTGAGAGCAAGGTAAGGTAGGGGTTGTTAGGGTAAAGTGAGAATTATTTTTGTTAGGGTACAATTACTATGGGTTATACAGGCTGGGCCGAGGATGGTTTCCTCTGATCTATCGAGGACTTGCTCCAGTCAGGTGCATCCTGCAACAAAAATTATTGAAAACATTAATATCTAAATGAAACCAATAGACTCTCTAAAAAACATGATTTATAAACACATTGCTTATATTTAATTTTCACAATTTACAATGGGGTATACCTGTTGCCTCGACGATGGTATCATCTCATCCATCAAGGACTTTCCCCGATCACCAACCTACAACAAAAATATTGAAACCATTAATATCGAAATGAAACCAATAGACTCTTAAAAACATAATTAAAAATGAGGTATACCTACTGCCTAGAGGATGGTGTCATTTAATGAAACATATTCCTTATATTATATCGAAATGAAACATTAACAAAAAACATTAATTAACAAAAACATAAGCTATTCGATTAATTAATTACAGGTTTGGTGAAAGGTTATATTTACCACTCCCATAGTAATAGTGTTTGTATCTATTTGATTCAATCTATAATTGATCAATAACTCTTCCCCTACAGCTATTGATTTTATGGCTGTTAAGCCCTAATATTGGCTCATTACCCCTTAATTGGGGCATATTGTATTAGTAATGTTATTTTATTTATGTCGGCTTTAGGCCATTAGTTGTAATTATACCTCCTAGTCTCCTATATATACCAAGGAGACATTTTCATTTTGAATCATCTTGTATTTGAACATTTTAAGTGGGGTAAAAGGAGGTTGCCCCCTCGAAGAGGCTTATTATTTGAAATTATCTCTTTTTCAAGGCGTTGAGTACTTTTCCTGAGTTTTTTCTATGCTATATTCATGTTTGGTTCTTAACATGTGGTATCAGAACTCAAGGTCTTGGGGTTTCGCTGCTACATTTAAGACACCGTGGAATTTTTGCTATAACATTTTTTCTACAATGTTTCAGAAGGAAATTCTTGGAGGATATTTAGTAGACAGATCAAGGTACATTGGGTTCAAAATTCATCTCTTGAGGCCTTATACTTTTGGAGATACAACTTGTACAAGATAGGTTTCTGGAATCATCTTGAAATGAGTCATTGAGGAATTTTCGCTATAAAATTTTTCTGTAACATTTCAAACCCTGAACTCCAGAGGACATTTACATAAATTAGTAATGTATCTTTGGTAAAAATTTTAGCTTCTAGGACATCTTAAATTTGTAGATACACCTTGTGTAAGATAGGGTATCTGACTAGTCCTATTGACTAGTCTCAAGAAGGTGTTCCAGGTAAAAAATTATAAATTCTTGCTAGAGTATCCAAATTGAGTGGGACTGGTTGCATTGGATCGTGGATAGTCTGTAGTATTTTGGGTGTGAGTTTCAGAATTTTATATCAATTATTTTGTGCAGGGCATACTATACAAGTGAGATCTCCTGGAAAGGCCAAAAATCGGCAAGTTGTGAGGAAGTTACTGTAAATTCCACTTGGCACATCCAATTTTGATTAGACCTATGGCATTGCAGAGAAGAAATATCAGAGAACTACCTAAAAGAAAGTTTCATACCCATAAGGGCCAAAACTTGGGAGATAGAACATAATAAATATTGTGTAGCAAAACCGCCTCAAAATCAAGATTCAAAAGTGATATTTGGCCAACATGCCACCAAAAAAGGGACCTTCTACACCAAATAAGCCTCCAGAAAATCCTAATTGGACTCTTGATGAAGGTGAAGAAATGCGTAGGGACATAAA
>ML784799.1:866145-910174 GCA_009831015.1 Picea engelmannii
CCTAGTCTCCTATATATACCAAGGAGACATTTTCATTTTGAATCATCTTGTACTTGAACATTTTAAGTGGGGTAAAAGGAGGTTGCCCCCTCGAAGAGGCTTATTATATGAAATTATCTCTTTTTCAAGGCGTTGAGTACTTTTCCTGAGGTTTTTCTATGCTATATTGATGTCTGGTTCTTAACAATGGCACACATGAAAACACAGTTTCCTTCACACCCCTCAAATACGCAATTGGGTCGTTTATTTGTAGACCTAGGTTGTGTACTTTTTATAAACCCTACAATATTCCCTGATGCTTTTGGCCTTTCTTCAATGTACATACTCAATCCTTTATTTTGATTATTGTCTTTTAGCTATAAATAATTTGCAGAAAATCTGTATATGCACATACTGCGTGTATATTGGACCAGTCACATCCAATATCTATAATTGTAGCAGTGTTTTACATACTCTATCAATTCAGTACATCTTTTGTAACCCACCTTTATTCCATCCATGCAAAACAACCCCAAACCTTGTAATGACGATGGTGCAATCCGAAATATCCTCTCGTTCACACAAAAATCTGTGTTTAGACGAGGAAGATCCTTGGGTACCCATTGTTTCACTAGATGTATGTACCTCAAGGACACCTCGATGTCACCTATGGTCTCATCATCATAAGAACATGACCCCCCTTCCGCGAGAAAAAATTCCATTCATTTATGTAATTTTCTTTTAATATTTTGACATCTAGTTGATCTGCATCTTTTAGGCCTACTAGATACCTCACTATCCTATAGTCTTCATGAAATTCCCTTGCTCGAGGAGGACAAATATGAAAAATACATGTTTGGTTGTACCTGCACTACTCCATCGAATGAGATAAATAGTTAACAAACATTTGTATAAGGCGACATCAATCTCTTGATTTAGAAATATGATTCATTAAGAAATCCTCTCACTCTCCCATGAATACCTCATCTCATCTTTCTCCTTAGTGTGTAACCAAAATTCACTACTTACAAACCCTTTTATGCACACACCCATCCATCATCCTTTCAAGCATCTTACTCTCTATTTAAGCTTTCTTCACTAATCATATTGTGGCTGCAAAATTTGATTTATTTATATACATAGATCTATGCACCACAATTGAGCAAGGAAGTATTGCATGTAACCCTCGATCATATATTAACGAGGGAATTTGGTTTGTCTTTTTGTTATTGTTTTGAGGAGATATGGAAACAAGAAATTCATTGTAACAATCATGGGCTATTCAACTTCCAACAAGAAAAACAAAAGGGACTATGGTAGATGGCAGTGGTAAGCAAAAATTTTGGAAGGATTGGTTTGTTTATTCAAAAGTTGAAATAATGGGATCCATTTGGGAAAAGGATTTAAGCACTTTGTGGAGGTACATGGACATGAAATATGATTGATGGATGATTTTGAAGAAGAATTAGAAATTTAAGGCTTATTTTAGAGATCATTTAATTTAAAGAAAAAAATTGTTTTCATTTTGTTGATGTTACCTTAGTCATGTGAAGAGCATCAACAATAATAGATGAGATATTTAAGCTAGTGTTGGATCAATTCATGAAAGTGTTAGGCAGTCATATGAACAAAGGAAAAGGTCATGTGTGTGGGTGGAACACCTCTCCCCAACATGTTTCATAGTTGCATAAAGTTGCATAAGTTTCATAGTTGCATAAAGTTGCATAAGTTGCATAAAGTTGTATAAGTTGCATGGTTGCATAAAGTTGAATAAAGTTGCATAGTTGCATGTTGCATGCATGACATACATTGCATGTGTGCATGTCATGTGCATGCAAAATTAGTTCACATGCATTTCCAAGTCAAAGGTGAGTTGTAACTGAAGTCTCAAGTCAAGTCTTAAGCAAAAGTTAGGTTGAAAGTAAAATTCCTATGAGCTAGAAAAAAAAAACTTCTTGACATTGTAAATGATGTAAATGTATTTATCTAGTGTGTTGGCACATGTAACACTATCCAACATGAAGAAATTTGAATTTCCATGTATAAGAGTCAAGTTGAATGAGTTGTTAAACTCAAGTTGTAAAAGGTCAAGTTGTAAAAGTCAAGCTGCATAAAGTTGCATAGTTGCACATAGTTGCATAAAGTTGCATAAGTTGCACATAGTTGCACATAGTTGCATAAAGTTTCATAAGTTGCATATTTTCATGAAAACAAGTTTCTATTTTTGAGCCATATGCTTCTCCTCTCCACGCCTTTATAAGAAGAGGTCAACCCTCATTCTAGTCATTGATGGTTGTTGTAGTTATATTTTCTAATGGCCATATCTTTGGCTATAGTGGACCAAATTGCACAAAAGAGCACTCATTGGAAAATATTAAGGCATGGAATCTAATGAAATGTTATCATGAGGTGAATATCTCATTATGGCATGCATTAATGGTAGGGAGGACATGCATTGTCACATTTAAAACTCACCCAAGAAGTGAGAAAATTTGGGGAAAATGGTGCATGGTTTGGTTTTTTCAAGCATGAACCTAATGCAATGATGATTGATTGTAATAATGTTTCCAACATGGCATACAACACTATAAATGACTATGGGACATGGTAACAATTTCAATAAAATTCTTGAACATGTGGGAAGATCCTAGAAATCATGGGTAAACTTTTATTATCATATCAAATGATGACTTGGAGTATGTGCCTTCTTTACGAACAAGAAGTGTGTTTATGCATTGTTGGATCCAAAGAATAAAGAAGAGTTTTGACAATGTCAAGTGAACAATGGACTCAAGGCATTTTGTTGTAACTAAGGATAAATTCAAGGTGTTATTGTAAAGATATCGGTTTTGATACTATCAAATATTATCAATCCATCTACTATCTATTTAAGCAGAAAATGATAGTATCAAAGTATTGGATCTACGCTTAGACAAGTTCTATCTCATGCTCAACCAATTTCTTCATCATGTTTTTCTCCTTCTAGATGACCATGGGTGGGGCTCTGAATTAACAAAAGAGTTCATGGTGGATTTGAGGGACAGAACCCTTTTGGCCCAAGATAAGTACCCTGGAAAGAGCATTAATATTCACTTTGTGGATTTTTATCTCAATGAACTTGTTGATTTTCTACCACTTGGGATAGATACTTTTGGTCTGGTATTTGAGCCCCTTTATTATGTTCTAGCTAAGTCTCCCGATAAGATTTTGGTCAGCAGAGTGAGGCATAATGTGTTTTATTTCCTTCTAGAAAGTGGGAATAAACTTATTAAGCACAAACAAAATAAATGACAAGGTCATGATGTTGTCCTTTATGGTGATGATAAAGTGGATAATTTTGGATCCATTGCAGTTACAATGGGCATTGTGAATGGGCTCTTTTTGAGTTGGATACTACATATTCGACTCTGCAGGCCAATAGGAAAGTTATCTATGCTTTGTACGAGGATTTCAGCAAGTTGGAGAAGTATTTCTCAGCGTCTATAATATCGATTGTCCCGAACGAGGTGAAGAAGAGACCCTTCCAAATCTTCAGAAGAGACCTTTGCAATCCCTCTCCCTTCCTTATGGAGTGTAGGTCCTATCGGTTGAGAACCTAAAGGGTGGCCCTAATGGATTGCCTACCTAAAGGCCTTATTGATCAGGGTCTTTTTGATTGAGCTCTCTCTCAGAGACCACATTGGTGAGGATCGGTTGGGAGAGGTGAAAAAAAATAGTTTAGGAACATTGTTCTCACATGATTAAACCAAGAAAAATCAGAAACTAAGAAATTACTGATTTTGGTGGCATGATGTCAACCCCTAATCTCTCCACCCAAAGATCTCTAATGGGTTTGGCCGGATAGGGTTCCTCTACCTCTGTCACTGTCCAAATTCACTAGATAGGGCCTCCTTCGACTCTCTCTATCATTGTCGAAGGGATTTTCTATGCTCACGACCGGGTTTTGCTTCTTTGCTAGTCTTGGGAATGGGCGTGATGGTTTTTCTAGTGCTCTGCTAGTTTGGGAATGGGCACGAGTTTGGTTTTAGTGTTTTTATATATGAGTTATATGTTTTGTTTTGTTTTTATGTTTTTTTATTTTTTGTATTTAATATAATATATTTTTTGGCCTCATTCACATTAATTATTCTATAGGCTTGTTGTTTGATTTTCGAATTGTTTGTGCGAGTGATCATTTTTTATTCTGAAAACCCTCCCATAATGTCAATGCATGCGTCTAGTCTAACCATGTCAAATTTCAGTCCATACAAGCACAAATTGAAAAAAAATCAACGTTGGCCCCATTCACATGTCATGATTTATATGCATCGGTTTTGTTGCTTTGCTAGTCTATAGGCTTGTTATTTGATTGAGAAATTGTTTGTGTGAGTCATGTTTGATTCTGGAAACCCTCCCATACTTTCATTGCATGCATCTAGTCTAACCATGTCAAATTTCAATCCATACAAGCACAAATTGAAAAAAATTCAATGTTGGCCCCATTCACATGTCACTTATAAGCAGGGTCAAGTACATGAGCATGCGCGTCTTATTTTTGGGTTTTGATAGAATAACCAAAGAATATTTGATTGTATAATTCTTTGTTTGAGTCATGTTTGAGTCTAAAAACCCTCCCATACCGTCAATGCATGTTTGTTGTCCTAACATGTCATAAATTTCAGTCTAAACAAGCACAAATTGAAAACAAAATCAACATTATCCCCATTCAAATTAATTATTCTGTAGGCTTGTTGTTTGATTGTCGAATTGTTTGTGCGATTCATGTTTGAGTCTAGAAACCTTCACATACCTTCAATGCACGTGTCTAGTCTAACCATGCCAAATTTCAGTCCATACAAGCACAAATTGAAAAAAAAATCAACGTTGGCCCCATTCACATGTCACGATTTATATGTGTCGATTTCAAGTACATGAGTAGGTGATGCCACCCAACAAATTGGCCTTGTCGACCTTCACATTAAGTATTTTATAGGATTGTTGTTTGATTGTGAAATTGTTTGTGGGAGTCATGTTTGAGTCTAGAAACCCTCCCATACTGTCATTGCATGTGTCTAGTCTAACCATGTGAAATTTCAATCCATACAAGCACAAATTGAAAAAATTTCAACGTTGGCCCCATTAACATGTCATGATTTATATGCACTGGTTTCAAGTACATGAGAAAGTGCGCCTTATTTTTGAGTTATTAAATATTATATAATAACAAACTAGGTGAAATAATCATAGTTGTGCATTAACCTTGCCAAGCTTCTCTTAGTTTCGAGAATTGTTTAATATTCTCTATTGAAAGGGGCCAACCATGTGAAGGTGGAAGCTCATCTCCCCCCCACTCCCCTCACGTCACTCTTAATTCCCCAAAACCCGATAAAATATATGTACTAGAAAATAACTGAATGTGTTTTTTGTCATAATTAAGAAACGTCTCCTACAACATATACTAACATACTAGAAAATGACATAATTAAAATTGAACACTAATTTATACAATATACCAATAGTACAAGTCAATAATTATATCAATATTAAATCAATATATATATAAAGGCATACCTCATACACTTCAACATAATTGATCATCTTCTCCATCCAATTCTACATCTATATCATCCAATCCATATTCAACATTGTAAGGATTAGCCATATGATCATCGTCATTGTCGATGTCAGTTTCGATAAAGTCATCATCGATATCATCTTCATGAACATTGTCTCCTACATCATCTGGTTCAATTAATTCTTCAACATCTTCCTCTGGAACATGATCATCTAACTCATGTTGATCCTCTACATCTCTTCTTCAATACCCTCTTGACCTTCCTCTACATTATACTTTACCAACCTTCCTCTTGGATCATGTCTAATAACAAATGACCAACCCCATCTACCTGGAACCTCTGAGTAAAATACATGTTTACATTGACTTGGAAGAACATAGGGCTCTGTTCTTAGCTCAAGCGACCTTGTATTGACCATGGTCATTAGCATGTTCAATAAAAGTTCTATCACAATCACGTTGATTCAATCGTAACCTATACCATTTGACAATGAATAGAACTAATTTTAAGGATTTAAAGTCTCACTTAATAATATCTTCCAAATACCCATAGTATTGATTTTCTAACAATTTTGGATGTCTATCACTTTTAGAGGAAACATTCATCACCTCAAAGACTACAATTATCCTAGAATCATATGTGTTCTTCGTTTCATCCAACTTTTTTATGTAAAAATTACAACCGTTGCACCACATAGCCTTATGGTGTTTTACCTACAAGATGTCAAAAATGTAAAAATGACATCATCAATTGAAAATTAAGTAAATATTTTATGTTTGGAAAGTATGCAAAGAAAAAATAAATTCAACTTGTACATCAATATAATTGAAAATAATTAAATAGTATGGCTTATTAATATTCTTGCATGTTTATCTTTTAAACCATATGCTAGATCGATTTCCCTTTGTGTAAGATTGGTATCTCCATTGCGATTTGCTGCTTTAACCAATGAAGCCACACCTTCCCGTGATAATCCTTGACCATATTGTTTACATCCTTCAATCCATACCTTCATCCAATCAAGATTGTTTGCGACATATAAATGTAGTGCATCCCTCTCTCGACCAACTGCATGAGAATAA
Source organism: Picea engelmannii (assembly GCA_009831015.1). Classification (NCBI taxonomy): domain Eukaryota; kingdom Viridiplantae; phylum Streptophyta; class Pinopsida; order Pinales; family Pinaceae; genus Picea; species Picea engelmannii. The sequence continues at coordinate 872,762 of ML784799.1, forward strand.
AATTAAAATATTTCACAAATGTATAATTAATTAACACGATATACCTTTATAATTGATGCATATTGAAGATTAAAAATGAAATAATTAAGTACGATATATACATAAAAAACAACAGTAAAATGTATAATAATAATAATAATAATATATTTTTAAGGTCGCGGCCAATCCAGACACCAAATTGGTGTATGAGACCCCCTTGTTTGTGGGACAAGGGACCCCCTTGTTTCCAAATTGGTGTATGAGACTCCCTTGTTTCTGGGACAAGGGACCCCCTTGTTTCCAAATTGGTGTATGAGACTCCCTTGTTTCTGGGACAAGGGACCCTCTCCGCCTAGCGATTTGACTGGTAATTTCTACGGAGGTATACATACCCTACCCCCCTCTGGATTTGAACTTGTGACCTATTAGAAGGAAACACATGTTCTTAACCATTAGGCCAACTCAAGATGTATAATTATTCTACACCATCTAATTATTACCTTTCACCTTCCTCGATCTACCTTTCCCCATCAGGTACTCCCCTTCGAATTTGTTAATGTTGGAGTTTGGATCACCAATGTGTTGATTTAAAACGATCTTAATAAACGCTAACCTTGGAAGATATTCAATAATATACACCATGGTCTGGTATACCATATATCCCTCCACCATAGAACCCTCAAGACATGATCTCTGTCTAACCAAAGCCTTAAAAAATTTCAAGTGCCTCTCAACCATCCACATTGACCTTGTGTGTATAGGTCCACACAATTCAATCTCCTTAACTTGGTGCACGAGGTAGTGTTCTTGTGCATTGAAAAATGACGAAGGTAGAAAATTTTTGCATTTCACACATTAGACGAGGAATTTCTCTCTTCCAATACTTTATATCTTCTTCATGGATTTCTTTAGATGACAACCATCTACAAGTGATGCAAGCAAATCAAGAGATTTAACGAAAATAAACAATATAGTACATGAGTACAATTACTAAAACAAATGTCAAAAATGAGTTCTACAATGAATTAAACAAACACTTTATGCATGCAAAATATCACTACTTACCTCATGTATTTTCCAAGATCATATATAACTTGTTTGACATTGTTGTCGAAGTAACAATAACATCGTTTCATTATTTTTTCCAAAAGCACACAAAAAATTACACCAACAACATGCAATATACAAATATAGTAATACATAAACCAGAATAATTACCTTAATGAAGAAATCACAATCATGTGTTTTTACCCACCCCCCGACAAAAAAAAAAAAAAAAAATCATCTTTCTTTGTTAAGATATTTTTTATGTTCAAACAAAATCATGTGGGAAATTTAATTTTGCGTACGACTTCTTTTACAACATTGCTTTTATACTCTGTAAATAACCATGGAAGAGAGCCTATATTAATTTGGTCTCCATCGTTATTTAATTCAATGACATCTTTCATTGCATGATTGGCTTCCTAAATGTCACTGCAAATTTTGACAATTTTTTCGTTGTCACTCCTTCCATCCAATATTCGCCATAATGTTTCAACTACATTCTTTCTGATATGCATTGTATCAAACAAATGAACAATTTGTAGGTGCTCATAGTAGGGAAACCTATTGAATTATTTGGGATAACTTTTCATTCCTCGTGGAAGCTTATTAACACCTTCATGATCATGACCATCATGAATCATAGTTAAAGAAATTACAAAAATCATTGTCAATTACAATAAATTATCAAAACACATTATAAAAAAAAAAAAAAAAATTCATATATGATGATCATAGATAGACAATTTGATCCATACCTTGACGATTTCTATTATATTGCAACTTCCATAGGTGAGGTGTCATTCTATATGGTTTTAATGCAGTCTCTTCTTTCCCATTGAAAATATGGTTTTCGGTAGTTCGATACCTATGATTCTTAGAGAGCAAGTGCCTATACTCATCAAACACCTCCTTTCCTAAACTTTTTGATCGACAAAATCTCATCTTAGGACCACAAACTGGACATGAAAATTTTCCCTTTGTTTTAAGACCTGGAAAAGATGGATTAACTATGTCAATTATAATATATTATATATAATAAATAATGAATTATTTAAAAAATATCCATGATTAATATATCAACTTCATAAAATTAAATACTATTAAAGTGCATGTTATAATTACATACCACAAAAATGTGTTAGCCCTGGAGCATCATGAATTGTTCATGCAAGCATTGCATGGAATTGAAATTGTCTTTTCCCTATTGGTCTAGAGACATCATACACGGTGATGTCATTCCATAGCTTTAGTAGCTCGTCAATAAGAGGCTTGATATATATATATATATTCATGTATTTAACTTGGTACTTACCTAATTGATTTGAACATACACAATACATAATTATTACAACCATTTTACATACATAAATAATATATATGAGTAAATGAAAATAAATATATGAAATTATGCAAAAAATACGACAAATGAGATGCTAATGCATTAAAAAAACATTGTTGTAAACAAATACCTGGAACAATCATTGTCAATATTATATGTTCCCTCTTTATTGACATCCATGGAGGAATGTTATTGTTCATAACAAAAACAGGCCACACCAACTAAATAGATCTCATCTCTGCAAATGGATTGTGTTGGTTACTTCTCTTCTATATTGTCTGATTTTTTATTGACCCAGGGTTCATGTCTTTCGGATTTCCAACAAAGCCTCTAAAACTGTTGGCCCTCCTAGTAAACTAGAAGGCAACACAACACACAGAGTGTGTTGCACAGTCTCACCCAAGATAGCTTTAATGGGTGGTTGTAAGACTCAGGTGTTTACAGCCTAGGATTGAGTGTAAGATATGAGATATGTATATTGAACCATTATTATAAATTGTACATGCAACATATTGTTATCCACAACTATGCAATAAATCTTACAGTTATTCCCTTAATATTGCAACAATTTTTAACAGGAAATGTAACAATTCATTCATTAAGTGTAATAATAATTGTTAAAGATAGGAAAGACATGCATTCATTCATCACAAAACACATATGTTACCGTGGTTCACCCCCTCCTCGGCTACGTCCACAAATATTTGGCTCTCAGGTCTTTTATTATAGTCTTTCCGCATCTACAGTGTCGCGCGGTTACAATTCTGCTCAGTCAGGTAAGATCTATATGAGGCGGACTAGATCACACCAGGCTCCACAACCTGTGATATAACTCTCAAGATCTACCCTCCTTTCTCTCCTCTATCTCAACAACTTATACAAAAATAGATCGTAAAGAAAAACATTACATATCGCATCAACTCATGCGTAACTACAATAGCAATAATAATCAGAACAATACCATAAGCCCTATAATCATCCCACACTAAACCAAATCGACTATGATACCTAAGTATCTCTATTTATACATTTTTGTCTCTTCATCCATTATAATTCATTACCAAAACCCTAACCCTACCATTGTTAGGTCATCCCTGCATGCGCACGTGCTACTCTTCCTTCCAGTTGTCACTTTCCTCGCGCATGCTTTCTTTCCCAAAATCTCCTTTCTTTTCCCTACTTTGGTCTGCCTCCAACAGGCCCCCAACACTGACATGTAGCTCGTCCCAATCCACCTATTCTCTGTGTGCTTCCTCAATCTCCTTGGTGATCACCTGGACCTTCTCCTTGAGCCCTGCTTCCTATGTCTGCACCTGCATAGTCTTCTCCTTGAGTGTGTCCACTATATAGACTGCAATTTCATCACTAATCAGTTCTACACACTTCGCCTGGGTCTGTGCTATATGTGCCTTGGCTTCCTCTTCTTGTGCCAGGACTTTTGCTACCCATTCTTGCAACGGTTCCATTTGAGCCTGTCGCTCTTGTTTCTTTGTTTGCGTGGTGGTGAGCTGCCTACAATTTCTTCATTTCCTGCATTCCTTTGACGCATTCTGTGATTGGCATTGTCTTCTGCCTCTGCTTGAGATCTTGGATCGCTGCATTGATCCTTTCCTCTTCCCTATCCCACTTTTGGACCTGCTAATCCTCCTCTAACTTAGTCCAAAGCTACATTGTTTTATTGAACAAGTCCGCTGCTATGTTGACCTGCTGCTCTATCTCCTGTAGATGCATTGTTGCTTTCTGCTTCCTTTTCTCCTTGACTGTTGGTGGAGTAGTTGGTATGAGTTGTTCTCATAGATTCTCAATCTCCTTCTGATATTGATTGATTACTTGTGCAATCCGATCAATCTTTTCTATTGTTGTGATTTAATCACACTGCGTGGCCTATGGAACCTTCTCATAAGCTTCTGCCACTTTCTACTCCAATCCTTTTATGCACTCCCTTTCCTCCTGGGTCTCAGATTTAGCCTGCTCGTAGACTATTTCCAATGCATCCCACTTCGCTGTTGCTCATTGCAATTCGACTAAGTCTTTTTGTGCACGAGACTATACCTCATGGTTTATGCTAACCTGCAACTTGTGTAGATCTCTAGTTGGCATCTGTGTCAGCACCAGTTGGATTTTTCTTAAGTCCTTCAGTGTGTCTACCCCAAAATCTCATCCATTTGCAGCATATTGGGTGTAATATGGAATGTTGCGTTCGGGTGTGGTAATGAGTGGACTAGATACCGTTCTTCTTATTACACTCTTTCCTCTATTTGTGGTGCTGATGGTTATGTTCCCCTACCGCTTGTTGGCTGCCCTTCTCCGATTTTCTTGAGAAGTTGCCGCATGTCTTCCAGTTCCTCTTGAATCCTATCCATGTGGTGTGTAGCATGGTTTAATTCCTTGGATAGACAATACTGGACCATTTGGGCTATCATTTCCCCATTGTCATCTTTGATCGTATACTCTAGTTGTGTTCTTTGTGCCTTCGTTTTCTTGTGCACGCCTCCTGTCTGTGTGGATGGCCTCTTGTTTTCCTCTGCTTCCTATGGGTTGGGACTTGCTACGGTCACTTGCGCTCACTCAACCTATTTTTGTTGTTCTTTGGTTGGCTACGTATTCTCCTTTTCCCCCTTCTAAGTCCCTGTCTGCGTTGGCCCTTCGTCTACCTATGTTGTCTTACCCTCACTTGTTCTTCGTCTCTTGGGCACTTGGATTTATCAAGGCTGCATTTCTCCCTGCTCTTCCTCTTCTTCTGTTGTTCTTTCTGGCACTTCCTGGGTGATGGTTGGAATCCTCCATTCATCATTCCATTCACTGATGACCATGTCAATGTCATCCTCTGTGATGCATTAGTACATTTGTAGCCACTGCTTATCAAGATCCTTGCATGCCTGTATACACATTGTATGTCGTGTGGCCCTAAAGTTGGTGATGTCTCCATATCGTGCGTAACCTCTAGTGTTATTCTCCACATCTTGGAGATGGCTTCTTGTAGGTCGTATAGGTGTCCTTAAAAGATGGCCATGTTCATCTTTTTTCTCCTAGCCTCTGGCCTGGATCTAAGAAACAAATATCTCGCTCCTTGATTCTGTTTGGGTATGGTACAAGAAACTACATACCTTGGCTCTTTCCATCCCATGAAGGCTATTAGTGTGATCAACCATGAATAGTGAAACTCTATGCCTAGAGCCTGTGCATCCTTGCAGTCATCTAGGAACAAGTTCAAGAGATAGGGTGCCCAGCTCACTGAAGTGCCTTCTGCGCATTGAGCTGCAACTACAACAACTCCAGCTGGGACTTCCTCCCTGCGGAATTTTCTTAGCAACTTGCAGGATAATATTTGTGTGCCCAATTGTGTTGTGGCATTGTTGATTCTCTTGATAATGATCCCTCTTATCCCTCTGTCGGTGCCATACTTCTTCTTCATCTCTTCTGCTAGTGTTTTCTCCCTGTCTTTTTCATCCAAAAACTACGCGAGATCCACTCCCCGAGATGGAAATCCTGTTATGCTTGCGATAAGCTCTATGTCTATCGAGATGAGCATGTCCAACCAGATGTCCCCTCCATACTTGACTGCTAAAAATTGTTTGACACATGTCGTTTCATGCTGACCTCTTCCAAAATGTGGTAGGTCCAACAGACCTAAAAATCTCATTTTCTCCAACCCAGTTGCCCACTGGAGTGGTTGATTGATCTATTCTCCAACCGGATTTGTGCCTGTACTCTGTAAGAATACCCTCTTCTTAAGTTCTGGAAACTTGTCTTCGTCTGCTACATCATGGTCAGAGTATTTGAGCTTCCCTATGTAGCCCAGCAGGTTTGGTCCTACCTGTACCCCATCTGGTATGCGTGGTAGAATGATTTCTGTTGCAGGTTTCTTGCGAGGTGACCTGGGTATTTGTATCTTGTCTTTCTTCTGCGGTGGTGGCTGGCTTGAATTTCCAACGGCTTCCGGTTGTTCATCAGTATACCATTTCGGCCAACCTGAGACATATTTGACCATCCCTTCTGTTGGGTGGTCTGATATGGTCGTTTGAGACTCGTCTGGCTGAACTATTGTTTTCATATTCAATGTCGTTCCATTGACTTTCAGAGCTGCTTCGGTGTTTTCTGGCTACACTTCCTTCAAGGTTTCTGTGTCCTTATTCCATTTCTCTTGTACCTTTGCTGGTATATCCTTACTCGTGCCCTCCAGTTTTGGTTTTTGGATTTCTTCCAGTATAGGTGTAAGATTCACCAGTGTTGTGTCTGGAGATGGGATTTCGTCGACATTGACGATCTTTGACAATTATTGTTCACGTTCCTCTGCCTATCCTCGTGACCTGGTCTGAACTCTGGTTTTCCTAGTGGTTTGGCTCGCTTATGCTTGCTTGGGCAGTGCCATGGCGGTGAATGTCAAATGTTTTGTAGGTTTGAATGGTCTATGTGACCTCTGTGAACTCACTATGTGCTTGTCGACCTCTATCACTCTCTGTCTGCTCTCTTTTCATGAATAGACTATTGTCTTCTGCGTCTGTGTGTTGTATGGCTTTCCCATGAAGCTTGTCGAGGATGCTTCCTTCATTATGGGTTTAATGCACCTTAATTACGGGTTCAATGCACCTCCGGTGATTTTGTATTTTCCATTACTCTTCCTTGCCGTCTCTAGTTGGCACAATTAATGTGGCATCCCATCGATCCTTTCTATCCTTTAATTCCACCTAGTGCTCTCATGTCATCCCGCTTTTGTCGACTTTCCTTTTCCCTCTTGTTTCCCTTTGTATGTGATCATTTTCCTTCTCCTCGCCGAGTTTGTGTTTCTAAATTTGCGTGGCCATTCTAACTCTGGCCCACTGCTCCCTCTTTGGTTCTTTCTTTTCGTTCTTTTTCAATATACTGTTTTTTTTTTTAACTGCGCGGTGGATGGTCGACTGTCCTTGTACAACTTCAGTCGGCTCCCATTGATCATCCCTCTGAGTTGTGTGCCTGATAAGTCTCTTAACTATACAACTACTCCATCTGTGACATATTTTACTTCATACGGTCCTAACCAATGTATTCTTAGCTTTCCTGGGTGCTGAAATGATTTGTTAACATACATCAGTACTAGATCTCCTTCCTTAAAAGTTTTCTTCTTGATGTGTCTATCGTGTCAAGCTTTATCCCTTTCTTTCTGAACTTGTTGGTGGAATCCTTATAAGATCCAATCTTCCTCCATAGTCATTAATTGATTTAATCGTTCTTGTACTGCGCCTCATTCTTTCATATGTGCGATTGTTGCTATGCACAAACTGGGTACCAAAAATTCTAATGGCACTACTACTTCCTGGCCATAGACCAGTTTAAATGGCGTGTGCCCTATCAAATTTCTGCACATAGTCCTGTATGCCCATAATACTGATGGTACTTTGAGATCCCAGTCGTCCCTGTTGATGTTACAGATCTTTGTCAACATGTTCTCCAAAATTTTGTTAAATGCTTCCATTGTACCATTTGCCCGTGGGTGATATGGTGTGCTCTTCTGGTGATGGACTTCAAACTCTTCAGCCATAGAATTGATGGTGTTGTTTATAAAGTGTGTGCTTTGGTTGCTCATCAAAAATCTTGGGCACCCAAATCGAGTGATTACTTGTTCAAATATTAAATGCGTTGTTGTTTCTGCACTGCAATCCTTCACTGGTGCGGCTTCTGCCCATCTTGTTAGGTATTTCATCATGGTGATAATGTACCTTGCTCCTGTTCTTTTTGTTGGTGGGTTGATTGGTCCCACAAATTCTATTTCCCACTTATCGAATGCATGTAATGTTACTTGTGGTCGCAATGGAATCTTGTCCCTTCTGTTGGGTTTGCCTACCCTTTGACAGACATCACATCTTTGGCAGTACTCTTTCGAGTCTCTGTGAATCGTTGGCCACCATAGTCCTACGATCAATACCTTATGCGTGGTATATTTACCTGCGTAATTCCCTACTGCTATTCCCTCATGGGCTTCTACTAAAACTCTTGGTCTTTCGTGCTCTAAAATGTACCTTCACAATATGTTATCTATGCCCATTTTGTGTAGGTGTCCTGCAATTAGTTGATAGTCGGCAGCACAGACTACTAGGTTTTTCTTCTGCACGGTGCTATATTCTTGCGGTGTAGTACCTATGCTTAAGTATTGAATGATATCTGTGAGGTATTCATCAACTATATGGACTGAAAATAACTTTGCATCCCGAAATTTGTCTTCTAGGTTCATAGGTTCTTCTCCATTTGTGACCATTGATAGGTGATCAGGTCCTGCATTCAATTTTCCTGGTTTGACTATTACTTCAAAGTCAAATTCTTGGAAAAGTAGTAACCATCGACAGATTATCCCCCCCAACACTGGCTTGTTGACTAGGTATTTCAGGGCTGAGTGATCTGTGAACATCTTGAAGTGTTTTCCCAATAAGTAGTGTCTGAATTTTTTCAGTGCATAGACCATAGCTAGGATTTCTCTTTCTGTCGTGTTATAGTTTTGTTTTGAGTATGATAACTTTCTGCTTGCAAATGCTATCAGGTGGTCCAAGTCTCCCGCTCCTGGCTGTGCTAAGATAGCTCCCAGTGATATGGACGATGCATCTACATGGACGTGGAATGTCTTCTCCCATTCTGGAAATACTAATATTGACGCGGTGACCATCTTTTCCTTCAGGGTATCCAGACTGTGTTGACACTCATCGTTCCACTGAAACTTTTTATCCTTTCTTATCAACTTTTCCATCAGTGCAGTGATCTGCGCATACCCTTTGATAAAATTCTTGTAGTAACCTGTGTGTCCCAACGTCGCTCTTATCTGACGGACTGTTTTTGGTGGTGGTAAGTTAACAATTATTGTGATCTTTGCAGGATCTACCAGCGAACCCTGTTTGCATACTATATGGCCCAATAGTATCCCAAACAATGTTCCAAATATGCATTTCTTTATGTTTAGTGATATCTGACACTGTCTACATCTTTTTAACATCAAGCATAAGAATTTTACATGGTCTTTCAAAAAACTATATATTGTCCAATCATCCAGATATACTTCGAGAAACTGGTGGATGAATTCCTTAAACACAACAACGACTACTCTGGAAAAGATTGTTGGTGCATTCTTCAGTCCAAATGGAATGACTGTGTATTAGTAAGATCCCCATTCTGTCGCAAACGTGGTCTTGTATATGTCTTCTTGTGCTATCTTATTCTGATGGTAGCATGAGTACCCATCAGTGAACGAGTAAGCTTCATGTCCTCAGAAGTTATCTAACACTTCATACGTGAAAGGTGTAGGGAACGGGTCATGCAGGCATGCGTCGTTCAACTTCCTCAAGTCAGCGCATATCCTGATCCCTTCTTGTTTCTTGTCCTGCACTACCATCAAGCTTATCCATTCTGACTCTTTGACTGGTTCTATGATGTCGGCTTCTAGCATCTTGTCGATCTCAGCCTTGACCTTCTTCTTATATATTGGGTTCAGTCTATATGGTCATTGTCTGATCGATCTTGCTTCAGGTATAAGTGGTATCTTCATTTCTCCTAATTCTCTGGCTATACCCTTCATCTCTGTAAATGTTGTGGGAAACAAGTCGTTGTATTCGCACAACAAATCTATTATGCTTTCCATTGTTTGCTCATCCCAGTAATCTCCAATACTGGCCATTTTGGGATGCTCGACTGTCCCAATGTTGATTTTCTTTACTTTGATCGGCGCGGAAATGACTTCTGATTCTATGGGTGGGCCTTCCACATCTCTTTCATCTTCTTCTTCTTCAATCTGAATATCGCGCAAATTGTCCTCATCTGGTGCTTCCTCTTGTACGTGGTAACAAGACAAAAGTTCCTTGAATGTATATTTGTTCCAATGTTGTTCCTTTGTGATAAGTTTTACTTCTGGTTATTTGATGAATATCACTCCTCTTATCTGTTTAAGAGCTGCATCTATGTTGGGGTTCTCATGTTTGAATGAGAAAGTGACTGTAAAATTTTGTTGCAGTGTCATCTAGGTCGTAGTTCCTTTGCGCAATTCCTTGTCTGTATACCAGTTCACTAGTATGCCCTCTAGAGTGTGTATGAAGTGATGAGGCCATTCCTCTGGGGCTGTCATTTTCCATAGCATTCTACACTCCTCCAAGTGTTCCGTTGGTTCCCTTTGTCCATCATAATTCTGTTGTTGTTTTTTTGTTCTGCGTCGAAACTTATGCACAGTAATTGCTTACACTGGTACCAATCTGTGATTCTCTTTATGTGCACCCCACCATCTTGCGGGTGTGGCCTTGAGTGATAGATCAAGTGCTAACAGTCTTCGGTTCTCTAATACTCCGTCTTCATATTGTGCCAAGAATGTTTCCAAATTGTGTATTCCGTGAAAACTGGGTGGTTCCCTGATTTCTATGCCTGCCCATCTTATTGTGCGGTTTATTCTTGCACATCTTCTCATGGATACTTCGTGTAGCCTTTTTCGCCAGATTTCTAAATCTGTATATGAATATGTTGCACATGAAGTAATGCTCCACCAACTGAGTATCTCTTCTGTAGTTGGGTTTACGTAATCCTCATCGCGCGCAGTTGTTCTATACAACTAGCCTATTTCCTCTAAGTCTAGGCAAGTAGGTTCTACAAACCTCTCCCCTTCTGATGGGTCTAATGGCGCAATGACCCTGTATTCACCTGAATCAAATGTCATTTTCCTGGTCTTCAAGTTGATTATGGCCTAGTTGTCAAACGCCCACACTAGACCAAGCAATGTCGGGTAAGGTGTTGTGTCGTCCACTATTTCAATGACTTCAAAATCGACTTTAGTGCATACTCCATCTAGGTCGTCTGTCACTCCTTTCAATCTACCTATTGGTAGGACTCTATGTTAGTTTTCCAATTTCAATTGAACATGTGAATATCCTAATGTTGGCTCTCCCATGAATTGTCATGTCTTCTTTGATAACACATTAACTTTAGATCCTAGATCCAGTATGATGTCTCCCATATTGAAATCTCCAATGTTAGCATTCAGTCTAAACTCCCTACTTGTTCTTCTTCTTGTGTGTAGGTGATTGACTATTTTTTGTTCGTTTTGATCAGGCCAATGCAGAAGTGTCCGAGGCCTATTTAGACAGTAATACTTCTGAATTCTTTCTTCAGATTCTATGTTCCAAATTTGATCCATATCATGGAACAATTTTGTCAAGCTTTGAGAGGCTTCAGTAGCTATCCTTTTTGCTTGGCTGATAACTGGAGATAGGAGATTTGAATTTCCTTGGCGCCTTACTTCAGGTACTAGGACAGAATACAGGACTTGAGTAGTAGGAGCAATTATGTTGGTACTTCTTAGTCCCCATCTAGGAACCCAATTCTGTCGATATTCTTCCCAGTGCATTCTGTCAGGGATATTTTCAATGTGTTCATTTTCTCCCCTTAGTTGGACAGAAATAATAAGGCTTTGATGTACAACTTGGAGGTGCTCTCTAATTAAAAAATCATCCAAGGAATTTGAAGTTCCTTTGATATGTTCTATTGAGAAATCAAAATTATTGAACAAGGCCTGCCATCTAGCAAATTTATGGTCCCCTAAATTTTTTAATTCTTTGTGTAGCACCTTATTCATGGCAGCAGCATCAGTTCTTAAAATGAACTTTTTATAGATTAAATAAAGTTCAAATTTATAGATAGCATTGAGGGCTGCTTTGATTTCCTTTTCTAAAGTAGAATAATTTTGTTCTGCATGTTGCCATAAACCAGAGGCAAACTAGATGACCTCTTCCTTTTGATGGTGATTCTTTTGTTTCAGCACAACTCCCCATCCAACGTTGCTTGCATCAGTTTCTACAATCTTTAATAGTTTGTCGTCAGAAACATGTAATATGGGTAGGTGCTTAACCTTGGCTTTGATGTTTCTGACTGCCTGAGTATGTGCTTCTTTCCATGGCATAGGGTCCTTTTTTAACCTTTCATTCAGAAGCTTTCTATCTTTGGCACAATTTTTGTAGAAATGACTTACATAATTTAGGCTGCCCAGAAACCTCTGCAATTGAGTTTTATCAAGGATTTTATCAGGAAACTTGTCTGCGAACTCAATGGCATGTGTCTGGAGGGTTATTTGACCGTTAAAAATAACATGACCAAGAAACTTGATATTGGTCTGGAAGAGTTCCATCTTCTTTTTGGAAAGGACAAGTCCTGCTTGTTTAATAGCATGCAAATTTTTTTGTAGATGCTTAAAATGTTGTTCTATTGACGAAGAAAATACTAAAATATCATCTATGTACACAATTAGCCAGTCAAAATAAGGCTTCAAAGCTTCATCCATGACCCTTTGGAATTTAGAAGGAGCATGCTTTAATCCAAAGGGCATCACATTCCACTCATAGTGTCTTGCAGGAATGTTAAAAGTTGTTTTGAACTTATCCTTTTCATGAATAGCCACTTGCCAGAATCCAGATTTTAAGTCAAATTTGGAGAAAATTTTTGCTCCTGCTATTCTGGTAACTAAATTGCTTTTGTTTGGGATTGGATAAGTGTCATCAGCCAAAACCTTATTCAAAGGTTTATAATTGACTACTAATCTGGGGACACCTCGGATCTACTCATAATGTTTGTTGATATAAAATCCATAGCAGTTCCATGGACTTGTGGATTTTCTGATCAAATCCCTTTCTAACAGACTTGCAATTTCTGTGGCACACAGTTTTTGGTATTCTGCATTCATTGGGATTGCTCTGCTCTTGCAAGGGGTGCCAGTGTAGTCCTCTTTATAGGGTAAATAGACTACATGTTTCTTCTGCTTCCAAAAGGTAGTAGGATTCTCTGAACAGACTGTCTCAGAAAAGAGTTTTTGGATAGCTAGAATTCTTTCTTGAAGACTTGGTTTCTGTAATTGTTCCTCAATTCTAAGTATACTTTGTAGACTTTTCATTTCTTGGATCCTTTTGGATTTGAGCAAATTTATCTCTACAGAGTCTGTACTTCTGAGAGTAGAAATGAAAGGAAGCTTTACTATTTTGCCTTCTGGAATGGTTATAAAATATCCCTCTTGTTCTGGAGAAATTTTTGTCGATCCATGAGGGGAGACTGCTGCTAGAAAAGGAGTGCCTAAGACGCAGGCAACATGTATTTCTGCTAAAAAGAACTTCATCTTTAAACAGAATTTTTGAAAACATAATATTGCTTCTGGGATGAAGTACAAGATGGTGTTTAACACATTGCCAAGGCTAGTAACTGTTAACTCAGTCTTTTCCCATAAAGAAATAGGGACCACATGCTTGTTTAACAGATTGAGATCAGAACCTGTGTCAATCAATGTCTTGAGTCTGAAATGCAGATGTTGGATCTGTAGTTCAATTAAGACATGGTATTGTTGGTGTCTTAGTTAGCATGTGCTGTCCTTTTTCCTTTCTTCTTCTGATTTTATTTTCTTGATCCTCTTTATTTCATGACCAAGTTCTGAAATAGAGAGTGATGAAACAGGACATGAAATCAATTTAGATTTCTGAGGAACTAGCAGGGATTTTGATATGGAGCGAGCAACATACCATTCAAAAAAGGAGACATATAGGGACTCCTTTGTCATAAAAATTTTCCATTGTTCTGCTAGTTTATATTTCTCTTCATTTGTTATAGATTCCCGACAGTTGGTTTGCTTCATCTGTAAGTAAGGGAATAGCTTTTTCTTGTTTAGAACTGTCTTCAAGGATAATCCCTTGAAAGGGTGGAAACGTAGTTCGGGATTCAATGATAGTTCCATCTAGACCCTTCCATTTGTGACCAGGAGAATCAGAGCTTTCTCCTGTGACTTGGACTGAGGGGGAGAGGGTTAGTTTCTTCCATTCATAGAAAGAAATCCAACACTGGTTTTGATTCATATACTCCTTCCATGTTTTGGATAGTTCCTGTTTTTTAACTTCAGGAGTATTTTGATTGAATTCTTCTGCTTCAGGGTTTGTAAACAAATCCCAATTTGTCATCTTTTTTATCCAGTCCTCTGGAAATTCTCCTTTTTGGAAACCAGTCATAATTGTAAGATATTTCAAAATTTCTTCAATGGCTGGTCTAGTCATACTTTTGGGTAGGGGATTGGAGAATCTGCAGGCAGGGATGGCTGTGTCACACTGTTCAATATACCCTATCCCATTCTTAGGAGAATTTGGAGTCCTGGTTCCTTTATAGAACTATTTTAATCTTGGATCTAGAATCTCTATGGATGGCATATAATGAATCATATAACATTCAACAGAAGTAGAAGTGATCATTTCCTCAGTATTACAGACAGATCTAACAGACATAGAATCCATTCTAGATATTTCTATCTTTACACCAAAAGGGAGGGCGTTGAGTATTACTACCTTGCCTGAACAAGGGTTCACACAGGCTGTTGGCCTTATCCCCAGGTAAAGACTAGAAAACTTCGAATGAACTTGACAGACAGAGTTTACAGAGAGACATAGAACTTTATATAGACAAAAACGCAAATAGCTATAACAGATCGATAGAGGTTGTTATCATACCCGGGGCAAAAAGAAGTTCGATGGCTCTGATACCATTTGTAAGCAGGGGCCTCCTCTGGAAGAGAATGAAGCTTGTTGTTATCTTTCTTCTGTGCACATTGATTTCAGACACCCATCATAAAGCTACCCACTCCGAACTCCATCAGAGCATTCCCTTCACGAACCAGTGTTATTTGAAGCTGATCGTTGGATTTTCGACTCGCCTTTCTGGTTACCACTGCCCTAGCGGCCTCCTACCTTGCGGGACTTATTACCACCAGTCACTGCGGCTACAACTCCAGTATCTGGACAACCTTACTCACCGGGGCTGGAAATTAACGGACTCGAATGAAATCAACATGAAGCTACTAGAATCATTGCACAGAATACACAGATCTCAGAAATTTTTTGCGGAAGCTTTTATATTAATAAAGAGCCGAATGGCTACCGGGTATTACAGAGTATGTGCAGGATGCACTGATAACAGACACTCAGATAGACTCAACTATTCGCTTCTACCACTTTAGGTTCATGCTGGCCGAGCCAGAATCATGCAGGCTTATCAAAGCGACCTAAGACTGAGAAAGACTCGAGCTTCAGAGAGAGGGAAGCTAGAATGACTCAAGACTCAATGACTCACACTGACTCTCAAACTGCCGATGATCCAAAATGAGGCCTCTACCCTCCTTAAATAGGAAATGAGAGCAGAGGAGTACTCATTACTCATCAACTATGACTTAACTATGGGCCCAATATGTTGGCCACTAACTTGCTTTATTAAGATTCAGGAGAGTAATCATGCAAGAATCTCTGTCCGAACTCACATACTGTTATGTACAAAAAGGATTTGTCAGGGTGGTCCAGCAGGATTCCCAGATCAAATCACCGAAAGTAGACAAGTACTAGGTCCGGAAGGGTTGTCATGCAAGATTACCTTTCTACGGATAGACAGAAATAATGAATGACGAGAGTTATCATGAAAATGTGGGTCAAACCTCACCAAAAGTCGGAGAAGTGCTCCGAGTTTTCATGATGAATCATGACTCAAATTTACACTATACTTATTTACACAGTGGAGTTGATATCGACAACCCACGAAAAACAGATGGCTCCACTGTCAGCCATCTAGACATGAATCAATCAAAGGGTCTATCTCTGAACTGATTGAAGATGTAAGGATCCCAATGTTGGGTGTAGACTTGCCGAAGTAGTTCAAGGTCACTGTTTTCCTCTTCTGAAGAACTCAGCATGAATTTTGTACGAAGAATCCAAGGATACTTTTCTTGTATAAATATGGCTTTGAATTCTTCTTATGAAAATAGATCCTTGATAGAATTCAGTGGTCTGTGGAACTGGGGAAACATCCTGGCAGTTTCTGATGCTTCTAGATTGACTCCAACAAGATTTAATCCAAACTTTAACCACCATTCCCTCATCCAACTGGGTTCATCCCAGTCTCTGAACATATGTGCAAACCTGATTTGAGTGTAAAAGAACTCAAACCTGCTTCTCCATAAAAAGGCATTGAACCATGCTTCTTTATATTGATCATAATTTAATCCATGGAGAATTTCATCAGGGTCTTGTTCAGGCCAATCACTTAAAGCTCGCATCCTGTTGATATGAAATGTATGATAAACAGGAGATCTGCACCAGGCTCTTATAGCAGGTTCATACCACTGTGTTTCTGCTATTCTGAGCTTTGATAGATCACCCAGATCAACCAACTTTTCTCTTGAAGTAATGGTAATAGGCTGATGCATTTGGCCTAAAACATGTTACGGAGGAATGATTGTTAGATTAGTGTTTCTGGAAAATCCTGGAAGCCCTAGTTCAATGATCTCTGAGTGTCGTAACTGCCATGTAGGTCTCCAGTTTGCTTTGAATATTGGCCAGGGAGTATTATCATCATAATAAGAGCTTACAGGCTTTTCCCTGTCTTTATCATAGATTTCAACAATAACCATGCAACTTATATAACCAATCTGCATATGCTGTTCTGATATAAAAGGAATCTCAATTCTAGTGCATGGAATATTGTTAATGGTTGGAATAGTGACAAAATATCCTGGTTGTCCATTTAGGGAACATGAACCATGTGGAGAGACCATTGAAAGAAATGGAGTCCCCCGTATACAGTCTACAGGAAGATCAGCAATGTGAAATCTCATACCCAGACTGTAATCCTGTAATAAGATGTTTGCTCGTTGAATTTCATATTTGAAAGAAACATCTTGATTTCCCAAGCCTGTAACAGAGCCAAAACTGGGAGTCCAATATTTTGCTGGTATTTTATCTTTATGTAGAAGATTGACGTCTGACCCAGTATCAATGAGAGCTGTGAGTAAAAATACTTCATTGCAAATTTCGATTTGCAGCTTTATATAATATTTCTGATAGGAGATAGGTAAAACCTGCATGCCTTCCATTCCTTGGATATCTCCTGCAGGTTTTTCTAAACAATTTGTTTCAAAAGGAGCATCTTCTAATGGGGGAGGCAGGGAATCTATTCTTTCTTTCAGAAGATCTATTTCTTGCCTAGCCCAAGAATCTATAGGATAGCCATGTTCAACCTCTTGTTGTAGAATGTCAAGATCTCTTCGAAGGGCTGCAACTTCTACTTCAAGTGAGGAGAGGTCTCTGGCTAGATCTGAAATAGAAATATCTTGAATCTTTGGCTCTCGATTGAACTTCATATAAGTTCGTGTATTTTTCTCATAAGAAGCATCCAAAAAGAGTGGTTGCTTTTTTGCTGATTCAGGGCTTTGGCCTTTCTGCTCTGCTTTGACTGCTTTAATATAGGTTTCAAGAAGTGCAGTTTTCATATCTCCTTCTGGGAGACTTTTGAGCTGGGCTAACATTTGAGCCTCATTATCTCCTTTATAACTATGCATACAAACTTTTAATTTTTCAATGGGAAGAGGAGTAGTACTAGAATCTTCAGTAGAGGAGTCTGTACAGACACACTGGTAGGGATTACTGCAATTGCACACATTATTTACAACTACTTCATCTGGAGTGGAAGCAGTATCAAGAGAGGATTCTTCTGAAGATGAATAACAACTGGCTTTCAGAAGTTGGGCTTCTAATTTAGGCCAATTATGAGGGTTATGAGGACAATCATTTGTTTCATGAGTTTGGTCTCCACATCTATTACAAGGAAACCTTACTTGTCTTCTCTGTAATTCTCTAGCCCTCTGATCCTGATATTCTTTTTCCCTTTTTTCAGAGAGCTTGCCTTTTCCTTTCTTGGCTGCTTCATTTTCTGGACATTCATGAGCATAATGTCCACTATTGCCACAAATCCAACATCTAATTTGTTGTTTTGTCTCATCTTTGTGGGTCTTCAGTTTAATATCTCGTGGCTCATAATAGTGTGTATTAGGAACATATTTATATTTGCCTTTCTTGTTCCTATCTTTTTTATATTCTTTCCTTCTCTTTCTTGTCTGTAACCCTGGATTGGTGTTATAAAGGCTATATTGTTCACAGACAGACTTTTGGTCAGGAAGATATGAAGTTTTTGACACGGATTTTTGGATTTTCATACTTGTGCACAGGCCTATGAGTGCTTTAGTAATGATAGCATAGATTTCTCCCCATGTATAAGTTTCATATGGGAGGGGAAAAGTGTTTTCTATCTTAAGATAATCAACAAACTTACTAGGAAATGCTGCCATGTAGACTTGTTTCCATAACAAGTTCTTGCTATCTTTGACTTCAAAAATCCTCTGTGTCCATTCTGTGTCCTTCTGTCTCAATGCTACATTTTTCTAGTATGGTTTGAAATATTTTCACAGATGATGGATCACTTAATACCTTTACACATGATTGCAAAAAGCCTTTGATTGTACTTACTTCTCCCATGGGTTGCATTTCGTTGGTATGATCCAATGATGGAGGCATCTCGTACTCTGGTGCTTCCTTGTTTTGTTGCGTAGTTGAAGTCGACGCCATGTCCTCCTTCTGAAATTCTTATCTGGCTTCCTTAAATGTTGCCTTCTTGTTCTGCTCGTCGAACTATTTCCTTGGTTCAGTTTTCTTCTTCACCCATTGATTTTGTGCTGGTTCCTGTCGAACTGCTTCGGTACCTATTTTAGCTCCTCCGCGGGTAACTATGTTGATGTTTCATCCTTCATCCCTTGCTTCGGCTGAAATCCACTAAACATTCTGGTTATTCTGGTTCCTCTTTTCTTGGATCTTTACTAGTAGTGTCGAACATTCTTTTGTATCATGGTCTGATGCACGACAACACATACAAGTTGTTGGTGGAAGTGGACATTCCCTTGCATAGTGTCTCGGTTTCTGACAATTGTGACACACCATTGGTCCTCTACCTTGTCCAAAACCTCCTCTTTCTCATCCTCTGCCTCTGTAGCCTTCTCGATCTCCTCTCGACATGTTATACTGAGGCTCCCAATTATACTGCGTGGTATTTTACTAAGGTTGTGTTGCGTTGTACTGTGGCTGCGCGTTATGGTATGGTTGTTGTGCAGTATTATACTGTTGTTGTGCAGTGTTGTATGGAGCTAGAAATTGATTGAACTATGGCATTGCTTGCCCAGTCATCATTTCTGCCTACACTCTATATGTATATGATGTCCTTTCTCACATCAACTCCATAGTTCTACAGTCTTTGTTGTCGTGGCCCACTGACTTGCAAAAGGTGCAATATGAACTCTTTGGGACTATTTGGTATTTCTGCATCATTGTGCAGTGATAAGGATCGTGACCCGGTTTCTTGCAGATTTCGCACCATAGTCCTCTTGTTGGTAACAAATTTGGCATCCATGTTGCCATATACTGCGTGAATATTGGACATTCGTTCTTGTGGTGGCCTTTTGTCCTGCATGTGGTACACCAAACAACTTCTCATTTGTCCTTGTTCTTATTCTGGTTCAGCTGAAACGTTAGATTCTTCAAGTCCTCCTTCAGTTCTTCGATGGTTGGGTTTGTCTATTGGTACTGGATTTCTTCCAATTGCAAGGCTACCTGTAGAGCCTCTGCCTGCATTTGAAATTTTTGTTGTCGCAAAGGGTATTTTAAGTGTGGGAGTAGTGAGTTGACAAACAAGTGCCGATGTTGCATATCAATCATGAGGTATTTTGACTTTCCCTTCAGTCGCTTGAATCTCTGATCAATCTTCCATATAGACTCTCCTGGTTTCTGTTAGATTTCGATCATCTCGTTCATGTACTAATATTTTGAGCTCGGCTTCTAGAACTCATTTATTAGTAACTTCTTAATGTATGGCAGTGTCCTTGTCATCCCTGTGGCATTGTTTGTGTCTAGACTCATGTACCGGTCTAGTGTGTGATCTCTTAGCATAACCGCTAGTTGTGTGAGTTTGGTATCTTCATCAGTGATCTATTTTTCTTCCTAGATCTTTGCACAAATGAACATATGCTTCTCAGGGTCTTCTGTTGCTTCTCCTCAAAATTCTGGTAACCTAATGGTGGGATCGTGTCCTACCATTCTGAATGTTGAACTACTACCTCCGCGCAATGTAAATACCTGACTAGTGCTGCTTGAACTGGCTCCTCCAGTTGTTTTTCCTTGTGTGGATGTACTTCCTGTTGTTTGACTACTTTTGAACTCCGGTTGTCTAAACGATGGTGTTCTCTTTGGTGTATTAGTTGCACATGGGTTTATGGGTTCCACAATGACATTAATATGGATAGGATGGCTTCCTTCTCTTCCCATTCTTGGACCTCTCATCTTCCTTTCATATGTTGTGCGTAGGATTTCCTCAATTTTCTCCACAGCTCGGAGATCCTCTACCTCTTCCTCATCACTCACCAAGCCTTCCCTCACGGCTACGACTCTCTTCTTGGTATTCACCTTGTATTGGTAGGGTACTCCTCTACGTGTCTTTCCAGCTGTCACCATGATCTGCTTGATCTAGTCGTCATTCATCATGATTGGGTCCAAGGGTTCCTCCTTCTTTCCCTTATCTTTTCCTCCTTCAATTTCTCCTCTTTATGTCAGTGCTTCTCCCCTTCTCCCATGCATGCAGGAAAGTTTAGCTATTTGAGTCCATCGTCATTACACCTTTGTTATATAGCAGTATCTTAATAGAAGTATACAACGATTGAATGTACCTTCCTCTAGGTCTACGTAGAAACTCTTGTTCTACTGCATTGTACGACTTCGATGTGTCGACTGCAAACTCTGTTATAAATCCTGCCACAATACTATCCAGCCAAAAATCTACTACGCAGGTGAATTTGTTGTTCACCTGTTGTAACTTCTCAATATGTACTAGGGTCCAATCTAGCTGTCAAATCCGGTTCTTTGTGTGGCTATCCTTCAACCTTAGTACCCACTCCTGCAATAGATGTGGAAAATCACAGAAAAAGACTTTGTGCAAATTAGTAAACACGTATTTCTCAAGATATTTGTGGGGTGTTATTCTAGGGTTTCTATTGTCTTTCTGTGAAAACTCTAGCTCCTTAGTTCTTAGCCAAGTTTCAATCTATGCTTTTGTGGGATTCCACGATCTCAAAATTCCCTTTTAATGGCTCATTGCTCTCTGCCCTAATATTTTCTTGATCCCTCTCCGATAGATCTTCGACTTATCTCCTCTATTCAATCCTCTCATGTTCCTACCAATGGCAACATAACCATTTTTTGGTTACTTCTCTTCTATAATGTCTGAGTTTGTATTGGCCCAGGGTTGATGTCTTTCGGGTTTCCAACAAAACCCCTAAAACTATCATCCCTCTTGGTAAATCAGAAGGCAACACAACACAAAGAGTGTGTTGCGCAGTCTCACTCGAGATAGATCTAATGGGTGGTTGTAAGACTCAGGTGTTTACAACCTAGGATCGAGTGTGAGATATGAGATCTGTATATTGAACCATTATTATAACTTGTACATGCAACATACTGTTATCCACGACTATGCGATAAATCTGACAGTTATTCCCTCAATATCACAACAATGTTTAACAGGCAATGTAACAATTCATTTATTAAGCATAATAATAATTGTTGAAGACAGGAAAGACATGCATTCATTCATCACACAACACATATGTTACCATGGTTCACCCCCTCCTGGGCTATGTCCACAAATATTTGGCTCTCATCTCTTTTATTATAGTCTTTCTGCATCTACAACGTCGCACGCTTACAATTCTTCTCAGTCGAGTAAGATCTATATGAGGTGTACTAGATCGCACCAGTCTCCACAACCTATGATCTAACCCTCAAGATCTACTCTCCTTCCTCTCCTCTAGCTTAATATCTTATACAAAAATAGATCGTAAAGCAAAACATTACATATCGCATCAACTCATGCGTAACTACAATAGCAATAATAATCAGAACAATACCATAAGACCTATAATCATCCCACACTAAACCGAACCGACTATGATACCTAAGTATCTCTATTTATACGTTTCTGGCTCTTCAGCCATTATAATGCATTACCAAACCCCTAACCCTACTGTCGTTAGGTCTTCCCTGCATGTGCGTGTGCTGCTCTTCCTTCCAGTTGTCACTTTCCTCATGCATGTTTTCTTTCCCAAAATCGCCTTGCTTTTCCTCGCTTTGGCCTGCCTCCAACAGATTGACACCATCCACTACCAAATAAATCCTAACATTACGAGGTTCTTCTTTAACGTGTGGCCATTTTTCCTCCATGTATCTAAATGCAGAACCATCTTCAGGCATTCGAAGAATTTCATCTTCACTTCTATTTCATGCATGGTAATCCATCAATTCTACTAAGTTTTTGCACCTAAACAGTCGTTGCAAGTGTGGAATAATGGGAATATAATGAAGAACCTTGTGAGGCACCTTTTTTTATTACTTGATTTGTTCGATATCTACTGTTATGAAATTTGGGCATTCTGTTTCAAATTCATACTTTTTATAATATATAATATGATCATTGGGACATGCATCAATTTCTTGATACTCCATTCTAGTATATTTCATGGTGCTAGATAAATCTCAGTATGTGTGAGGTAAAATATTTGGCAGTGGTAACAAATATTCATCTATCACGCTGTACAACAAATTAAAGAAAAAAATGGTTAATATAATATCAAGAATATCAATGACAAGTATTTCATCCATATTAATTTTACTTATGAACTAACAATAAAAAAATTTAGAGGAACAAAGATAACCTTTATCATGATCATATATATATGTGATTGATGAAATATATGACATACCTTAACATCTGTGTGATCGATGTGTTTGAAAAACCATTCATAACCTTCAAGTTCATTATCAAAAATACATCAGAGAGAAGAGTTATGTTGGAGCCTTCATAAAGGGGTTCATATGCCTTCTCAAGTAGAGGTAAATCATGAACATCATCAAAGTCATCATTTTCATGATCATCATCGTGATCCATTCTAACATTAAATGTATCATGGATCAATGTATTTCTACCATCATCCTCAAATATGGTATCACCATGATCAACATCTTCCATATGATCATTAACTTGATCTTTAGTATTCCCAGCTCCATGTTCCTCTGGCGCTTGTTCTGCAACCACATTTTCCATGTGCAGATATTCCATATGAGGCCTTTCCTTTATAATTACACACCATCAAAATATATTAGTGTATATATAACAAATATAAAAATGACACACACATTTACAAAAACGATCAATATAAAAACATATATAATGAACAAATTACCAATGGACGATATTCATGCCCCCCCTCAACGTGTTCATGTTCCCTACAATGTATTTTAGCTGTTGAGATCTTTAATATTCTCCTATTAAATCCCCTGCATTGACTACAAGGACAATAACATTTCCCATCACCCTTTCTTTTCACTCCATCCCACAATCTAGAAAGTAATTGTTGATTTTGTTCTTATGGATCAAGAATATTGTTATGTGACATTTTTTTTACCAAGCTTGAGTGACAATTATTGATCTTAAAAAATTAAGCTCCACACTTCAAATATTTGTAATGATAGTAACAAATAAAATAATTTTGGTTTGTCATAGGAAAATCAGTCCTTGTAACCTCCGCAAGTCGTCGCTAGTATAGCAAAAATGTCAATTTTTCTAGCATTCCATCTTTTTATAAATAAATAGGTGTTAGATTTTTGACGGATGTTCACTATTGAACGTTACTGTGATAAATGTGAGGAGCGGTTGACTAATTCTAGGTCAAAGGGAAACAATATGATGATGTTCTTGGAAGTCGGATATCCAACTCTTTTTCCATGGTCGTCGGCTATCCGACGACGTCGGGGCCAATTCGAAAAAAACCCAACAAAATTACAATTTCTAAAGGTAAAATCCGACAACAATGCAAATTTTTTGGGTGGCGTTGGAGGATGTCGTCAGATTTTGGATTCAAATGTAGTAGTGCAATCACTCCTTTCGACAAGGAGAAGGTGAGACCCTTTCAAAATGTTGTGTTTTTTTACCAAGAAAGGGTGTGACTCTGTCTATTATACATATGTTTCTCGTCGAAACTCTAATTTTCCTTATTCTCTGGCTTGTCTGGCTTGCTCCAAGCAACTTAGCTTTGATACCATGTTAATGTTTCATTGAAACCTACACAGGAGACCTAGCTAAATCAAGTACAAACAAAGCTTATCAAGAAAGGACGAGAGATTCAATATGAAATAATAAGAAAATATATTCACACTACGCCAATGAGCTAATAAATGATGATTTTTGATACAATAAATGAGTGGAATACACTCATATATAGGAAAGAACATTCCATAACTAATAAAAGAAATCAAGTAGTTAGTTTTCCTTTGGAATGCATTCATAATAATGATTATCTAAATAGAAATTCTAATATAGAACTAGTTAGTTAACTCCCATTGAACTAGTGTGTCGAAAATAAAAATTTCTCCAACAGAAAAGTCCTCTGAAAAGTAGCCCCATGGCCTAACCCTAAGGGCCCCAGAACCAGTAACAACTTCGAGAAATTAGGGACAATAGAGGAATCGCAAAGTGAAATGACAATGTCGAGGAAACAACTTCAAGTATAACATCCTCAGATTCAAAACAAAGATCCAAATCCAAGAGGTAAAGGAACTTCAAATCGAGATCTATCTCAAGGGAGTAATATAACCAAATACCATGGTGAGGAAATGAAAAATTCAAAGGACAACAGAATAGATCGGGAAGAAAATGATGAAATGGAAATAAAAGGGTTGGATCTTCAAAGCATAGTAGCGGCGTGTGCAAGAAAATAATTCCATTCAATCCCAGAGAATCAAATCCAGCTCCTAAAATCAATGTTTCTCAAATCCAAACACAAGGATAAAGTTGGAGCCACCTAGAAAGGTAAGAATTATTCAACATCCTCACTTGGAGTCGAAAAGAATGTTGCAAAAGAAAAAATCAAAGTAAATAAAGAGGAAAATAAAATAGGTAGACCATAAAATAAACAACTATTACAAGAACTAGGGGAACTCCTAGTAAACTCGGGAAGGATTAAAAGTATGGCAGAAAAGTTATTGTCCCACCCTCCTCCTTCCCAATGAAGGTTATCATATGGAATGTAAGAGGCCTCAATAGCCTTTGTAAACAAAAATCCTTGAAAACCCTAATATCTGAAGAAAAATTGTCTATAGTGATGATTCAAGAAACTAAATATCCATCGGATACCCTGGAAAATATTTCCTCAAAATGATGGAGAGGTTGTCTTTCAGTAGATTTGGATGCCATTGGATCCTACGTAAGCATAGTCGTCCTCTATCACCCCTCTATTATCTCCCTAAGCCATTTATTTTCCACTCGACATTCACTCTTAGTTGTGTTTCAATTAGTGGGTTCAGACTAGATAGGAGCAATCACAAATGTTTACGGCCCCCAACCCCTAAAGGATAAACTCAACTTTTTGAATTCTCTTTGTACCCTGGCTCTGCTTACTTCCCCTAACCCATGGATCTTAGGGGGTGATTTCAATATGATATCTTCGCTCTTAGAAAATAAAGGGGGAATCAATCGACTCGACCAAGATTTAGATAGTTTCAAGGAAACTCTTCAACTTCTTAACTTGGTTGATTGGGAAACAGTGAATGGGGTTTTCATGTGGAACAATCACAGGGGAGGCCCTAACCAAATTACCTCTCATTTAGACCATTTATTGGTTTCATAATCCCTCCTTCACCTCAATTATGCTTTAGAGGCCTCGATTATTCCCTATCAGGGCTCAGACCACTGGTCGGTCTGCCTAAATATAGATATCCAAGTAAGCCCAAACAACAGGCCCTTCCATTTTGAATCATTTTGGCTATCCAACCTTTCTTTCCAGGAAAAATTTTCGAGTTGGTGGAAGGTAGTAACCATAAATTCAGGATCGTGAATGTACCACCTGCAACAATGCCTGAAAAATTTAAAACATTGAATCAGAAAATGGAATAAGGAAGAATTTGGAAACATTATTTCTTCAAAATCAAATTTGTCAGAGCAAATGAAACATATTCAACAAGAGATGATCACCCAAGGCTGATCATATAACCTCATAGAGGAGGAGATAAAATTGCAAGCCTAAATCTCCATACGTGAACACCAGGACGAACAATTATGCTACCAAAAATCAATAATTCAATGGTTAAAAGAAGGAGAAAAGAATACAAAGTTCTTCCATGACTCAATGTTACAACGTCGACACTCCAACATAATTACTTTGATAAGATATTATCAAGGGAACGAACTCAACCATCACAAAGACATGGAGACAGAGTTAGTTCAATACTAAAGTGATTTGATGAAAGAACCTCAATAGGACAATAAATTAGCCATCGGTAAAATAGTTAAACACATCCCAAAGTTGATAATCAAAGAGAAAAATGCATCCTTGATGAGAGAGATCTTGCTTGAGGAGGTCGAACAGGCAGTTATGGATATGCCCAAAGGTAAATCTACAGGCCCAAATGGTTTTACAACTGACTTTTTTCATGATTGTTTTTCTGTGATAAAACAAGATGTTTGGGAAGTGGTGGAAGACTCCAGAAAATTCCTCAAATTTCTTCTAGCCTTAAACTCTACCTTCCTAACCCTAATACCTAAGGAGGATAAGGTAAAAGATCCCAACAGATTTATACCTATATCCCTCTGCAATGTAATCTATAAAATAATTTCTAAAGTGATAGATAATCGGCTTAAGCCCCTTCTCGCTCTCCTTATTTCCTAGGAACAATCAGGGTTTGTGGAAGGCAGACAAATCCTCGATAGCATAATCCTGGCCCAAGAGCATATCAACTCCACCAATTCCTCCCGAAATTCGGGTTTACTGATCAAACTGGGCCTGGCTAAAGCTTATGATAGCATTAGTTGGTATTGTCAAGCATATTACAAGCCTTCGGCTTCACCCCAACTTGGATCAAATGGATCATGTCCCTAATCGCTTAAGCTTTCTTCTCCATCTTGCTAAATGGATTTTCGACCTCAACCTTCTCTCCTTCTCGGGGAATTCGCCAAGGCAACACCCTGTCCCTATTCCTTTTATCATCATGGCGGAAGGGCTTGGCAAATCAATCCAAGAAAGAGTGGCTCAAGGAAAATGGAAAGGACTCGACATTCATGGAGGAGAGAAATCAACAACGCACCAATAGTTTTTTGATGAAATTTTGCTAATGGAAACTCCTACCCTAAGAGAAATTCTTCAAATAAAACAAGTGCTAGAGGATTTTTCGACAGCCTCAGAAATGAAAATCAACCAAACAAAGTCCCATTTGTTCTTATTCAACACTCCTCCAGCAGTGAATACTTTCCTGGCTGAGACCCTAGGCTTCTCTTGCAGCTCTCTTCCAACGAAGTATCTAGGAGTCCCACTGGTTGAAAATACTCTCAAAAAGTAGCTTGGGAAGACTTAATAGCTAAACTCACCAAAAAACTGGATAATTGGGCCTTTAGATCCTTGAATCTATTAGGTAGACTGATTATGGTAAAATCAATCCTTCATACTATACCCATGTACCGCTCCTCCACTCTTGCAGCCCCAAAATTCATCCTTAGAGGGATAAGAAACATCCAAAGATCCTTTCTATGGGGAAGTTCAAAGGAAAGGAAAAAAAGGACCCTTGTTTCCTGGGCCACGATATGCAAACCAAAATGGGTAAGAGGTATGGGCCTTCGAGATCCAAAACTGATGGGTACATCCCTAGGAGCCAAGTTATGGTGGCGGTGGATAACAAACCAGAATGCACAATGGGATCACCTCTTTAAAGAGAAATATGCAAAGTAAGAATGGGAAGAAAGCTTGATAAGAATTCAAACAACTCTGTAGGGTTCCCCAATCTGGAATATGGCTTGGCAAAGCCGCAACCTGGTCCAACAAAACTGTTTCTGGGAAATCTGAAATGGCAAGGAAGCCCTATTCTGGGAAGATGCGTGGCAGCAAAGGCCAATATGGGAGGATCAAGATCAAATGACAAGAATAAAGGAAGCAGTGTTAAGACAAGGGAAAACCAGAGGAGCCCACTAAAGAAACCAGGAAGATGAGCACGACAAATGGTGTATTTGGATTCCCAAGGAAGAATGGTAGGGTGTTCAAAATCAAGAGCTAGCAGAGGGGTTTTGGAGGGACTTAACGACTAGAAAGATACTAGTCTTCCAAAAGCCAGATAATCTTTGTTGGAGCTAGACAACGAAGGGATCCTTCTACGTCAAAGAGGTGTACTCACTGGCAGATTTTCACCAAAATCATCTAAAGTTGAAAGTTTGAAAACAAGTATGGAAGAAAAAATTGTGGCCAAAAGTCTTTATTTTCCTTTGGTTACTAACCCAGAACAAGACTCTTACCTGGGACAACCTACGCATATGCGACTTCATTGGCCCCTCATATTGTATTCTATGTCAAGTCTAAGAAGAAACAAATGAACACATGTTTAACTCATGTCTTTTTTTTTTACTACCTATGGGAACAAAGCGAGGCCTTCTTAAGGAGAAGGGTTTGTAATCGGGATTCTATCCTCTCAACCTTCGAATACTGGGTGTTTTTTTGGTAGTTCTATTATTTAATGTTTTTGTCAATGGATTTTTATTATTTTTTTATATTATTTTTTATTATTTTTATATTATTATTGACAGAAAATTATATTTAAATGAGGGAGCCTCGAGCCCTGATCCTGAAATCCCTCACGATGAGATCCACAACACATCGCGTGGCAACAAAGTTCGAAGGCATACGTTGGTGGTGGGACAGACCCATAGCCATAACTCGAACTTAAATGAGAATTAATATGAAAACAAGGAAGGACCTCTTTTATTATTGTTCAATGGCAAGAAGCATTGGAAAAAAATTTTTGATGAAATATGCAGGGTGGCATAGTATCAACACCAGCTGCAAAAGAAGTTAGGGAAAGTGGAAAAGCATAGAGAGCTCCATACATAAGGGGGGTCGAAACCCTCCCTCTCTTGAATCTCCTTTGTTCTTGGCCTAGACTGCGAAGGGGGTGTTGGGTTGCAATGGCTCCACGATCAAGGTATCCCCACAGTTATAAGTGAGGAGGGCACTATTCCCATTCATATTTATATCTTTTTTAACTACCCTACTACGTCACTAAGTAATGAAAATCCCACAAACTCTTTATAATATGTACATCCCTTAATTTACTTCCACATTTTATTCACCCACGCATAATACTCTATTGTTTCATAATGCAAGCAAAAACTAAGGCTCTTGTATTGTGCAGTCATATTTTTTTTAATATTTATTCCATTTTTCCCTATGTTTTATATGAATAATACAATAGTTTTATATGTTTAAAGATTAACAAAGAATAACAATGTTCAATAAATTATCATTTTTTAAAACAAATTATATTTAAAAGTAAGTATTTTGTATATCTACTATGTAATGTATTTAATGGTAATAATGCTCCTATTATTTTTACTTCAATTTTTTTTTAATGTTTTTTTTGTTAAGGGGTGGTTTTTTGGGTAGTTATATTATTTAATGTTTTTGTCAATGGATTTTTTTTTTTTATTTTTTTTTTATTATTAACGGAAAATTGCTAAGGAAATAGTATTCATCTTTAATCTCTTTTTAAATTGGAGTGGATTAATTCAACTAACACTTTTCGATCGTTTGTTTGTTTTGATTAAGCTTGTAATAATGGGAAAATACTTTGGGGCAACTAAATTATATTATACACAATTTTTATAGTATTTCAATTTTCTTTTAATAATGACTTGTTGACAATTTTCTCATGATTTTGAATAGTCTACTTAGCATTCATTGCATCAGGTGATACTCACACAAGTAAGGCCACCCATCCCTAGATTTCCCTGACTCATGCACACTTAGCTATGTATTTTCCCCCATGATCAAGCCGACTTAGCTAGCTACCCATTTGCAAAACCTTAGCAAGTATTATATCTTATAAATTATTCAGTTATAGCTCTCTTCACTCTTTTATTTAAGTATCAAGGGGCTTCCACAATCCTACATATCATTCTTTGGGATTATCTACGTAGAGTAAATCATTAATCTATGACCCATATCCATGAGATACTTTGGAATTATATACGTAGAGTAAATCATTAATCTATGACCCATATCCATGAGCATTAGTCACAAACTGACCACTTTCTCATGACACCTTTGGGACTTGCACCCAATAACTGGGACTTCACGATAGATCACCCATCCCAAGACTCCCTTACCTCAAGCACGCTTAATTGTGGAGTTTTTCCCCACAATCAAGCCCACTTAGCTCTCTACCCCATTTGGAAAACTTGAGCAAGTATTGTGCCTTATGGATTATTCAGTTAGAGCTCTCATCACTCTTTTATTTAAGCATCGAGGGGCTTATGAAATCCAACATATCATTTTTTGGGATTATCTATGTAGAGTAAGTCATTAATCTATTACCCATATCCATGGGTATTAGTCACAACAAACCATTTTCTTATGATTTTGAATAGCCCACTTAGCACCCATTACATCGGGTGATGCTCACAAGGGTAAAGAAGTGGGATTGAAACTAATAAAATGAATCACATAGCATCAATCATCACCTCCGAGACTTGCACTTGGTGACTAGATCAAGCATAGTTAACTATGGATTTTTCTCCACAATCAAGCCCACTTAGCTTGCTACCCCATTTCCAAAACCTTAGCAAGTATTGTGCCTTATGAATTATTCAGTGAGAGTTCTCTTCACTCTTTCATTTAAGCATTGAGGCTTCTGCGGTCCACATATCATTTTTTGGGATTATCTACATAGATAAGTCATTAATATATGACCCGTATCCATGAATATTAATCACAACTGACCATTTTCTCATGATTTTTGTAAATGTGTTGAACCTACACATAACAGATATAGCTAGAAAATACCACACACATTTGCAGAGAGAAATTGAGAAAGAAGAAGCAAGAGAGAAAGAATAGAAGAATTCTCATTAACAGTATTCCACACTCAAAGAGTGAATAATTTACAATAGATATAGGATACATGAGTAATTAATGTTCCATAGTAGTGATCTAGAGAGATCTAGACACTTCAGACACTAGTGTGAACTGCCCCCCTAGTCCTAGTTAACTGATCCATGCAATCATCAGTTAACTGAGACACGTGTGGAAGTGAGAGATACACATGCAACAGTTGGTTATAAAACTGAGGTTTTCATGCATGAGTGACTTCCACTAGTCTATCTGAGTGTAATTGGCTCTGAACTGAAGAGGAACGCCCTATTTTGTAGGGAAATATTCTCTAGAGAGAATATTCTCATTTAAGGAATCGTTCTCAACATTGGACTGTAAAACTTAGGAAAATAATTATAGGTGAGTGTGTAATATTTCCAACACCCCCTCTGAACACTGCTAGGGTGTACATGATGAATGGGTCCCAACAATAAAGGCCTTGTTAGGTACCCATTGTACAATGCATATAAGAATGAAACATTGAAAAAACGAGGNAAAAGCAGTTGTTAAGCAACCATGTCCTTCACTCCAAGAAGACCTCACAACTGTGCAAGTTTGTGCTCGTTGAATATTTGTTGAATACGTATATGTCTGCACGGATCTTATGAAGTAGATGTACCATTAAGATGTCCACACATATCCATTTTCTCTTCTTGTAATGAAGAATATCCAAATAATATTTGGATGAAACTTTGAAAATCGTGCAGTAGTTTCCGGAAAAACACTGAAATTTTGTTGATTTTAAAATGATCATAATTTCACTTCCCAGACTCCATTTTCGTTTTTTTTTTTTAAATTGGCTATTTTCCCAAGAGGAAATAATATATCCAATTTGTTTCTGCAAATTTTGCTCAGAAAATATCAGAATTGAGTCTGATGTGTGCGGCTCCCTTTTTGTCTCTTGAGATGGATGTATTGCGCATGGAAAATTATGCTTGTGACCCCTGAGATGCATGCCATATATCTTCCACATGAAATTTAGAAAACAACTCTGAAATGGAGTAGACATCATCTTCAATTAATGGAATACAAATTTGTGCAAATACTTTTGTAGAAGACTCTTCATAATAAGAGGCTAGATCTTCTTTTGGCTTCTCTTCTAGCTCTATATGTTCAACCTCCTGTGTGAAATATTCACAATATTCTTTATTCCCAAATAGAACCTCCAATCTGGTCCATAATTCATTTGGAGTGAAGTCTTGTGAGACATCACATACTTGGTGGAGAATTTCTGGAGAAACAGACATGCAGATACTTCCTATGGCCATATCTTGTCTATTGAGAAAGTCATTTTTCTCATCAATGGAATCAGGCTCTACTTTCATTGCCATAGTTATTTGGTACAAGCCTCTGCATCTGAGCAGAAGAAGAATTTTTGGCTTCCATTCCAAATAGTTATTAGGCATGAGAAGTATTGTCAGTGAGTAAAACATAGATTCCATCTTTTCTGCATTCTTCAATCTTCAGTACCTGCAAAAATAATTTGGTGTATCTTTTGCTTAACAGTCTGTTAGCTCTGATACCATGTAAATGTGTCAAACCTACACATAATAGATCTAGCTAGAAAATACCACACACATTTGCAGAGAGAAATTGAGAAAGAAGAAGCAAGAGAGAAATAATAGAAGAATTCTCATTAATCGTATTCCACACTCAAAGAGTGAATAATTTACAATAAATATAGGATACATAAGTAACTAATGTGCCATAGTAGTGATCTAGAGAGATATAGACACTCACTGACAGACACTGGTGTGAACTGCCCCCTAATCCTAGTTAACTGATCCATGCAATCATCAGTTAATTGAGACACGTGTGGAAGTGAGAGATACACATGCAACTGTTGGTGATAAAACCGAGGTTTCCATGCATGAGTGACTTCCACTAGTCTAACTGAGTGTAATTGACTCTGAACTAAAGAGGAACGCCCTATTTTGTAGGGGAATATTATCTAGAGAGAATATCCTCATCTAAGGAATCGTTCTCAACATTGGACTGTAAAACTTAGGAAAATAATTATAGGTGAGTGTGTAATATCTCCAACAATTTTGAATAGTCCACTTAGCACTCAATGCATCAACTAATGCTCATAGAGGTGAAGACAAGGAATTGAAACTAGCGAAATGAATCACTTAGCATCATTCATCACCTTCGATACTTGCACGTGGTAACATGACTTCCCAAGAGGTCACCCATCCCAAGACTCCTCTAACTCAAGTGTGCTTAACTATGGAGTTTTCCTTGCAATCAAGCCCACTTATCCCACTGAGCTTGCTATCACATTTGCAAAACCTTAGGAAATATTGAGCCTTGTAAATTATTTAATTGGAGCTTTGTTCACTCTTTTATTTAAGCATCGAGGGGTTTCTGCAATCGAACATATCAATTTTTGGGATTATCTACATAGAGTATGTCATTAATCTATGACTCATATCCATGAGTATTAGTTACAAGTGACCATTTTCTCATGATTTTGAATAGTCCACTTAGCACTCATTGCATCAAGTGATGCTCAAAAGGGGAATGAAGTGTGATTGAAACTAGTGAAACGAATCACATAACAACATATAAGGATGTAAGATTTAATATTCTGTGATTGTCTTATTTATGTTCCAATAATTAAGCTAAAACTAAGAATCTCTAATCCAATAAAACATGCATTTGTCCAACTTGAGCAATTCATATTTATAATCTAAATATATAATAATGGTTGCTCTCCATAATGAGGACTTCATATAGGGATGTAAGATTTAATAATATGTGATTGTCTTATTTACGTTCCAATAGTTAATCCAAACCTAAGAATCTCTAATCCAATAAAACATGCATTTGTCCAACTTGAGCAATTCATATTTAAAATCTAAATATCTAATAATGGTTGTTCTCCTTCATAATCAAGACTTCATATAGAGATGTAAGATTCAATATTATGTGATTGTCTTATTTATGATCCAATAATTAATCCAAACCTAAGAATCCCTATTCCAATAAAACATGCATTTGTCCAACTTAAGCAATTCATATCTATAATCTAAATATCTAATCATGGTTTTTCTCCTCCATAATCATATTTATAATCAAGAAAATGAGGCGAGAAGTGTTACATTTAATTTTAAAACTATAGATTTCACTTGTTACTTCAACGTGTTCTCCTTCAACTAGACTTTTTGTAAGTTATGCATGTTTGAATTTAAAAGTTTAAATCTTCTTACCATGCACTAATCGTGGTTCTACTATTGAAAATAGTACCTAAGTATTTGTAACACTACATCCTTTCAATGAAAATATTATCATATGAATTAAAGGACAATTTTTTTTTAATTTAATTATCATAACTTTTAAATTCATAATTTTTACAAGAATATCATGACCTAACAAATTATACTATTTTATTATTACAAACCTTACTATGCTAATATCAATACATCCTTTTCCTTCTTAAGATCGTTGATTTTTATTAATATAGATGTGAAAAAGTGAAAGGGAAACACCAATATTATGTAATAATATTTCATCTTGACTTTTCATAAAGCCTAATCATATCACCATAGAACTTAAAGAAGGATCACAATTTCTTCCAATATTTTTCATAAAACAAAACAACAACAGATCTTCATTGTCTTTAAAATCCCCAATAATACCCCGAATGGGGTGCCACCTAGCCATGGACATCAACAAAACACTTATATGTCGACATCCCCTCCACATGCTCAGCCTCCTGCACAAGACGAAGCATTTATGTTTCCTTCCATCCCACGCCCTAGTTTTCATGTGTCGCATTAAGTCATGGGTCATTACTCAAGTTGGAAAGCTCCAAATTGGTACAGATATGGCGACTATCATTTATTGTAATGAAATTATTCTTTTATTGTCCTCGAACGTCACCATGGCTAATTTAGCTCCACCCAAGCTCATTTTCATTCTCACTTTCACTCATGTTGGGAAACTTGTCTCTATCATCACTAGATTCTTCTTCATGGTCTCCTTTCCCTTGCTCGTCTCTAGTTCCTTCCCACCCCCACCCCCTAGTTCTTTTCTCTTCTCCTTAGCGAGATGCCTCATGAAAGAGGAAAACCTAGTCGATGCTCATGGTATTTATGTGGCTTAGTTGGTCATTGTTCCTCTCCTCTACCCTCATCCAGCCTTTCTGACTCTTCTCTGCTTTACTCCTCCCCTACGACGAGCCAACAAGAGGATGATATTTGGGCCTATGCAACTCTTGTAGAGGAAGAAATTCCCTCTGATCACTTACAATAAAATTTAGAAGCTTCAGCTCAGCGTGCAACAAGAAGTTCCCCCACTGAGGATTCTCCTACTCTGCAACGCACCAATGCCACAACTTGCAGATCACAGGTTCTAGGGTGCAATCCCAGTAGGGAAACTAAGCTGCACTCTCCATGGTAGTTCTCGGAGGACCAATGAAAATTTATTTTTGAGCTTCATCAAGACATTGTGGAACATAATTGTAAAATACCTAGGGTTTTCTAGGTTAAGAAAAAAGGAATTTAAATCAACTTTCAAACAAGTAATTTTAATAGTACCAACAATCCCTTCATCATAAACAAAGTGCACTTATGAGTAATCAACGTATAAGTAGAATCAACACTTTCTTACCATTTCTATAGCATAAGTTTCCAACAATAAACAATATCCAATAACCAATCCGTGATTAAAACCCTCTAGAGGTTGTTGTCTCAAACACTGAATTCAATCACAAGTACAAGATACTGAAATGTTGTAACAACAACTAGTTTCTACATAACAATCATTAATTAAAACCTGAGTATCGACAGTAAAGATGGTATGGTTGTCCCTAGTGGCTGAATTAGTCTCCAACAGGGGTTCGGTCCTCCTCAATTTTTTGCTACCACTCTGTCCATCTCAGCATGTCATTGATTTTGCGCTATATGGGGTGTGGTCCACCAAAAACTCCCTTGATTCAGTAGAAAATCCTGATCTGGCCTTCCTCCAAGGTGAACAAGATAACACTGGGGGATTGACCCTCTCCAAGAAGCCTATGTGAGGTTCGACTCCTATTTTAGGGGATGGAATAGGCCTTGTAGTAGCCTTAAACCCTCTCGGTCTCCACCAAAACAATTTACCAACCTACCACCCATCACCAAGTAGCAGCTAGGCTCCCTTGATGAAGATCTAGGCCCTCTAAAATAAACCCCAGCGAACCTTTTTAGCAGCTAACCTCCAATGAATGTGATCCTGATGCAAGGGTGAGTCAAGGATTGAGCTACGGTGAGCACAAGCCCACTAAAACCTAGCAGAATCTAAGGGTTGATCAACCCTTTACAGATCTGAGGAAACTGCCTCCCACAAACAGAAAGGAACACTTCCAAAATGAATTATTGTGTTCCCAAATGAGCCTCCCTTCCTCCTTTAATAGTCTCCTGCCCTTAGATTTACCCCTTCTTTTGGGTAGCTTGATCCTTAAGTTAGGGCATTAAACCTTTCCTCTTTTCCCTAGGTCACCTTCAAAACAAATTGTTCCCCCCTTGATGACTCATTAAACCACACGACTCCCCTTTTGTCAGGGACTATGGCCTACGGGGAGCCCCTCTGGGCCAGTACGTCCACCCTTCGATGGGTTAAGTGGGAGGGAACATGATAGTCCTCCCTCCCTGATATTGTTTGTCCTCAAGCAACTACAACCCAAGGTGCTGTAAAATATGCTCTCCCTCCCATGTGGCATCTTCTTTTTGTAAATCCTTCCACCTTATCAAGTACTCATTTATCATGGTGTTCCTCAAACAATTCTCTCTAAATGCCAAGCCCTGCTTGGGAACCATAATCAAATGACCCTCATTGTCCAATGGGGGCAAAAAGAAAGAGACTTGAACTCAAGATCTATTACTTAGTGATGTAGGAGCATCTCTCCATGCAGCCATCCACGTCAGCACGCACGCGTTCAAAGGCTGAAGAGAGAGGCTCAGCCTCATTTTGAAATTGTAATGAATGTAATTAATTAATGTCTTAGGCTGGTGAGCCAGAAGAGTCGTGCTTTTGCGCAGGCTGTAGATAAGATAGACATTTATGGTAGATCGGCTGAGATCTAGTTATGGATAGTAGACTAGACAGCCATTGATTGTAAATTAATTAGAGTAGGTAAATCCTGGAGGGAAGTGCTCGATTGAGCCGCCTCAGGTAAAAAAGAGATTTGATATCTCATTTTGAAAGAGAGAGAGCTCATGAGAGTTAGGCA
>ML784799.1:917011-930439 GCA_009831015.1 Picea engelmannii
GGTAAGTTGGTGCATCAACTTCCCGGGGTCGTAACTTTTGCATACGATCTCCGTTTTAGGCGTGTGATAGCTCGTTGGAAAGGTATCGTTGAGGAGATTCATTTTGGGGGCTCAATCATGCCTTCGGCTATCATTGAGAACCTTTATCTTGAAAAAACTTCATTTAGGCCCTCAAAATGGCCCTGAAAGTGAAAACCTGCTAAAAATAGTAAATTGCCAAAATGGCCAGAAAATTGTTTTGAGCCATTTGGAAAATGTGGGTGGCCCCCGATATCCACCTGGATCAACGAAGTAAGAATAAATCGTCTCATTATTTTCCTCAAGTTGACGGTGTCACCGATGACTTTATGAGGCTTTTGGGGAACTAATGGCTTCTATTACTTCTTTCACTAGCTGCACCATTGCCCTGCATTTTCTTTCGTCGTTGGGGATCTCCAACAGATATGTGATTCCATGTGTTGCAACAGATTTCAGTTCCTTTAATGTTTCCTCTCCAAACTCCATAATCATTTCCAACATAGATGCATTCAATGACATTTTCATGTTCTTGGCGGATGTGGGTAGATTTTGATCAACATTAGTCCGTTTACCTTTCTTGCTCCATAGAGATGGCATTTTCATATTCTTGGTGGATGTGGGGAGATTCCGATCAAGATTAGTCTACTTACCTTTCTTGCTCCACGGAATTGGCATTTTCATGTTCTTGGTGGATGTGAGGAGATTCTGATCAAGATTAGTTCGTTTACATTTCTTGCTCCACAAAGTTGTTGCTTTACTGGCCTTGGCATTCAAGTAACTTTGATTGTTGCTTTAGGTAATTCAATTTACTGTTAGAATGATGAGGTTGATCAACTCCTTGATTTATAGGACCATTTGAATGATGAAATACAACTTCATCACTTGGGGAAAGTTAGTTATGTAGACATTTAAAGGCTTTCCCATGCCACATCTCAACTTCAGGGAAAGTTAGTTATGCAAACATTTAAAGAAATTTCAGCTGCCATGAAAACAATGCATGGTATTAACTCTTATTAATAGCTAAACATTGCTAATCCCTTTTTACCTTAGTCCAATGATTGCCTTTGGGATGGACATTCCATTTATACATTCTCTCTAATTCAGGGGATAATTTAATATGATCAAGTTTGAATTTATCAATTCCTCGAGTTACGCATTTTTATACTTAATCATTTGCATGATCAAATGTGACTGTCACCCTATTTTATGGGAGGCTACACTTTACAGATTTTCTTCATATGAGGACCATGGTGAAATGACTTTCCATTGATGTCACACCGGAGATGGACAAAGTCATCTCTAAACTTAAATGAACTATGCAACTTATATTTAATGTGAGATTTAGAAATATAAGGAGCTTCAGTTATAAACATATTAATGATAGGGAAGTGTATTAGTGAAGCTCCTTATATTTCTAAAACTCACATATTGAATATTAAGTTGCAGAGTTTATTTCAGTTTAGACATGACTTTTTCCATCTCCAATGCAACGTCAACGAAAATTCATTTCACCATGGTCCTTATATGAACAAAACATGTAAAATGTAACCTCCCATAAAATGGGGTGACAAAATCACATTTGATCATTCAAATAGTCTCAAGAATAAAAATGCATAACTCGAGAAATTGATCAAGTCAAACTCGATCATATTAAATCATCACCAGAATTAAAAAAGGTTAATAAATGGAATATCCATCCCAAAGGCAATTGTTGGGCTCTACATCCAAAGGGATTAGCAATGCTTAGCTATTAATAAGAGCTAATACCATGCATTCTCTTAGTGGTCATTGGAATTTATTTAAATGTTTGCATAACCAACTTTCCCTAAAGTTGGGATGTGGCATGAGAAAACCTTTAAATGTTTGCATAACTAACTTTATGACAAATTTGTATTTGATCATCCAAATGGTACCATAAATCAAGTTGTTGATCAACCTCATTATTCTAACAATAAATTGCATTACCTAAGGCAAAAATTGAAGTTACTTGAATGCCATGGCCAGCGACTTTGTGGAGCAAGAAATGTAAAGAGACTAATCTCGATCAGAATCTCCCCACATCCGCCAAGAACATGAAAATGACAACTCTGTGGAGCAAGAAAGGTAAACGAACTAATCTGGATCAAAAACTCCCCACATCCGCCAAGAACATGGAAAACACTTTACTTCACTTTATCTGATGTATCAAGCCAAATGGATTGCAACTTCTAGGTGTCCTTGAGCAAGGACTTGTCTTGCATCAGTTGCGTTGTTGAGGAATGATGGAAGTTGGATATCTCGATCGGGCTATCCCACTCAGATAACTCCCTAGCAGTTTGCAAAATGGTATGGGTTCCTCTTGCCAGCGAAAAATGTTGGTCAAGATGCACTTACTGTCTCTGTGGCAATCCTTCACTAATTCAATATCATGCCTGAGATATACCAAGTTGGTTTCAAAATGTTTGTTTTTTTTTCTGAACAAGATAGATTGTAAAACTGGAAAATACTTGTATTCGAACTCTTCATGGAATTCTTGGAGTGCAAAAAGCTTTCAGAGACTACAAAGCTTGTTTCCAGTTTAAGGAGCTCAAAAGAACAGTCATAGTCTTGCAATCATTTATAAAAGGTGCAAAAACAAGGAGAAAGTATCAAGTCTTGATAAATAATATATGCTCAAATTACTTTTGTTGAAGGTGTTCATCCAGTGGAGGTGGCAATATGATGCTTTGAGTAATTAAATGCAGATAACAAATCCCTGTCTTTCAGGAGAATTGGAACAACACGTAGACTTGAGATTTTGAGGCATCAGTTGAGTAGATATTTTCAGATTTCAAGGCAGATTTGTAGGCAGCAGTTCCAACATTTGGCAAGACAATTCCAGATTTCAAGAGAAAAATCAGCAAGTAAAATATCATTTCCAGAATATGTGGCAGAAGATCAAAATCAAAACCAATTTCCAGATTTTCAAACAGCAATGGAACGCATGTGGCAGTTAAAGATTGAAGATGGCAAAGTAATTATCAAGATATCTCCAAAGCACACAATTTGAAAGCATTTAGCTTCATTTGTCCGGGATTTTGTGCAATGAAATCTTAAATTGTTCTTATTCTTGGGATATGGGGATGATTATTTCAATAATTGTTTCCAGGAAGATAAAGAGTAGTTTGTTTTTGTTTCCGAGAGCCTTTTGGGATAAGAATGTAATTAGAGCCTTTTGAATAAAAATATTCTTGCAGAAGTATTGAGATTTTCAGATCTCGTTTTAGCTAGGTTATGTGTTTTCTGTGATTTGTTTACATGTTCTCATTAATCCATTTTCTTTTTGTCAATTAATTCATTTAGGTTGTAGCAGTCACAATTCAGTACAACCTCTGCACTGACTGAATTTAAAAAGCATTTATTTGATAGTGGCTTTTCCTCTGTTTTGCTGTGAGCAAAACAAGAGCTATGCTCAGATATGTCTGCTTAATTTCTGAAGGTTAAACACAGCCTGAGTGAGTTTAATGTTTTTCTTCAATTGAGTAGGAAGTCATATTTGTTATGCCTGGACACCTGGCTCCCTAGTCAGTTTTCCCTCGGGTCTTCTACCCATGCTTATGATTTTGAAGGATTTAGAAGATGAGGTCATGCCTCTTTGGTTCTGATGTTGAGTTATTGAAAGGGCTTGTTCTTGAAAATGTGCTATGCTTGGCTCTATTGCAGCCTAAAGTCAACTCTAACGACAACACAATGGCTGTTCTTCTCCTTCATATCCTTGATGTTCAATAGGATCGATGTCTCTTTCATATTGTTGATCTTCAATTAAGTGGAAACACCTTCATTATAAGTTGTATGCATAGATTATGTCTCAATTAGGCTCAAAAGGGAATTGTTCTCTATCCTCCTACTTATTTCAATCCCCAACTCATAGGAAGGATTCCTTTGAAAATCAAGGAATAAATAATCAATCTCCCTTTTCCTTTCATGGAAAACCTCAATCAAATCATCCAAATGTTCTTATTCAATGTTTTCTTCATGAATTTGATCTTCAATATGTTCATGAGGTGATGCTTGTTTTTCAATGGGATAACAAGAAGACTTTTCATTTATTTCCATAACAGGTGGCTCTTCAACATGATCTTGAATGTTATGTGCCATGCATACCTCTTTCTTTTTTCTAATTTCATCCATCCGTAGAGCCTCCAAGTATGACACTCCACCTCTATATGGTATAGGGGAATCATATTTACCATGAGGAGAGACTTCATCACACCCACTTTCCAAGTTTAAGAGGGGT
Source organism: Picea engelmannii (assembly GCA_009831015.1). Taxonomy (NCBI): domain Eukaryota; kingdom Viridiplantae; phylum Streptophyta; class Pinopsida; order Pinales; family Pinaceae; genus Picea; species Picea engelmannii. Next base: position 921,285 of record ML784799.1, read on the forward strand.
TTTAAAATTTTATCAGGTTTCAATTTGTTGAGATTGATGATGTGCAGGACATGTTCATAGAGGGTAGTGAAACACACAGTTAAAAAATTGAATGGGAAATGGCAGAGGCCATTTGAAATCCTCGAATAATGAAGAAAGCTCAAGCAGAATTGGAGGAAGTAATCGGGAAAGATAGAAGAGTTGAAGAAAGTGACATCAATCGCCTACCTCATCTTCACGCAGTGGTGATAGAAGTGTTTTGTTTGCACCCACCAACGCCTCTGTTAATCCCTCACAGATCAAAGAGAAGGTGTGCAGTAGCAAGACACATGATACCCAAGGACACTCAGGTGTTGGTAAATTCATGGGCAATAGGAAGAGACCCAACCATCTAGGATGAACCCTCCGAGTTTAAGCCAGAAAGATTTGTGGAATCTGAGTTCGAATAGAGGGGGAAAAACTTCGAACTGATGTTGTTTGGAGCAAGAAGGAGAATTTCCCTTAGGCTTCCTTTGGCTCATCGGATGGTTCACGTGGTCATAGCCTCTTTCCTCCACTCCTTCAACTGGTATGTCCTAGATGGCATCACACTGGACAACATGAGGCTCTTGTTCTACCTTCTACCTCATGTTTCTTGGTTTGGGACCAAGCAGTTAGAGCCATGGCAAAAGACCCTAGTGAGGCCCCGCAGTACATGACTATTGTTCTTGGTCAAGGACCAAGCATTAAGTCCCTAGATGTGTTATAGGGTCCTTGGATGTGTTATAGGGAATCCTTGTTCGGTGCTTGGATTGATCCTTGGATGTGTTCCTTGGTGGTTGATGATATAAGTCCCTAGATGTGTTCTAGGGCCCCTAGATGTGTTACAGGGAACCCTTGCTTAATGCATGGGTTGATCCTTGGTCTTGTACCTTGGTGGATAAGACCCTAGATGTGTTCTAGGGCCCCATATGTGTTATGGGGCAACCTGGTCTTGGTGAAATACCAAGATGTGATGATGTGTGATTCTTTTCCTCTCTCCCGGTGTTGTCGTCCTTATACACACTTGCAAACGTGAGCTAAGTCCTTCTCACTTAGTGTGTCCTTGGAGGCACAATGCCTAGGTTCAAAGCCCACGTTGTCAATTTGACTTGAACCTCTTCTGTCTAGGCTCACTCCTAGAGAAGCCAAGGGGGGTAGACCTTAGTTTCTAGATGAGATTTAGAAGTTAAGTTCTAGGAGTTGGTTTCAATTAGTTAATTGGTTGGGGGAAAATCTAGCCTATGATGTGAAGTAGCAATGCAATATGTAAAAATTATAATGAACAGTCAAACCTCTTCCTAGGACAACTAAGATTAGTGCCTAAGATTGGGAAAGGGGTCAACTAAATTAAAGGGAGGTTGATTACACAATAGTTACAAGATTACAAAGATTACAACAAGGTAGATACGACTAAATACAAGATTACAATAAAGAATATCTGAAGAGTTACTCAACTACAATAGATACAAAGATACGATGCTAACTCAACTACTTGATTGTGCAGGAAATGGAGATATTCAAAGGAAAGCATTCATCAACACATCAAGCCAAGCATGCTCATAATAGAGTGTCTCCTCAACGCGGATGCACTACTCTATTGGACTGCTTACTAATGGCAATACAAATCACTCAAGACCCAACAAGACAGTGCCTCCAATAGGATGCGCAACTTCTTGAGGGATCACACCACAAAGATAGGAACAACAATGTAAATGAGAGATGCTTGAAAAGAGAAAGTGTTCCGAAATAAAGATATAACCACTTAGACAATTAATCCACAACTCATAAAAATAACTTGCATGTGAATGTAAACGTGAAATGAACGTGCTTGCAAGTGTAAATGTGGATTGCCCAAAAGTTGTAGATCAAGGATTGATTAGAAGTTTTATTTAATGAGACTTCAATCCTAAATAAGTGTCAACCCAATACTTTCCTCCCCTTGTTACCAAGTAATTGTTGGGTGTTCAAGAAGTATGGCAACGAGGCCTGCACTAGCTCCACAGGGCAACCCAAAAGAAAAAAAATACTCCTAGAAAGGACGTTGAGCGCCACGAGACCATCCTCGGCCTATCACCTTCTGTTGCTTCTTATAATCCCCGTTTTAAATGGCGAAGATGGTCGGTAAAGGTGTCCTATTAAGTCTAATGAGTTATTAAGTTTATGGACTAAGTATTTTAAGGTGTTTGAGTGTATTATTATGAATTTTATTTGCCCAAAAAGTGCCAAATGGGCCCAAGACCGAATTGTTTGAGCAATTGAAAGTTCTTATATTGTAAGATTATTGCATATAAAGCGTAAAGAACTTGAAACAACTTGCGGAAAAGAAAGGATTATTTTAGGCCATTAAGATGCCCATGTTTGCAAACCGAAAAGTAAATGCTTGAGGAATGATAGCTTGCATGCAAAGAAATAACGAAAAAACAAAAGATTTTATTTTATGCCTCCACGGGCCTAAATAGCATTTAGTTATGTGTGAGATCTAATCTAGATAATTTTAACCATTAGCATGCATGTTAGATATCCACAACTAAGCTAGCTAGTTAGAAAACTAAAAATAAAACTGGAAAAGCAAACGAAAGAAAAAACTGGAAATGATAAGGCAAACCACTTGGGGACCCTCCTTTGGGCTTGCTTACAATGCTCAGAGAGATAGGAAAAGAAAGATTTAGTTACTACCTTGAAAGGAGAGCCTTTTGGAAGTGTGTTGTGACTGAAAACGGGCAGCATGCACCCTTAACCTAGCAAGAACCTGCAAAAATCAATGAGCTATTGCTCGCTGAAAATGCTGCAATACACTCACAAAATGTTAAGAAAATCTCTGTTTTGCAACATAAATTTTCCACATGTAAAAACCAGAAAATTATATGAATGTATTGACCTATCTAGGAGTGTTAGCAACCAAAATCTGAATGAAGAGATGACAGAAAAGGAAATGGAAATAGAAAAGTTTATGTAGTTTTTATGAGCAGTGAAGGTAGATTCTTGCTCGAATCTATCCCAACAACGCTCTTGAGGCAACCTGCAAACCTTGAACCAAACGTGAGATAAAGAATAGATGATATATTTCATGCACTAATAACACAACACAATTTATATTATTAGCATATACAAAATATATAGATAAACAACTACACTATTGCTACACCTAGCCAAGTAAACTAATTTACCCAAGCAAATATTCAATATTCCACAGAAAAATTCAAAGAACAATATCACCTCACAATAGATTGGAACACCAAGACCAAGTCCCATACTCCATGATTCCTCCAAAGCTCTTCTTTATTACCAAAGGGAAGAGGTTGTGGCAACAAAGTTGCTCCAAGCTCTTCAAGAACAAGTGAAATGGAAGCAAGATGAACAATAATGAGAGAGAGAGAGAGAGAAAGAGAGAGAGTAAGAAAATGGTAGCATAACAATACTCAGAAGAATGGTGAAGAATGAGTGAGGGAGAGGCTTTATTTATAGCTTGGGAGAGGCAAAGAGACCCCTCTTGGATCTTTGCCAAATGTCAAAATCCAAGCCAAGATGAGATCCAACCAAGGAGGACCCAAGCTTTTAGGTTTTGAGGGGAATAGAAGGTGGGAGTGTGTGAGGAATGTGTGGAATGCACTCCAAGGAGGATGTGGAAAGCTAAGGAGGGGTGCATTGGTCAAGAAGAAGGCCCACGACTTGCTTTAGAAGAGGTTTCCACTTTTTCCAAGATGTTTCCATCTTTTCCAAGAGAGGGGGCACAAGTTTCCATGAGGGGCGTGAGCTTTTGAGTGGAGTGTGGCTTGTGTGTGTGTGACACACTCCAAGTGGAATGTGGGGAGGTTAGGAGGGGCACACTTCATGAAGGAGGGGCCCACAACTCACTTTAATGCAAGTTATAAACTCTCACATGGAAGGGGGGCGCAAATCCCCATGGGGGCATGAGGATTGAGGTGAGGTTGAGTGCTAGGGAGCGAATTAAAGGTTAGGAAAGGGGTGGGTAAGTTTGGATAGGTCTCTCTCATCATTATTCACCTTTACTTTACTCCATTTACTCATTAGTTACAAAATTGACATTTTTCCCATGTCATGGGTTAGCAATTAAAATTGCTTTTATCCAACTAAGACTCCTATGTGGACAAACACCTAGCTAAAGTTGTCCCACTGAGCTGAAACTTGGTCCAAGGCTGTAGGGGGTCTCATTCCATTTATTTTGAGCACAAATACCCCTATCAAAAGCCCAGGGACCCAGTTTTTACAATATTTATCAAAATTTAATTAATTAATTAATTAAATTCCCAACCTTGAAAAATTAATTAATTAAAAAAAACCTACCTAGACTCGACGAAATTCCGCGAAACTTTTTGAGTTGTCTTACATGGTCATTTACATCATTCCTAAACACTAGCTACTAGAGGGTGACTTCATTAGAACGTCTTTCACCACTTTGGAGGACTTATTAATAGTGGGAGTGAAAAACTCAAGGGAAATTAATAAGGCTGGTTAGGCCAAATTAATAACCTGAGGATAAAAAACACTCGGTGAAAGGAACTCTCCTAATGAAGAAATCCTAAGTTAACTAACCTAACTATGATCCATGCAGACCTATTACATTATTATCCTATGCAGGGGAGCGGAGATTCCACTTACAAAAATGTGTGTCGGAGGCAAAATTTTCCCTGTAGAACCAAAAAGTCTCGGACTTGTTAGCATCTGATGATGCATATCTTCATGGTACATGGAGTTGACCCCCTAGTTGAATAGGTGGTCAACACCCGATATGGTCCATGAGACCTGGGATTAAGCTAAGAAGATGGACATAACCACATTGTTGATGTGCCCTCTTATGTAGTGATGATAAAAGTTTATAAGGCATTATGAGACTTATGTGGACATGTTTTGCCATTGTGGACCCCCTTGACTTTATCTTAAATTCCCCCCTTGTTTGATTTTGATTTCCCTTTTGTTTTATGTGGTGTTGAGGTTTTTATAAGTCAATTTGACTTATTTGACATTTAATTAATATTTATATTAATTAAATTGTCATTATTTTAATTATTTTATGTTTTCCCTAACCCCTTTCCTTAACTATAAAAGAAACCCTCCCCCTCTCACATTTCACAATCTCACTCACTACTCTTTCTCCCACTTTGCTACGGCTTATCTTTCTCTTTGTGATGGTGCGGCCCCTTTTGGATTCTCTGTTTCAGATCTGAGGCTGATTACTTGGACACCGATTTGGCTGGGAGCTACCTCTGATATTTTTATTTGCTGCTCAGGCTTGCTGATTGACCTCTCCCCTAGCTACCAGTCTATATAAGAGAGCCACAGACCTGAGTAAAGGTGTCGTGGCCTCTATTATTGGCTGCCAGACCAGTTTAAAGGAGCCACAGACCTGATAAAGGTGCCGCGGCCCTTCCTCTTGGCTGTTGCTAACTATGTTCAAGCTCCTGTGGGTATTTATCTTCTTGTGGAGGCTCCTGTGGGTGTTTTTCTCCTTGCTGTCCCTCTTGTGGGTGTTTATCCCTTTGCTGTCTACTTTCTTGTTGAAGGGTGTGTTGTCTACCTTTGTTGTTGAAGGGTTTTGTTGTTCCTTTTGTGGAGGGTTTTACTGTCCCTACTCTGGGTGTTTCTTTTCCTTGCTGCCTCATTTAATGGTTCCTTCCCGTTGAAGGGTTTGTTGTCTACTTTCTTATTGAAGGGTTTGTTGTCTACCTTCCTATTGAAGGGTTTATTGTCTACCTCTGCAGTTGAAGGGTTTGTTGTCCCTTTTTTGTTGAAGGGTTTGCTGTCCCTTTTCTTGAAGAGTTTGTTGTCCCTGCTGTGAAGGGTTTTGCTATCACTGTTGTGGAGGCTTTGCTTGTGGAGGTTTTGCTGTCTCCTTTGTGAAGTGTTTGCTGTCCCATTTGTGGCTGCTGAATTTTTCCTTTGTGAAGTGTTTGTTGTCCCATTTTGTGGTTGTTGAGTTTCTCCTTTGTGAAGAGTTTGATGTCCCTTCTTCAGTCTCAGCTATGGACAACAATTAAGAGACTTACTCCTGCCTTGCTTGTTATCATTCTTTTGGCAAACTGTTTACCAGTCCATATGATAGAGATCAAAACCCTAGAGGTTTGATCCATGAACCTTAAACTGATTTTCTGAGCATATTAAAGAGGTCTACATCCACACATGTGACAGGTACATTCTTCATTGGGTAAGAGGTAAGCTAAGGTTTGTTTTTGGCACTCAGAAATTTTGTTTATGCTCAGAATTTAATTTAGATCTGCTTATGTCTTTGCTTAAATGTGCTAATCTAACGAACATAATTTAAAATTATTATTGGTTTCTTTGTTTTTCCCTAAATCGAATAGTAGACCATACACCAATTTTTTTTAATGAGATCTAACATGTATCCAATGGCGGAATATTACTTGGAAATTGATCATAGGTTATGTTCTTAAATAAAATCCATAAACCATTCATTTACCATGAGATCAAATAGTGCAGCTCTATTCTAAGGCAGCAGATATCAAAATGTTATTCAGCAGTGAGCATTAATGTTTTCATTGACCATGAAGAAAAGAGACTTGGAATGTGATATTATGCCAAAGGAACATTCGAAGTAGAGAGATGTACCTTTTATAACAGCATTATGAGTAGATTGTAACCACTAGGAATTGGTATGATAGACTTTATGAAATGTGCTAATGAAAAAGCAATTCTAGATGTAGAAGTGACAATTTAGTTTGTTGTATTTAATACAAATCAGAACATTGTGACATTAATATCTTAATTCTCCATGAATGTCATGGTCACTTCAAGAATCATTGTCCTGAGCTAAAGAAAAGGAAAGAGAAACATGAAGCATCAGTTGCCGAAGAAAAGGAACCTACACAGAAGACTAAGTAGGATGGAAGAGACTTCTTCTTCTAAAGGTAACAATACTCTTCTTATTTCCTGTACATATCTTGTATATCTATCTCTTGGAAGATAAAGTGTTCCAAGAAGAAATATACCTATGAAAGAACAACAAGATAAGGATGGATATCGTTAGATAATACACATGAAGGGATGAAATACAAATCATGTGGAAGCTATTGCAAGATAAGTCGAATCAATCATGAAGAGACTTAGAAGAAGCAAAGACAGAAAGAAGTCAACAATCAAGAGGAAATTGGAGAAAGACTTATGACGTTCTGTAGAAGACAACAAAATGGAAGCGTGGACTCTACAGAAGACAATAAGGATGCTGATGGAAGTGTGGCCTCTATTAGACGGAGGGAGCCGATTATATGCACTCATACATGAAGCAATGATTAGGAGGGAGAAAATCCTCTGATTCATTGAAGATGATGAAGTATATATCCATGGTAGCAACCATGAAAGACAGTACATGTTCAGAAGAGAAGCTTGGTTGTCCATCCAGATCCGTGATCCTATGATGAAAGAAGGAAGTGGAATCTTTAGCGCATGAAATCTATAAGAAACTCCATGGACCCAAGATTAAAAGAAAAACATGAGGAAGAACATGAAGATTCCCAGAAAGAAGAGAAAACTGAACAACCAGTCATTATATCGAGAATCACAAGACTACCAGCCTGATATGAAAGCAATCAAGCAGAACTAAAAGTTGTGATGAAGAATAGTGTATGGAAGACTTATGAATGAAAGCATTGCAAGATCTAGAACTAGAGGTTCTCCCAGATAGAGGGAGAAGACTATGATGATTTCTCATTCCGGTAAACCAGACATACCTCTACATGAGTCATTATATCATCTATGGTTTGGAGTTCTACATCAAGATGAATGCAAAGACTGTTCTCCAAAGAAATTGAACAAAGAACGTATGAACAGCAACCTCGAGATCTTGAGGCATACCAGGAAGAGATCCTTGTATACAGATGGAAGAAAACTTGATGGAGAACCTCCAATGCACAACATAAGTGTGGTGAAGAATCTCTATGACAGAGATATTGTATCTGAATGATTACTTAGAAGATCAAGATGATGGATTGTCAATCCATGACAAGATATCATAATGACAGAAGAAGTGCCACATGGATATGTTCCGGTTTTCCAACAAAGATATACTCTATTGATCAGAGCTACAAAGAAAAACCAGTGTTCCAGACCGAAGTACATTCGAAATCAAGCATTACATTATCCATGAATGAAGTCCAGAAAGGAGAAAGTGGTTCTCTGATACATATCCCCACAGATGAGCAGATAAGAAGACATCTTGGTAAGAGTTTCTGTACTCAAGTTAGAGCTCGTGGAGACTAATTCCTTATTGAAAAAAGAAGAGTTGACTCCCAGGTTGGGAGGGAGCACTGGAAATATTATTGAAGACATTTATTTTTCGAGATTGAAAAATAGCCCAGTTGGACAGATTCTTTCATGTTCGGAAAGTGGATTGAGATTTCTGACGGACAACAATTTCCCATTGTGGTTAACATGGGAAATGGTCCAGATTGTTGATGTATCATAGACAGCGACTTCCCATTGTGGTTAACATGGGGAGTGGTATAGGGCTGTCTCTCTTATTGAGGGTTACTCAAGAAGACTAGCCTGCCTCGCCGGACAACGATTTCTCATTGTGGTTAACATGAGGAATGGTTTGTTTTGGAGGTTGATACAGGACAGTCTTTTCCTCTTGTGGTTAACAGAGGAACTGGTCTGGACAGTAATTCCTTAGGGTTTATACATTCTCTCTAGGGTGCACTTTGATTAGTGTAGGAGGAATGGCCCAGGGTGGGGAATGGTCCAGGCTCAACAATCAGGGACATGCATTCCTTAGGGTTTATACATTCTCTCCAGGGTGCACTTTGATTAGTGTAGGAAGAATGGCCCAAGGTGGGGAATGGTCCAGGTTCATAAGACAGGACAATCATTCTTCCTTGCTTGAGAAGAATAGTCTAGATATCTCATTGTTCTACTCTGAGGGCAGATATTCTTTCAGATCTCACAGATGTGAGTGAAATATTGGCCCAGATGATTCAGTTTATATCATAACATTGTTTCTGTGCAGGTTGATATCAAATTATTGTTATGAAGATTGTATGCCAGTAGATGTATACTACTGTGGTGGATGTGTTCCACTGTTCGTGACTATATGTTACTGATCAAGTACTTGTTTTCTACTTGGTGTGGTAGTGTACCACTGGATTGTAGTTATGTACTACTATGGATAGACACAGTTGTGTTCT
>ML784799.1:939429-954924 GCA_009831015.1 Picea engelmannii
TATATATATATATATATATATATATATATATATATATATATATATATATATATATATATATATATATATATATATATATTATGATGATGATGATGATTAATGTTCACTAAGATCAAATTGGTCTATCAAACCTTAAGAGGGTAAGTGATTACTTGTGATTCTTTAGAATTTTGTTTATGTGCTTGAAAAGCATTAAGAGAAGTTTCCAAGATCACCATACTTTTGTTGAGTTAAGAGGTTAGAAAGGTTGGTAGTGTGACAAATATTTTAAAAATGAGATCTAATATGGAGATAGGCTGGACAATCTAAGAGAAAGTGTTTTTCATCTTCAACCTTCTTAGTGTCACAAAGGTGACACACTCTTTCATCCCATGGCGTTTTAGGAATTGACCAATGCTCAGTTTCACGATGGAGCTCGTGAGAACAAATTATTTACACTTGGCAAAACAGATAGATAATTTTGATCTTCTAGATTAGAGTTGATTACATTCTTATAATACCTTAATTTTCTTTTTTCCTCTAACTCTTTATCACACCACATTTTTTCCTTAAATTTTCAACCTCCAGCCCCGAATCCGTAGCCCCGAATCCGTAACCCTTTCCCAGAAGAACCATATGCATGAGTTCTGGTTAATTAAAAAATATTTCTAAAGCCAAGAGACTGGAAATTGGAAAATTTTGCAAACAAAATATTTCCAAAGTGAAACACTAGAGATTGGAAAATTTGAAGACAAAACATTGAGGAACTTATCCTAGAGAATATTTGTTGTGACAAATTTGAAGGCCTCAACAACCGGTGTTTTCTCTCTTGTTGGGAGGGATGGATTCTGTCAAATCTGGGTGCTCATGCTATTTAAGTTTTTTTTATAGCACCATTAAAATTTAGATTTTTTTATATATTCATTTTTAATATAATAAAATATTTTTGTGTATAATTTATATATTTTAATATTTTTATTTGTTTTNTATTCTTTTGGTAAACTTAATCAATTATATAAATTATCTTTCTTACTTTCTAATTATGATTAGAATCATGGAATTCACTTTTAAAATCAAAATTTAAATTTAAAAAATAAATATTAAAATCATTTTTTTTTTTAATTGATTCTTTTGCATGGGAAGATGGAGCTTAACAACAGCTAAAGTAGAATGGACAACAGAAAGTAGAGAATTAATTAGGTAGTGGCCAAAGCAAGTTGATGATAGGGCTTTTGCAAGTTATAAATAGAGGTCATAGATGCCCGACCTTAGCGGTAACCCTCCCAGGGGTATCTTAACCCTTTGATTCTCTTTTTTATGTTCCTTGATAAGGCTTCATGGTGTATGCCCCTGTCACTCTTTTGGAAATACACGAAGCCCAGGAAGTTGTGAATATATATATATATATATAATATTTTAAAAGCAAAATTTATTTAATATATATAATTTTTTTTTTTTAATATTTATAAAAAAAATAAATTTATAAAATTATGGATATATTTTGAAAATAAAAAATGTAAAGAAATATGTTATAATAGAATTTTTTTTCTTAGATAATAGTTCATTTTTCAAAACAAATCTTTTCAAAATACCATTTTAAATGTGATGTAGATTATAACATCCAATTTATAAATTAATAATTGATTTAAAGGTAAGTTGATACAATGAAATCATTGTAAAAGTGGGGCCAATAAGGCTTTGTGCATGGACAATAGATTGTTGGAATCACTTTGGTTATGCAATCTCCAATTCTTTTGAGTATAAATCACCTTGAGGCTCTTTTCAATGTTGGATAACATATAAGTATGCAAAATTTAAGCTTCCATGTTTCAAAGTAATTATTGGAGAAGGGGCTTTGAGGTTTGATGGAAACCTTAAAACAACTTGACTTTTTGAAAACCTAATCAAGAGATTGTCACGATTGTGTTAGCGTCATCCTTTAGATCGTTGCAAGCCGAGCTATGAGAAAGGAGTAATTTCATGCACTGAAGCAAACCAGGGTGCGAGGGTAAGAAAAATAGTCGGCATCTAATGAAGGATTTCACCAAAGGTTGTAATAACAACATACCTGAGGGGGATTCTCATGTGTTTTAGCTATGATGAGTTGTAACACACCCAACTCCCTAAGTACCTTTTTAAGGGATGGGGTATTAAAATTTATATGTTCCTCAATCATTTCAAAACCTCTTCTCGAAAGTATTGTAACGTACCCAACCCTCAACTGGGTCACGTCACTACTAAAATGACCGAACAAAATTTTTGATACAAATATAAAATGTGGAAATCAACATACAACATGAAATACAAGTTCATTCAGTTGTCCATGTTTCATAAAAACGTAAATACAATCACTCTTACTATGCACAACAACAATTAAATACATACAACAATATTCAACCATAAACTAGAGACATGAATCCATCTTTTTACTCACATTAAGAAAAAATAACCAAACATAGCTCAGAGTAAATTGCACAACAGTTATATCAACATTATACATGAGTAAACACAACAAATAGAACACTTATATTATTAAATGTGCAACCCGCTACAGAGGACTGACATTCCTCCCAACCGTAGCCTTGATGTTCTAGTTATCAACAACAATACACCCCCGAGTTGGGGCTATGAATCCACAATAGACGAAGGTCCCTAAGACTGGCGATTGTCCCCCTTTCAGTAGTTAAACTCTCAGCTAATTCCAGTCCACCAACAAACTTTCCCTCAACCTGCACAACCCAAGGGATGGAATCCCCCTTCACTACTCACAGTCCCTTAAGCCTTTCCACTCCCCTCCAGGGCTTCTAGCATAGGTTGGACAAGAACTCTACTTTCTAGGACTTCATGAATTCCACAGCTGCAACACAAATTCGCCTAGCAGCCAAAATGCATGCTCCTTGGATGAATTTTGAACATCTCATCATTCCCAAGCACACGACCACTTTCTCCATGAGATTACAGCTCCAAATAGAAACCAAACATGTCCACAACAGTTGCCTGCAAGATCCCACACTCATAACTCCATTATTGGTCAAAAAAATCCATGTAAAAACAACTCTCTATGCAAAAACGTGAATGTGTAAAAACTGGTCTCTTACCCATACAAATTTCTTCTCTTTCTCTTGCTTGTTTGACTTGCACTCTTCCCCAAGCTGATTATACTCATTCCCCATGATCTCAATAACTATGGGAAGTGACTCTCACACCAACCCTCTTACATGAATTCAATGATTGGGCTCTAGAACACTCAACAACTAATGGAAGGTTCATGGAAAGGATAATTTAGAGAAAAAATAGGAAATAGGTTTTGGTTTAATAGATATGGGTAACTCTCCCCCTTGGACCCCTACCCTCTCTTTTGGATACTTAGCTCCCAATATCCACCTATTTCCATATGCAGTTGGCGATACATTTTATTCATTATACTTCAATTTACATCGTTTACATGTTGGCTTTCGACCATACATCACATTTACAATATACATTGTTTGGCTCTCAACTACACACTATTTTTACAATACATATCGTTAGTTTAATGGGGTTTGAAAATGAGGATGTTACATTCCCCACCCCCTACAAACTGCACTATCCTCAGTGCACATAACCATACTGTTTACACATGTACATACATGAAAATATTACATCAAGATACATGATAATCCTACAACTTAATGACTCACGCATAAATTCCAACCATCCACTCCCTCTTCCCCTCAACCCTTCATTGGTTGGACAAAAATCTTAGAGTTGTGGCTCCAGGAACTTCAACTTCCAAAATGGAGTCTTCATTCACTTATTTACATATGCACATTCAATTTTCTTCAAAATTTGCAAAAAAATGTGTGTATGCTTCCCACATGGCTTCCTCATGCTCCCATGTACCATCTTCAGGACCGTAATTGTTCCATTGAACCTTTACTAGGCCTATGGATTTGTTCCTGAGCACTTTGATTTTATAGTCCAGGATGCGCAATGGTTCCACCCGGAAATCCCCTTCGTGTTTGTTACACATCAAACTTCCACACTACTAAGTGTCACATTTAAGTATCACTTATGTAGGTGTCGATTTGCCACATTCCTAAGTGTCGCACTTATATTCTACTAAGTGTCATAATTGAATGTCGCAACTGTAAAAGTGTTTATCATGTTCCCTAGACAAATTGGGGGAGAAATACCCATCACATGGAAGCCTAAATACACTTTGTCATCATGTGGAAGTGTCTATCATGTTCCCTAGAGAAATTGGTGAAGAAAACTCATAATTTGAAGGTCAAAAAACCACTTTTTACCTTGATTTTTTTACCCTTTTTTTATGATTGACGTTCCCCTGCCCATACATAGGGAGTTCCAGTCCCTAAGTAATGCCCCCTAGTCTAATATGGGGGGGGGGGGTGTTAGTAACTCTTTGTGTCAATATTTGGGGGAGTGTTAGTTTTGTTACACTTAACCCACCTTTTTATATGGGAAAATCTCGAGATGCTCTTAAGTGGTTATGGTTAAGGGATGACTCATGAGTTTGAGTCATCCATATTCCTTCCATTTTGGGTACTAAATCTTAACCTAAAGAGTGAATATATCAACTGTTCCCTTGAATTTTTATGGTGGTTAAGCCTCTCAAGTTCTATATAAACAAGGTCATTCATGGGTAAAGGGGGAGTTCTGGAGAGTATGAAACCTTTGTGCTTGAGATATTCATAGATAGTTCAAAAGAATTATCATTATCGTCAGGCGAAGTAACATGCTAGAAAGGAGAAGCTTGGAGGAAAGCTTGTATCACATCAGAATAATTGTAAGTATTGTCCATTGTTTCTCATGAATATAAGCTTGGCCTATTCCCATACTTTTGTCTCATTTATTTTACATATGAATGTTATGTTTGTTTCAATTAGTTAGATTTGCTTTCATCTAACTTTGTGCAAGCAGTAGAAGAGAAAGATCGTTCTATCTAAATGCAGGGAGATCATGTTCAAGCTAGGATTGGATCTAATGTTGGAGAAACAAAGAGCAGTGAGGAAAACCTTCAAAAAAGGTGCACTCTTACTTCATTTTCCCTCTTCTCACTTTCATGTGTGAATAGACATGAGCAAGGGATGTTAGTGTTCATTTGATCTATTCTGTCTTAGCCGAAGAAAACCCATCTAAGGGGGGATTAACCTGTCCACAGAGTAAGATTTCTCACAACAGAAAGTGGGGACTCCTCTGGGGAACAAGTGTTTCCTTGTTTTTTTATCCCTTTGTCTTTGTATGTTGCTTGATTGGATGCTTTGGTTTTTGAACTATTCTTTGTTTTCCTATTTATTAGAAAGTTTATAGAGTCCATAGCATGTTCCCTGTTCAATCTGGGATGATTTTTAGTCTATTTGAGTCATTTTTAGACACTAACACTCTCCTACAATGGGCTACAAATTGTTAGTTTCCTAAACTAATTTTCCATTTCAGTATTTTGGAGAGCGTTACCCCTTGCAATGACACTCCCTGTTGGTCTTCTGGGGGCGTCAATCTCCTTCCAGGGTCATTTTTAGGCCTTTTTTTAATTTGTTTCTCAGGATTTTTGACTCAAAATTCTGTCTCAAGGTCTTGTATGATTGGTTATGACCTTGTTTGATTGTAAAGATTGTATTTATCACTCTCTTTGCCTATGTTAAAGTGTTATCTATGATTAAGTTATGAAAAGGTCATAAATTGTTCAAGGTTGATCTAATCCTTGACTGCATTTATGATTGTCAGTAGTCTCGATTTTTGTTGTTTGTATATCATCAGACTCATGTCATTAACTTTACAAAAGATTCCAATTCCTTTACATGTTCGTTTTGAAAGTCTCTTTCATTAACTTAGGGATAATACAAAGTGCATCAATCCTTGTACTTGAGTTCTCTTTTTTGGAAAATGTTGATCCATTGAGTGAATTCAGGACTTTTTAGGGTCTATTGCAATATCAACTGATCTGGAATATTTTGGTTTTTAAGGCTTTTAAGAGTGATTTCTTTCTTTCAAAATTTTTGATTGATCAAGTGCTAGAAGTCATTTCTACACTGGATTCTTTCAATTTTTATATTAAGCTTATGAGTGCAGCTTTGTTTGGACTTTATTTTTACTTTGTGTTCTTTTCCATCTTAGCCTTGAACTCTTTCATTTCAATTGAAAGTAAAGAAGCATAAAGATAATTGCATTTGATTGATTTCATTACATTTAGAGCCAAAAAAAAATGAGTTTTTGCATTCTAGTTTTGGGTGGTGAATTTTTGAACTTGCATTTTAAAGCAAATTAAATTGCATTCAAAGAGTAATTTATGTTTCTGGCTTTCAAAGTTGCAATTGTTTCTTTGCTTGAAA
The DNA here is from genome assembly GCA_009831015.1 of Picea engelmannii. Lineage (NCBI taxonomy): Eukaryota > Viridiplantae > Streptophyta > Pinopsida > Pinales > Pinaceae > Picea > Picea engelmannii. Next base: position 945,741 of record ML784799.1, read on the forward strand.
CTTCTTTCTCCTTCCTATAGATAGCCTTCAATAAAATTTAAAGATTGCATTGCATTCATATTTTCTTTTAAGTCTTTTTGGAGTCAAGTATCACACATCATCATCAAGTTGCATCCACAATTCCTTTTGAGTAAAAAAAAACCATAAAAGGAACAAACGCATAATCTAAAATCAGCTAGACCTTTTCTTTATTAGAAAACAATCACAAGTCTAGGATTTTAACACCTTGGTTGTAGGGTGGAAAGTAAATTCTCCAAGGACACTTAAATGGAATTGTAGAATACTAGAGAGTGTTGAAGTCCAAGTAGTAACAACTGGTGTTTGTCGAGCAATCTCCTCTTACACGGGAGTTAAGCACGGGGTCAAGCGAAGCAACAGTTTGAGATCTCCCCTCTTTTGTTTGCCTAGTGGAACTACAACAAGTTTTGGAGCTTTGAAGAGTGGAAGGTCCCAGAGGTGACACTACTTCTTCTTAGTATTTGGGTCATGGAATTATGTCCACCATTCCTAGTTCCATTTGTTTATTCTTGACTGTCGAATTGTTACCCACCCAGTTGTCTGTTGTGAAATTGGTAAACATAGTTTCTTTTCTTAGGATTCTACATGGGTCACTACAAGGGGGGTTCCTTCTTCATAAGGTTCTTTGTGGTAGATAAACAAGATGTTGTATCACGCTTTCAATACCACTAGAGGGTGGCCCCACTAAGTGAGGGTTAATTGCACCAGGAAGGGTTGTAAGTGGAGGTCGGGGTAACTGCTTCTCATATCTTCGTTCACAACCTCATATCTCGTCTCTGGAAGATCCCTAATTCATTTTTGTTTGTTTGTTTTTTATCTTATAGCAACTTTGGTAGTGTATGTTATTTGATTTAGTGGACCCTAGGTTGGGTTTGTGTCTATGGCATTGGTTCCTGGAACTACTAACAAAACGACCCCTTCTCCCAGGGAACCTTTCGTTTTATCTTCTTTTGGAAACATTGGTCTTCCTTATATTGCCACTTTGAGTAATCCAAGATTCACTATTGGGTTACTGGTATGGTTGTTTTCCACCCCGATGATCCCAAATTCTCCTGGTTCTTCATTGAGCCCTCCACTCGAAGAACATCAACCTCATGTTGACCCTTCACCTTCTTCACCTATCATGTCTTCTTCCCTTTCTTCTTCCTCGCCTGGTGAAATCTTTGAAGCTAGTAACCAGGTGGATAAGAAGAAGAAGAAAAACAAGATTAAGAAGAAGAAAAATAAGCAAGGGGCCAAGCTTCCAACCACTGCAGGTCATCTTGGAGACAATCAACCAACTATTGTTAATCATGTTAGGAGTGTTGATGGTATTAACAAGCCTACCAAGACAAATCGCAAGCCCAAATTCCCTTGAAATATTTGTAAGGGTGACCACCTTCTTAAGGATTTCCCTGGTCTTCCCAAGGTCTTAGAAGTGTGGTCTATGGGTTCTCAACGACCCGTGTCGCCAGCTTCCTCAATTCATGTTAGGGAAAACCCATCAAATAGTGATAGTAAAGTTGGAAGTAAGAAAGGTAGAGTCAAATTTCCTTGCAGGTTATGTGAAGGAAGTCATCAAACTTACCTTTTGCCTCGTATGGATGAGGATTCATATTTGTTAGAAAATATTGTTGATGTTCAGCCACAATATCCAATGGATTACCGTCAATTATCTCCCAACCCTCCATTGGTTGATGAATTGGTCAATCCAACTCCAACACTAGTTAATATGATTGATCAAGTGGTCGACCCGGTTCCATCATCGATTGTCAATCCCACTCTTTCCCCCTTGGAGAGTGAAGTTCAAGTGGTCTACCTGATTCCATCATCGATCGGTCCCACTCTTCCCTTGATACTACTCAAGTTCTTCTTGTCACTACAGAAAACTCCGGAAAAGGGGGAATTTCACCCATTTCTACAGAACCCCCTCCAAGTACTGAGGTCATTTCCTTTGATTGGAATAGACTGATGGCACCTCGCCTTCCTTCCCACTTTCCTTTCCAAATAATTGCGCAAGTTTGTGATATAAACATATGTCACTCTATTGTAGACGAAGGCGTTTATGTTATAATTTTATCCTCAAACGCTTGGCAAGCTCTAGATTCCCCTCAACTTGTACCCGGTACTCAGAATATGTTGGATTTTAACAGAAGATCCAATGAATCTTTAGGGATCCTTTCTCGGTTACGTGTCACCTTAGGAGGGAAAACTGTCTATATTGAAGTGATGGTAATTAAAGGCCCCTTGGATTTTAATTTGCTCCTTGGGTGAGACTATGTTTTTTCTATGAAAGTTATTGTGTCCACACTCTTTCAAGTGATGTCTTTCCTCATAATGGAAACATTGTGATCATTGACAATATTTCATTCATTGGCCCTCCTATGACGACCAACCATACAACTTCCCTGAATGTTCCTTACATGAAATCAATATCCACCCCACCACATGTTAATTATGTGGAAACATGTCCCATGCGTTCAACTCCGAATGAGAAGGAGCCTCTCTCTATATGCTCACCTTCTTTAGAATTAGATCCAATAGTTGACATGGTAAACCACTCGTTAGGGATCTTGGAGTCTGTTATACCCCCTATTGATCCAAGTAAGTCCCTTACCATGTATTGCTTCAATTCTTATAAATACCTCTTGGAATCCATGGTCACTAACTATGATCATAGTTTTATGTTAGGTACCAAGCTCATTAAAAAATGAAACCAGTGTCGAGCAAAGTTCCCATTTCAGTGTCAAACTCATTAAAAAATGAAATAGATTGTCTTGAGCATAGTTCATTGTCCATGTCAAGCTCATTAAAAAATGAAATGACCACCCCAATCATAGATGTTATATTTTCAATCTTGTGTAAAAATGAAACCTTCATTTCATCCACCTATGTCAGATGATCCTCTTTCTTCCTCTGGTGAGGATTTACCTATTAGTAGCTAGGAGTCTAATTTGGTATAAAAATTGGTGACAACATAATAATTGGTCAAAAAAATAAATCTTGGGGGGCGTGTCTCCATCCTTAGGACATCTTGCTAGATTCAATCCGCTAGATTCAACTAGGGGAAAAATACCTCTAGAAAGACACTGCTGGGAAGGATCCTCGCTTGGGGGTCATTCCCATCGGAACTTAGTAGTCATTTCTAGACAAACTCAAACTTTGTTCTTTCGCATGCTCATAAATAAATGAGAATAGGTTATCGATATCAGTCTTTGTTTTTTCTTGTGCTCGTTAATACATGAGAATAGGTTATCGAGTATAATTTTATCACTTTTTCAGACTCGTAAAAACTATATGAAAAATGAACTCTTTGGAGTCTTCTTTAAGCTCTTTTCAGACTCTCTAAACATGAAAATATTGTTGAGTGAGATGTTTTCCTTTCACACTCATTAAAAGGTTTGAAAGGGAATCTTTCGAGTGGTAGTTTATCTCTTTTTTGGCCTCGATAAACTAATTACAAAAAAGGAATACTCTAGTCAACCTCAACTAGAAGAGTTCTCCCTTGTATTTTTTCACCTTTTCGGGCTTAGGAGACTAAATTTATGAAAAAGAGCATCCATGGAGTCATCTTTAAGTTCTTTTCATATTCTCTAAACATGAAAAAACACTGATTTTACCTTCTTTGGGCTCGTAAAATTATGCATTGAAGGACCCATACGGGACCAAACCCCTCCTTCTTCAAGTTCATTAAACATATGATGAGGGACTCATCGAAGATGAGTTATATCAATCATTTTCTATCCTCCTCAAGATCGTTAAAAACCAAATATGTATTCATCTATCTGGATTGGGGGGGGATTTTTGGAAAGTAGGTCAATCTTTTGAAACATTACGACAATTGTTCTTAGTCACCCTTGAACATGGCACCCATCTGCATTCTTCTTAGAGTTGGGTAATCCACTTGTCTCTGAGTCACACCAATTTCATATGTCGTCATACTCTTTCGACTCCTTCAAAGAGAACCTTTGGTTTTCATCTCCTTATGTTTTGGGTACTCGTCAAGTCAATACTTCGAAGTCACTTGTCATGCCTCCAATGTTCAAGGAAAGTTCCAGCTTAATCAACCATTCTGTAGTATCTCATTCCCATGTCATTTAGTCATCATTGGATCTATCATCTCAAATCACTATCCTAACCAGTTTCGTGTCAATGATGGGGGATACATCATGGCCCTCCTTCGACGATTTTGTTTATGTCGACTTCAACACATTATCCAGGAGTCATACTTAGAAACCAATTAGTGCCTTGGAACCTGTATGCCTGAATGGTAGGTTTCTTTGCTTTCTTTAGTGGGTTTACATCATTGTCCTCTTATCAGAATATTCTATAAAATGTTGAACTTCATCTCATTGATTCACATTCATTGGATTGTACTAAGGTACCTTGGGAGTCATTGACATCACTGGTGATTTCCCTTGCACTTGTTAATGGTACACATTAATGACCGAAAATCAAGTGGTTTCTACCATGTTTGACATCAACACATATATTTGCATGGTTATAATCGTACTAGCTCGGGATCGGGATGAAGACCATGGGAACCTTTTTGGCACCTACCACTGTTATGTGCCCAAAACAGGTTGCGACGGAGAGTAATCTTACTGATGTACAATGTCACATTGATCCACTTTGTATTGGTATATGGCTATGTTGTTGTCATATTGTAGCTCCATTGTGTAAAATCTCGTGGCTACAACCTGATTGAGTCATGGAGGTATGGATCCATGTTGTATGTTTCGTGGCCATATTCTTAGTCAGTGCTTTCATGGATCCAAATTGTCTTGGTCGGTGGCCATGCTTTAATTCCATTTTGTATTGAGCATGGGTATGCCTACCTTGGGATGATTCATATATATGTTGTTTGATGTTTGTTTGTAGTTTCCATCCTACTCTCCTATTCCAACTGTAATATCCCTAGGTTGAACCCAATTGTAAATGTAAAGGAAAATGTACTTAAGCTGGTGAATTGTTTGATATCATGTTGTATGCACCTTTCATGGCGTAGTGCGCACATGTACTGCGTAGTAAAATGATGTAATGTGCACATTCCAAGATACTGTGCGTAACATCTTAAGTGTGCGCGATATTGAGGCCAATGAGCCTTGTGTATATGCTATGCTTTATAGGCTGGTGAGTCAATTATTATAAGCTATGATGCTTATGTTTTGATTAGGTCGGAGCACCTAGATGTTGAAGGCCAGTGTGCCTTTTTTTTATATGTCTCATGATTAATATAAAATACATCGTTGCGCACAGACCGACCACGATAAAGGAGTATGGAGGACTAAAATCCACTAGTTAGGGAAAGGGTGGGGGATGAAAGTTAAGGAAAGGGCTAAGTTAGGGAGCTTAAGCCAAAAAGGAATATTATATTAATATTTCTTAAAGTATAAAGTATGGATAATTATTTTATCCTAAGTTCCAAAGTTGGGGACAAGTGGGCCAAAGTAGCTCCCAATATGACAAGTGTCAAGTTTGGGACATGCATACATATTGTTGGGACTTAGTTCATTTTCACACACTCTTCCATCATTCAGCCATGATTCCATGACCATTTCACTCACGTAGTCAATTATCCTTCATACATTCATTTCACTGTACCTGAACCGGTATCCATAACCATTTGTGTTGGTGTACCTAGTTATCTTGGGAGCTGGACTGAAGAAGCGGGTTGTCAGGCCCGTGGGATATTGAAGAGGTGGGTTGTCAGGCCCGTGAGGAATTCTCTGGGTGAGAGAATTGTTGGGAATTGATTTCCTGAAGGTGCTAAATTGCAGCTACAGTGCTCTGAGACTTCCTGTCCAGCATGTTGTTGAATCTCGGAAAGGAAGTGGGACAGCCAAAGGACTGTTGAGCAGAGAAGGGGCACACTTCTTGGGGTGGGACAGGCATGTGGGGAATGAGGGACTATAGGCTGTTAGTTTGAGTTGGCACCTGTGACAAAGTATTTCCTGTTGTTTATGATCCTTTAGCCTAGTTAGGAATCCCTTTACCTGGGTGGAGTTTAGTCCTAGCTTGGAGGTCACTCACTATTGAGAGTGATGAACAATGTGGTCTAAGGCTGGGAGGTTCGTGGAAGGTCTGCACGTAGTTGGTGACATTCTTTCCAAGATAAGTGCCAATTGTGTGATAAATTTACATGTTGCACTATTATTTACGTGTTTATTTTTATGGGTTTATCCTATGTGTGATTATAACTGTCTATATGTTTTTAGGTATTTCCTATATATGATGCATGTCTAGGTTTATTGTTATTTTAGTATGAATTCATGCATTTACGTAATATATTTGTCTGTTGCATTTTATATATAAAGATTTCACAAGAGTGTTGTTGAGACCCTAAATTGACATCCCCACTACCCTATTATACTCCTCATCTATACCTTTTTGGCTTATCTAAGCTTGGGTGAATGAAAATAACGCTACCATTAGCCATTGATAAGGTCATAAGGTAAAGTATGATTAATTCATGCATTTTTGTGGTTTATTGAGCTAGGAGATTAAACGTTTCATGTACTAATGCTTCAATTTTCCATGTATAATCTTTGACCTCTAGATAAGTCCAACCTTCCTATACCAGCTCAGTTATCCGGTACTTGTGCACTAGACTGCCACTGTCTGAATCCGGTACCAAGGGCATCCGGTATTGAATCTCACATGTTGTGATCCGGTACCAACGGCCGTGGATTGTCATGATCAAGTACCACCATTTGCACACTATTCGGATCCAGTACCATCTACCTGTCACGATCCGATACCAATACAGGGAGCCGAATGTACCAAGTTTATCTCCAGATCGTGCCCAAGACAATTGTGGGATGTTTATTGAACCATAAATGCTTTAGCAAGGCTATGTTAGAATAGTTTGTTGATTGCCTCATCCTCATGCACTTCGTGTCATGAGGATGAAGCTTAAAATATGTAATCGAATGATTAAATTTAACAATTGATTGATTTGCAAACGATTTCACCTCCTTGTGTTTCACGATTAAGACTGTTTAAATAGTCGTGGCAAGGATGGTGGAAGAGTAGAGAGTTAGCATAATACAACATGTGATGCAGTGTTATATATTGCAAAACATATTCTGGGTGAAGATTAATAGAAGGACATCATTTATCTCCATGTCTTGATCGTTTATGATTGAATGTGAGTTGAGTTGTTATCATAAGTTTGATTCTATGTTTTGAAGTTTGAGTAAGAGTAATGTGTGGGTTGAAATCAAGCTTACTGTAGACTCCATTCGTTGACCTGTTGAAGCGGCAAGGGCCCACCACCCAACAAAGGTCAGCACCTTCGTAGATTAGTATTAGCATTTGTTTTCAATAGTGTAAATGTTAAATTAGTTGAAGCTTTAATTCTCTCAGGTGACAGCAGTACAGTTTAGACTAGGATTTCCATTATATGATTGCTTAGAGATCTTTACTCGCTCTATTTTTATGAATTTGATTTTGTTTCATAGACATGAATGTTGGCAGCAGTAGTCAGACATATTTGAAGGAGAACTAGTGAAGTTCACAACAACACATTGTGAACGACAACATACTTAGTATATTGACTGTTGAACTACCCATGCTATGTCTTGATGATTGATGTGTGATTTCCCTTTCAGAAGTGTGGTTGCATATTTAGTTTTCTGGGTCAGATAGCAGAGTTGATCTGTCAAATGAACTCCATCTCATACTTGCATGTGCCATAATGGAGTAGATAGCCTCTCTGTGAAAGACAACCAAAGTGCATTTCAGTTTGCTAGTTTGTTTTGTTTCCAGCATACATAATCTAGAATAGTTCTATACTCATGACATTAGAATTACCTTTCTTACTGGTGTCTTGTAACTCTATTGATTACGAATCACGGATTGATAATTAATGAGTGCATTATACTAAACATATAAGCAACACAACATTTTGGCATCGTTGTCGGGGAGTTGCAAACGGTAGGAAGTGATTTTTAGCTTAGATTGTTTGCATAAATTTTTAATACTTTTAAAGGCTGCTTGAGGGAGGAGGATAAAATGTTTAAGATATGAGTGAAGAGCCATGCGGCCACTAGAGTGGGGTTCTCTGAAGCCAGGTTGTCTTCTTACCTTCTAGATAGAATTAGGATTTCAATTCAGTTAAGAATCAAATTTCCATTTTATGCATAGATATAGAGATAACAAGGGTAGAATTGTAAGCTCTAAAGATTCAAAAACAACCCCCCCACTAATCCAACTAACACTGGTGCAGGAAAAATTCCACCAAGAGAAAATTCAAGGGGAGCCAGCGAGGCTCCATAAGGAGAACCTAAAACGGAGGAATTAGCATTGGGGCAGACAGAACGTGAATTTGCTGAACATTTAGGAGACACAGAAAATCTAGTTTCTGAACCATCCATCAGTAGAATGGCAGAAGAAGAAGGAAATGCAGCCACAGAGACTAAGACTTTTGGGTTTCCAATCTTGGATATTTCTAGAAACATCAGCATGAAGAATATCCCACTATCATCGTTACCCACTTTCAGAGGTATGTCAACTAAAGATCTAGATTTATTTTTATTCGAGTTTGACATCTTATGTAGAAGATATAACTACTCAGACGATGCCCAAAAACTTAAGCTCTCTCCTGCTACAATGAAAGATTCAGCCTTAAGATGGTTCACGAGCTTAGGATAAAATACAATCCTCTCTTGGGATCAGATGAAAGACATATTTTTACGGAAATACCAAGACTATTGTAAGGATAATGCTAAAAACGACATTTTTAAAATGCAGCAAATAGAAGATGAAAGCCCTGAAGACTACTTAGAAAGGTTCTTATACAACTATCAGAAGTCAAAACTATTCACCATAGACCCAGCTGTAGTAAGAACTGTATTCTTGAAAGGTCTTAGAGATGACTGCATAGAAGTTTTAAACTTGTTGAGTTCAAGAGATGTACACCAAAATCCTTTTTCAGAGATTGCAGATTATTATAGAAGATACTCAAGAGGACAAGCTAAAACAGGCAAAGGACCAAGAGATCCTTTTAGCAGAAATACAAAACAAATCTCAGGGACTGTCAACAGAACTGAGTTAGGAAACTTATTGGAGAACTTTAAAATAGACATCTTGAGCACAATCAGTAACCAGTTAGATACTCTAAAACTGAAAAAGAAACAAGAAGAAGAGGTTGCTTTAGCAATATTTTGTCATAGATGTCGAAAGA
>ML784799.1:955768-998122 GCA_009831015.1 Picea engelmannii
TTAGCCCTGCAGGAAGTCTAGATGATGTCATAGTCACTCTAGCTTCTTGGGAATATCCAATAGACTTTTTAGTCATCTATTCTAAATCATCCTCCAAACTAGGACACCCTGTGGTTCTTGGCCGCCCTTGGCTGGCCACAGCAGATGCCTTTATCAACTGTTGATCTGGTGAGATGACTATATCCAATGGCACACATAGCCAAAAACTTGTTCTATTCCCTCCTGCCCAATCGACACAGGAAATACCTGTTTGGTTAGAAAACCATTTTGCATTAGATCCCTGTTAACACTTGAACAAGTAAGAGGAATGCAAGAACAATCAGATGAACAAGTCTTAAGTTTATTTTTGGCTGACACAAATTGCATTGAATACCTGAGGTCTTTTGCAGAATTGTCACATATTTTTAGTTCCGAATTTCAACAAACTTGGCACCCTGATATCACTCAATTATATACTTTATCACCAGCTTCCTCAGAGAAGGAAGAAACTACTAAACTTGTTGAGATTATCCCAGGAAAAACTTTGTATATCAACTCTAGTTTGGAACCAAAACAAAAGACGCAAGTAATTGAAATGCTCCAAAGACAATTTGATGCCTTTGCATGGGATTATGCATACATGAAAGACATTCACCCTGACACATGCACACATCATATCTACACTAATGACCAAATTAGACCAGTTAGACAGCCTCAGCGAAGGATGAATCCAGCCCTTAAATATATTGTAAAAGAGGAATTGCAAAAACTCCTTCGAGCCAATCTCATATACCCCATTTCAGATAGTCAATGGGTATCTCCACTTGTCATAGTTCCCAAGAAAAATGGTAAGTGGAAGATATGTGTAGGCTTCCGGGAGTTGAACAAATCCACCCATAGGGATTATTTTCCCTTACCATTTATCGATAAGGTGTTGGATACCTTGTCCGGAAAGAAGTATTTTCCATTCCTGGATGGGTTTAGTGGTTATAACCAGATACAAATAGCACTCGAAGACCAGGAGAAGACCACTTTCACCTGCCCTTGGGGTACTTATGCTTATAGGGTGTTTCCTTTTGGACTTTGCAATGCCCCAACCACTTTTCAAAGGGTTTTCCTAGCCATTTTCTCTGACTTGACCAATGATTGCGTGGAAGTCTACATGGATGAATTTACAGTCCATGGACAAGACTTCCAGGAAGCATTGACCAGTCTAGAAAAAGTCTTGATTAGGTGTAAGGAAACTAATCTTTTCTTAAGTAATGAAAAGTCAAAAATGATGCTCACTGAAGGTATTGTTTTGGGACATCACATTTCTGGTTCTGGAATGAGAGTTGATCTGACAAAGATTTATATTATCACACAAATTAGAATACCTTCCTCACAAAAGGAAGTTCGCATCTTTTTAGGACATGCTGGCTACTATAGAAGATTCATTCCGAATTTTACAAGCCTAGCTACCCCTTTATTCAAGTTATTATCTAAAGAAGCCGAATTTAAGTGGGATGATGAATGCCAAATATCTTTTGAAATTCTAAAACATAAATTGTAAACTACCCCTGTATTTGTTAATGTTTAAGCCATTATTATAGATGTTTTCATTTCATTAGATAACAATAGCATAATCCAAAATCACTGAGAAATACACAATCACAAGAGACACAACATTTATCCTAGGAAACCCTCTAGGGGAAGAAAACCTAGCAAAACTTCCTTAATATAGATAGCCAATACAATGCCAAGAGATATCTTATGCTAATACAGAAAGTCCTCTCCTAGATATGCGCCACTCTCTCTCCTTTGTCGGTAACAGATCAGAACTTGTCTCTCAAATTGAGCAAGTGAGTTGTGTCTAAGTGAGGCGCTAGCCTCCTTTATTTATACAAGTCTGGCACGTGTGAAGTGTCTCTTCATTAGCAGGGTCGACTTCTCAAACTGGGTGGGTAAACCCACCTTTATTATATTTCTGGGTCTGTTTAATATCTGTTGGGGCCGACTTCTTATTCTGCGTATTACAATTGTCTTTTGACCAATCCGCAAAAGGGGATTTGGTCCTATTACAATAACCGACATGATCAATCCACAATGGGGATTGATCCTATGAATAATATATCAATAATAATAAGAATACTCTTTGCAGTTACATTATTTCAACACACCCCTTAACAAGAAGGGTATTCTTCAGTAGCATCATGCGAGAGAGAGAGGACAGCATCATCAATAGCATCAAGTGGGAGGACAACATCATCAATATCATCTTGGCTGGCGTATCTATAAATCATGAAAAATTTTCTTCATTGGCAACATCATCATTCTCAAAGGAATGTTATCATCATCTGCATCAATATGTATTAGTATAAAAATTGATACATCATCATCATCATAGCACAAGGCTGGCTCATCATAATACAAGACTGGCTTTACTTCACAGTTGTCAAGCTGGAAGCTCAGTACTTGTCTCATCTCATCGTCTTTCTTTACGTCACAACACTCAATATGGAAGCAAGATACGCATCCTGCTTTACGTCACAACCATCAAGTTGGAAGCAGGATACTAGACTGGCTTTATGTCACAGCTATCCAGTTGAAAGCTCAGTGCTAGTCTCATCATATCATCTTGCTTTACGTCTGACAGCTTGGTCAAAAGCAAGGATCGTCTCATCTTGCTTTACGTCTGACAACTTGGTCAAAAGCAAGGATCGTCTCATCTTGCTTTACGTCTAAATACTCGGTCAGAAGCAAGGAACATATCTTCTTGATTTACGTCTGACAACTCGGTCAGAAGCAAGGAACACCTCCTCTTTCTTTACGTCTGACAACTAGGTCAGAAGCAAGGAACATCCCCTATTGCTTTACGTCTAACAACTTGGTTAGAAGCAAGGAACATCTCATCTTTCTTTACATCTGAAAGCTAGGTCAGAAGCAAGGAACATCTCATCTTTCTTTATGTCTGACAACTAGATCAAAAGCAAGGAACATCTCATCTTGCTTTATGTCTGACAACTAGGTCAAAATCAAGGAACATATCATCTTTCTTTACGTCTGACATCTAGGTCAGAAGTAAGGAACACATATCATCTTGCTTTACGTTTGACAACTAAGTCAGAAGCAAGGAACACATCACATCTTGCTTTACGTCTGACAACTAGGTCAGAAGCAAGGACCACATCACATCTTTCTTTACGTCTGACAACTAAGTCAGAAGCAAGGTACACGTCCTACTTTACGTCACAACCATAAGGTTGGAAGTAGGGAATATCTCATCACAACAACTACTCCCCCTTTCGAGGAAGGTCCTCTTGGAATATGCCAAGATTATCTCGGAAGTACTCAAACTTCACACGAGATAGGGGCTTGGTCAACACGTCAGCAACCTGTTCATCCGTGCTAATGTACTGGAGCTTCAAGGCTCCTCTTTGTACCATGTTGCAGATGTAATGATAGCGGATCTCTATGTGCTTCGACTTGTCGTGGAATACAAGATTCTTTGTCATCTTTATGCAGATCTAGTTGTCACATAGAATCATGGTTGCTCTCATCTCCAAGTCAAATAGGCCAGTCAACAACTTTCAAAGCCATATAGCTTTGTAGCTAGCAGAACATACATCAATGTATTCTGCTTCCGCTGTGCTGAGAGAAATACTAGATTGCTTCCTACTCTGCCACGAGATCATAGTTGATCCCAAACTGAAACAACATCCTGAAGTGTTTTTCCTATCAGAGACACTTCCTGCCCAATCTGCATCAGTATATCTACTCAATGTGCAATTATGATCTCCAACATAGCTGAGACCATAATCTATTGTACCTTTGAGGTACCTCATCACATGTTTTACAGCCACTAGGTGAACACGTTTGGGTTCTACCAGAAACTGACTCAAGGTGTTCATGGAAAAACAAATGTCTGGTCTGGTGTTCGTCAGGTATATCAACGATCCAATAATCTATCTGTACAGTGTGGAATCAATCAACTCTGACGAAGTATCAACCAACATCTTCAGCTTCGCTTCCATGGGTGTATTCATGGGCTTGCATTCTAGCATGTCAAATCTCTTTAATATTTCGACCATGTACTTCCCTTGGTTAAGGAAGATCCTCTCATGACTCTGCCATACCTCAAGACCTAAGAAATAATGCATTAGGCCAAGGTCTTTCATTTCAAATTCTGAGGCAAGTCTCTTTTTACATTCAGCAATGAGCTTTTCTTCTCTAGTTAAGAATAAGTCATCCACATATAGCAGTAAGATTACTGGCTCATTATTCATAATTTTGAAGTAGAGATTTGAGTCTACTTTACTCTTGGTAAAGCCTAAGCTCGTCAAGAAACTATCTATATGGCCACACCAAGCTCTAGGAGCTTGCTTCAATCCATGTAAGGCTTTCTTCAATCTGTAGACATGAGACCTCTTGTCTTCAACCTCAAATCCTTGAGGTTTCTCTATATACACTTCCTCTTCGATGACACCATTTAGGAAATCTGTCTTCATGTCCATCTGGTGCAACTTCCACTTCATCTTAGCTGCAAGAGCTATGATGGTCCTAATTGAAGTGTATCTAGCCACAGGAGCGAATGTCTCTTCATGGTCAATGCCTTCCTTGTGGGAAAATCCACGAGCGACAAATATTGCTTTATACTTCTCAATACTTCCATCAGCAGCATGTTTTATTTTGAAGAGCCATATGGAGGATACCACATCTTTATTCTTTGGTTTAGGAACTATTTCCCATACTTCGTTCTTCATTATGGATTGGTATTCCTCTGTCATGGCATTTGCCCATTATTTCCTCTGAATGGATTCTTCAAAACAGGTAGGCTCCTCTTTTAGGAGGTCACACATCAAATCCGTATAACCGGAGAATGGCTTTGGTCTTTTCACCTATCTCATAGTTCCTTCTGGAACACCATACTTCTCTCCATCTTGAATAAGCTCTCTAGCCCAAGCTGGCTTTCTTTTATGGAGGATCGTCATCTGAGGAGGTTCTTTCACTTCTACTATATCATGGTCTTCTAGAAGTTCCTCATCAGGGGAAGTTACGACTTCCCTCACTAGTTTTGCAGCTCTAGGAACCTCCCTCATTGCAATATTGGGGATTATGGGTTCCTCTTCATATACCTCTTCAAGCTGGCACAGTTTAGATTTCTTGAGCGTTGCATCTTCATCAAAGGTCACATCCCTATTGATCTCAATGTGATGTTGACTTGGTATATAGATTCTGAAGGCCTTGGAGACCTCACAGTATCCCACAAATATTCCCTTCTTTATTGAAGGGTCCAACTTGTTTCTCTTTTCTTTAGGTATATGAATAAACACTGGACAACCAAATATTTTGAGATGGCTTACCTCTGGCTTCTTTCCGGTGAACATCTCTTCTAGTGTCTTGATCCCAAGTGCACTATGGGATAATCAGTCCTGCACATAAACAACTTCCATTGCTGCTTCTGCCCATAAGCACATAGGAATATCTTGATCATGGATCATAGTCTTCACAACTTCCAGTATGGTTTTGTTCTTTTGTTCAGCTACACCGTTTTTTGGGGATTATAGGGAGTAGTGAGTTCCCTCTTGATTCCAACATCTTTGCAAAAGTTCACAAACTCTTTTGAGGTATATTCTCATCCATTATCTGACCTGAGTATCTTGATCTTTCTTTCAGAAAGGTTCTCTATCAAGGCTTTGAATTCCTTGAACTTACTGAACACTTCATCTTTATTCTTCAAGAAATATATCCTTGTTGTCCCTCTTCGAAAATAGGTTATTTATGTTCTTCTCTTGTGCACATTCATTGCATACACCTTCATGGTCACCTTTAAGTTCTGGTAAACCTGTGACCACTTTGCATATGTATGGTAGTGCCTTGTAGTTGATGTGAGCTAATCTTCTATGCCAAGATTCTTCAATGGCGTGGGTCATGGCAGCTTCTGAGTGACCCTTCAGCTTATGTGAGCCACCTTCTTCTTTTCCAATGATGATTGCTTCATTTATGGTCTCTCCTTTAGCACGTTGCTTTCTACAACCTTCACTATAGCTTCCTCAGGGTTATTACATGTGACCTGGAGCAAGGTTAGCAAAACAGCAAGCAAGAATAATATCCTTCTGATAATATAAAGCAATAGCATGAACAATCATAACAGTATATCCTTTAGAGCTATCACTTATAATTTATCTAAAGAAAGGATTAAAGGTAAGGAATACAATACGAAATGAGGTCAACACTGTCGTAGTGTTGTGACCAAGCATTCTTCCATGGAAACCTGGAACTAACACACGAGGTTTCTCCTAGAGGAGGTGTTAGTTGTATCAGGAAAAGAATTTACCTCTATATGCTCACATGTTATCAAATATAATACTATACAAAGACTGTTATCTCAACTATAGTCATCAACTTGTCATGTGTACTTTTGAATCTTATCAACTTGATTTAATCAAACCCGGAGCCTTGTCTTCAAGAATGAGTGCTTGTTTTTCTTCCAAGTCTCCTTCACTCAAGATGACAAGTGCTTTCTTCAACATCTATGTTGTACTGAGACAATACGCTATCTTGACAGAAGGTTAGTTTAGAGGATAAGCTCTATGATCAACTTTTAATCCTTCTAATAATTTGATCATAGCTTCAACATGCAACACTGATCAAGATAATGTCATGACAAATAAATGCATATCAGAGTAATCACACATGGGTTGCATCTTTCCTCTAAATGTGTTGGATCTTGAGATCCTTCTGGATCTATGGCAAGAGATCCCTTCTCCTACAAATACTCTTTAAAGTTTAACCATTTAAACATATGTGAGTACATAACTCTAATAGCATTTGCAGGTGGTGGCACCATCTAGTAGCAGAGGTAATCATTACCAACTCTTTAAAAACTTCAAGGGTGACTACCACTAGTAGTACGGCTACTACTGCAACTGGTTCTAAGACTGCAACTACAACTGCAACTTAGGGTTTTATGAGGAAACCCTAATTTTTCAAACTTCGAATTTTGAAATTCTGATCTAGGGGATAGATGCGCTGAGTTGAGGCGAGTTAGATGGTGTAGTCAGATTTCTGAAAATCCAACTTTTGCTCCTTCAAATCTGATCTACGAATTTCTGGACTGGTGCTTCTGGTACCTCTGGTACTCTGGTACTTCTGGTACTTCTGGTACTAGTTTTCTGGTACTTCTGGTACTTTGTGAAACTAGGGTTTCACTTTCCGGGAGATCCAGCCACTGAAAAGGTGCGCTGATGATGCCAAATTGATCCTTAGGGGAGGGCACAACTTTCTATATAGTTTTAGGGCTAAAAATCTTCACTTTTGAAAAACCCTAATTTGCAGGTACGACAACAGTGACATTTTTCTCTTGCAAAAGATGCTTCCTTCAGCTTGGCTCTAATACCATGTTAATGTTTAAGCCATTATTATAGATGTTTGCATTTCATTAGAACAATAGCATAATCCAAAGTCACTGAGAAATACACAATCACAAGAGACACAACATTTATTCTAGGAAACCCTCTAGGGGAAGAAAACCCAGCAAAACTTCCCTAATATAGATAGCCAATACAATGCCAAGAGATCTCTTATGGTAATACAGAAAGTCCTCTCCTAGATATGCGCCACTCTCTGTCCTTTGTCAGTAATAGATCAGAACTTGTCTCTCAAATTGAGCAAGTGAGTTGTTTCTAAGTGAGGCGCTAGCCTCCTTTATTTATACAAGTCTGGCACGTGTGAATTGTCTCTTCACTGGCAGGGCTGACTTCTCAAACTGGGTGGGTAAACCCACCTTTATTATATTTCTGGGTCTGTTTAATATCTGTTGGGGCCGACTTCTTGTTCTGCCTATTACAATTGTCTTTTGACCAATCCGCAAAAGGGGATTTGGTCCTATTACAATAATCGACATGATCAATCCACAATGGGGATTAATCCTATGAATAATATATCAATAATAATAAGAATACTTTTTGCAGTTACATTATTTCAACAGTATTAAGAGGACCAAATTGGTCCCTTCCTTTTCATATCTGTACTGATGCCTCAGACACAGCCCTTGGGGCAGTTCTTGGACAAAGAGAAAATCAAATGCCCTATGCTATTTACTTTGTCAGTAAAAACCTGTCTCCAGCTGAAGTTAATCATACGGTCATAGAAAAAGAATTGCTAGTTGCAGTCCATGCTATCAATAAATTTAGACACTATATTACAGGATATCAAGATTTTGTACACACTGATCATTTAGCCATCAAATTCTTAATGAACAAACCTGTAACAAATACTAGAGTTACACGATGGCTCTTATTATTACAAGAGTTTAATATCAACATTATTGATAGACCTGGTAAAGATAATCTTGTGGCCGATTTCTTATCTAGAATGATTCTTCTGGGAGATAACGCACCAGTAGAAGATAACTTTCCTGATGAAAATTTGTTTGCTATTTCTACATTCACTCCTTGGTATGCAGAAGTAGCTAACTATCTTGTGACAGGGAAGATGCCTTAGAAATTGTCTCCTAGAGAAAAAGAAAAAGTAATTCAACTAAGTGCAAATTACATGTGGCGCGATGATTGCCTCTACAAAACAGGACTAGATTTGGTGATCATGAGATGTGTAAGGGAAGATGAAATTCATGATATTCTGCAGGCCTGCCATGATGGTCCTTGTGGAGGACACTTCGCAGACAAGAGGACCGCTAAAAAAGTTCTGCAATCTGGTTACTATTGGCCTCATATTTTCAGAGATGCTAAAATCTATGTATCCAATTGTGATGAATGCCAACGAATGGGTAAGCCTACTGCACGAGACCAAATGCCACTTCAAGCCCAAGTAGTTATTGAGCCTTTCGAGAAATGGGCATTAGATTTTGTAGGGCCCATTAACCTTACATCTAAAAAGAAAAAGTGTATACTTGTATGCACTGACTATATGACTAAATGGGTTGAAGCAAAAGCTTTACCAACTGCAAGTGAACAATCAATGGTAGATTTCTTTTTTAATGATATCTTTACTAGATTTGGTGTACCTCAAGAAATTGTGACTGATCAGGGAACTCAATTTACCTCTCATCTAGTTAAATCTGTAATAGAACAGTACCAAATCAAACACAGGAAATCTACACCCTACCATCCACGGGAAAATGGACAAGTAGAATCTACCAACAAAGTTATGGAGTCCATTCTTACCAAAACAGTACAGCTACACCACAAGGATTGGGCTGACAGATTATTAGAATCCTTATGGGCTTATAGAATCACCTGGAGGAATACAACAGGACATACACCCTATGAGTTGGTGTATGGGAAGCAGGTGCTTCTTCCCATAGAATTCCAGATCAAAACCTTCAGGACTGCAGTACAAGTTGGCATGAACTTGGATGAAGCCCAACAACAAATACTCTTGCAACTTAATGAGTTGGACGAAATCAGGCAGGAAGAACTTCAAAGAACCACCCTCATTCAAGAGCAGAGAACAAAACGACATGACAAGTATCTCAAAAAGAAAAAATTTCAACAAGGAGATTGGGCCATGTTGTATGACAACAGATTCAAGAACTTCAAAGGTAAGTTAATTACTCGTTGGATGGGACCTTACAAAATTGACACTGTCTATGATAATGGTTCAATCAGGATAAAGACAATTGATGAACAACAGACACCACTACTTGTGAATGGTCATCGGTTGCGAGTTTACAACAAACCCCTGTCAAAAGAGGAATTCTTGACTCGTATACTATAGAATTCATATATGCAGGTGATCAGTAAGGAAGGAGACCCTCCTACTGATCCACATTGATTGATTGGTTTATTTAAAACTTTTGTACATAGGTGTGGATCGAGTTTTGTTAATAAGTTGAAGGTAACAAGAGATTCTTACCTCCTTTTTTTTACTTTCGCAATTTTTTTTGTAAGTAAATTTCTATAATTTATTTGATCCTTCACGAACTTGCTAAACATCAATTTGTAGGCATCGACAATATTTTTTTATGCTTCGGTACCAGAAATCTTGTTTTGGTCTGGTACCAGAAGTTTTTCCTTATACAGTACTATCAGGCCACATTACCTAATTGACAAAGCATGCTACATATATTTCAAAATCTTATGTCAATTAATATGAAGTATGAAGCCATGCAACAACCACTTAAGCTGGAACCAAGAAGTCGAATGCAGCATCAAATGGCAGCCCTTGTGAAGCAATAATTTCTTTTGGTTATGTTGACAACTAAAGGGAAGTATCTTTAATTTCTTTTGGTTCTGTTGCTAGCTAAAATGAAGTATTTTAATTTCTTTTGGTTCTGTTACTTAAAAAAAAAAAAGTGACACAATATTTACCTGTGATTGTTCAAAGAACCATAATCTGCTTCAAAGACTAGAAGTTACCTTTATCCAGTATTTCAACATGATTTAAGGGACACAATATATTAGCCTACAAGTAACTATCTCACCCTAACCAGACTTCAATAGTATTCATTGGATTATCTTACTAAAGAGTAACATATGAGTATATGAACACGCTCTACCATGGGCACACTAGGAAAAATTTTATGGAAGAGGATGTATCAGTACCCTCGGAAAAATTTAGGTCATTCTCTTATGGACAAACTCAAACAAAATTATACATCTGGATCACTCTAAAGAAATAATGTGCATAATTTTTTTTATTTTTCCTTCAAACAAATCTTTAAAATACATTCAAAGAAGAGCATATACCTTCCAACCCAATACCATCCTAGCCTTTAAAAAGGTTTTCAGATGAGCCTCCCCTGTCACCGTGCATAGAACTCTTTAATAAAAACCAAAATAGGTGACTATGGACAAGAAGCCTCTGACGAAAAAAGGGTTTAAGATACTAACCCACTGGGATATTGAACAGGTCTGCTGGTAGTGGGTACCGGTCTGTGGTATGACTAGGCAAACCCATCAGGGTACTGAACATGCCTATTGGCAATGGGGCATTCTGCTTGGGGAAGGCATCTCTCACTAATTATCACAACTACCCCACTGGAGTACTGAACAGGCTTGCTGGCAGTGGGTTCTGGTTGAGAAATGTCTCATCTATACTTGTTTGATTGAAAAATTCACTTTTGTCATCTAAAAAAAGCAAAGGTCACTATTGGCATTTATGAGATACAAACTCCAGATTAATAAGGAACATAATTACTACAAGAAAATGTCCATTTGAGAATTACCCTAAGTCAACTTACCGGTCTGGCATCTAAAGCCTACATTACCTAAGAAGGAAAATTATTAAGAGTGGAGCCCTAACTAGGGAGTCTAATCTACTTATACTGTGAAATTTATCTATAACATCTAATGATAGTAAATCTATGAAGCAAGTTAGGTTGGATCTTTTCTTCTGGCAAACATATAAAAACTTCTCTGTTTTCATTGTTGAATGCTACCTTTGTCAATAAGTCATCAAAAGAAATACAATTTCAATGTTTAGGCATGATATCACATGCTAGGTAATAAATGTACTTCTAGAATTTGATTTGGTTTCTTTTCTCTTATCATATTTTCTCCATTATGATACAGAATGTTGAATATTCTTGCATACAGATATGCAACATCCTTGGCATGGGGGAAGGTCAAAGAGCTCCTTCAGAACTCTTTTTCAGACTCACATCTCACCTTCAAAAACCAACATGATCACCCTACAACCCTGCAGAACCAAATACAAAGAAGATAAGCACAGAATAAAATAAGTATAGGAAATTCCAGTACCAAGCTTTCAAAAAAAAAAACTCTAGCCTAAAAGGATGAATTCTGACAATCTACAAGTAGTCGCATATGCTATGGGTATTGATCATACAAAGGTAAAAGCAAAGGTAACATGGTATCTATTTTCCTCTGCTCATAAAACTACAATAGGTATGAAAATATATACTAGATCTTATGACCTTAGTATGAAAACCATGCACCTATCCCTCATACCCATATGCCTAAACTTAATCAATCCTCTCATAAGTGCTCGAAAATGGTTAAGGGAAAAATCACATCAAAGCATGAATATGAAGCATGTCTAGTAATCACAAACTTATCTTGTATCATGAACCATGATCCAACATCAAATTCACCACTCAGAATTCCAATCACCTATCCCAAAATGATGCTTTGACACCCAACATCTTATCCTCATCGTTACATCAACGGGTAGAAGTGAAAGGCTTATCTGGGTGGCGAAGCCATCCAAATAAGCCTTCTCCGGTCTTAAATTTTCCTTACGGCATCCTTACTTAAAACTTACCATTTGCATTATTGACGCCATCACCATATTTCCCTTGTTGTTACCTTTCTCTAGTTTCGAGCCTACTCCTCTCCGGTACCAAACCCTTACCCTCATCAATTGACTAAACCCTTGTGCTACAGCCTGATCCTTTTCTCACAACTTATAATGATGGTCGTAAGTAGAGATGAACCAGTCTTCCAAATTTATAGAGAGACCGAGGAGTTCCAACTATGTCGAGAGAAGTATGCTAGATCAGGATGGATGCCATTTTTGGAGAAATTCACAGGTTGGCATGAGAAGATATCTCATGAATTTATTCAGGGTTACGATGGAGAGATTGTGCATATAGGAAATCTGTAGCTGACAATCAATGAAGCAACCTTAAGGGAGGTCACGGGATTACCTAACATAGGAGCCAAATAATTCAAAGGTGTAGGAATCAATAAGGAGATGTGCCAATGATTTTTGAAAGAAGACCATCAGCACCCTGATTGGAAAAAGGGGATCCCTAGGAACTATATCAAGGAAGAGTATCATCCAATGATTACTAGTCTTCAACGATTCATCACTTGTGAGGGCAGGTATGTTGTGACCTTCATATATCATCTTAGGCTTCTATTACACTTTGAAGGAGGCCTTGAAATTGATTTCCCATATTTTCTATGGATGAGTTTGAACAAAATGGTAAGAGGTGTCAAATCCCTATCCAAAACTAAGAAAAATAGCATTTACCATCAAGGTCTTATTAAAATGTTAGTTTTACATGAACTTAGGAAGTAGAGGATTAGTTGGAAAACCCTTATCACTCAACACCTTCCCACAGAAAACAAACCTGTGGAGGAAGCCCAGCATGCTCCAAAGAAAAATAAGGAACATCAAAATAAAAAGGGCAAGAAGGATAAGGCAACTCCATCATCATCCAAGACAGTGAGCCAACACGAAAAAGCTAGTAAACAAGCAGGGTCCTCTTCCACAGTCAATAAGACTTTTAAAAGTCCATAATCAAAAGGTAAAACCAAATTAGTAGAGGAGACTTCAACAGTGGCACTTGAGGAGAAGGGCCATAAGACAAAAATTGTAAGGAAAGGGAAGCATAGCTCAGAAAATAAAATTGAACAGTCTATAGAACAGTCCCCTATAACCATTCCACAAATAGAAAAGAAGAAAAGGAAGCATGTGAGCACCCCTAATCCAATACCTCCTTGTAAAAGAACCACAAGGAGCATGGCAAAGAGAGGACAAGCAATTGTCAGTCCTCATACACAGGAAGATCCAATCGATCTTACCTCCCCTTCTGAAGACTTATCAGTCCAGGATGACATCCCTAGTTTGACCAAGGAACAAGCCACTATAGTTACTTTATGTGGGATGAGGGAGGAAGTCGAGGAAAGAGAATGCATCCATCCAGTAATGATGGAGTCAACAAGGACCTTAACAAAAGAACAGATGAAGAAAAAGATTGGGGAACTGCAAAAACAAAATCAACAACTCAAACAAGAAGTGAAGGAATACCAACTATTGGACAAGTATATCAAAAAGGAAAATGAGCAATTGAAAGCAACCAACCAACAACTTCAAGATGACCATGAAGAGACTTCTAACAAGCTCAAGAAGGTACTACGACTCCTATAATATGTTAGGGTCATAAAAAGGGAGCTTAAAGAAGAGGCCTCAACCATCAACATCATTGATCCATAGAAGTAAAGAATGCAGTCTCAAGTTTTGAAAAATTTTGGGTTTTTTTTTAGTTGCATGAGGACATGTAATGGTTTTGGCATGGGGGAATGTTGAGACCCTAAATTGACATCCCCACTACCCTATTATACTCCTCATCTATACCTTTTTGGCTTACCTAAGCTTGGGTGAATGACAAGAATGCTACCATTAGCCATTGATAAGGTCATAAGGTAAAGTATGATTAATTCATGCATTTTTGTGGTTTATTTAGCTAAGAGATTAAATGTTTCATGTACTAATGCTTCAATTTTCCATGTATAATCTTTGACATCTAGATAAGTCCAGACTTCCTATACCAGCTCAGTTATCTGGTACTTGTGCACCAGACTGCCACTGTCTGAATCTAGTACCAAACGCATCCGGTACTAAATCTCACCTGTTGTGATCCGGTATCTACGGTCGTGGACTGTCGTGATTCGGTACCACTATTTGTGCACTGTTCGGATCCGGTACCATCTACCTGTCACGATTCGGTACCAATACATGGAGCCAAATGTACCAAGTTTAGCTCCAGATCACGCCCAAGACAATTGTGGGATGTTTATTGAACCATAAATGCTTTAGCAAGGCTATGTTAGAATAGTTTGTTGATTGCCTCATCCTCATGCACTTCGTGTCATGAGGATGAAGCTTAAAATATGTAACCGAATGATTAAATTTAACAATTGACTGATTTGCAAACGATTTCACCTCCTTGTGTTTCACGACTAAGACTGTTTAAATAGTCGTGACAAGGATGGTGGAAGAGTAGAGAGTTAGCATAATACAACATGTGAAATAGCACTATATATTGCAGAACATATTTTGGGTGAAGATTAATAGAAGGACGTCATTTATCTTCATGTCTTGATCGTCTATGATTGAATGTGAGTTGAGCTGTTAGCATAAGTTTGATTCTATGTTTTGAAGTTTGAGTACGAGTAATGTGTGGGTTGAAAGCAAGCTTACTATAGACTCCATTCGCTGAACTGTTGAAGCGGCAAGGGCCCACCACCCAACAAAGGTCAACACCTTCGTAGATTAATATTAGCATTTGTTTTCAATAGTGTAAATGTTAAATTAGCTGAAGCTTTAATTCTCTCAGATGACAGCAGTACAGTTTAGACTAGGATTTCCATTATATGATTTCTTAGAGATCTTTACTTGCTCTGTTTTTATGAATTTGATTTTTTTTCATAGACATGAATGTTGGCAGCAGTAGTCAGACATATTTGAAGGAGAACTAGTGAATTTCACAACAACACATTGTGAACTACAACATACTCAGTATATTGACTGTTGAACTACCCATGCTATGTCTTGATGATTGATGTGTGATTTCCCTTTCAGAAGTGTGGTTGCATAGTTAGTTTTATGGGTCAGATAGCAGAGTTGATCTGTCAAACGAACTCCATCTCATACTTGCATGTGCCATAATGGAGTAGATAGTCTCTCTGTGAAAGACAACCAAAGTGCATTTCAGTTTGCTAGTTTGTTTTGTTTCGAGCATACATAATCTAGAATAGTTCTATACTCATGACATTAGAATTACCTTTCTTGCTGGTGTCTTGTAACTTTGTTGATTACAAATCCCAGATTGATAATTAATGAGTGCATTATACTAAACATATAAGAAACACAACAAGTGCTCTCTGTGTATGTTTTAAATGCATGGAGTTTGAAAAAAATATGTGGCATAGCTCAGTTGGATGTTGGGTATGTTACAATATGTTCTGCTGAGAGAACAAGAGCGTTCTCTCATGTAGCATGGCCCAGCCATGGGTGTTCGGGGACATTACAACATGGTATCAGAGCTTCGGTTTTCAACACTGAGCCTGGATGGACCGAACAAGTTGAATTGAAGTGAAATTTCAAAAATGATTTATTTGGAAGTGGCCAAATTTCAGTTTGTAGAGCGTCCATGGTAAAAAGTAACAACAATTGGGTGGAATTGGGAAAAGCCCCAATTTATGTTTGTTAAATTCATGGGAAAATGGAGACATTCGGCCAATTGGTGAGATATTAATGGTTTAATATTTGTTCTAGCAAATTTAGACCTGGAGTTGGTCGAATTTGAAGTTACAGTGAAGCCATGATAGATGGAGCGAAATTAATAATTAAAATTCCCAATTCGTGAATTGATTTTTGGATAAATTTATTCCAGAAATGTCAACCCACAGTGATCTGTTGTTACATAGGTTCAACTGGTGTTATCGGGTTGAAATTGAATGAATTTCATAGTTGCATAATGTCTATGGTAATTGGGAGAAAGTTAAGCAAAAGCCCCAATTTTTGCAGCGAAATTCACGAGGAATTGATGCGCAGTAAAAATCTTGTGATATGTGAAAATTGGGCATTGCGCGGAAAAATGTTGGCATGCTGGTGTGCGCACTAAATTTTGGCACCGCACGGAAAAATATGGTGTGAGGGTGCGCACAGAAAATATTGGTGCCGCGCGGAAAAATATTGGTGTGTGGGTGTGCGCACTAAATTTAGAATTGCGTGGTGTGCACAAGCATAAGAAGGTGCACGCAGTATACACACACATAATAATGGTGTGCGGGGTGTATGGAGCATTGGCAAAGCGCAGAAGAGTTTGGTTGGTGCACGCGCAATATGGGTATATGTTGTCGCGCGACAGTTTAGTCAATGGTGCATGTAGAGTATATGTGCGCGGTGGGGGTGTATTGAAATTTGGCATGGTGCAGTGCATAGAGTGAAATGCACACGAAATATCAACGTGCAATATAAAAACTGTGTGCAACAGGTAATAGTGCAAGAACCAAAACTGCGCGCGGTAGATATTGGCACGCGACATAAAAGTAGTGCGCAATTATTGGCGCGACAGAGAAGTGATGCACAGTGGTTATAGGTGCACGAAGCATGATTTACCTTTTGATGTTTCTGCACATGGTAAATATGGGTTACAGGTTGAAATTTGTGCATGCAGAGTCGTTTGGAGGATGAATAACAGTAGAAAGCCAGTGATTTTTTGCGACGTTTTATATCATTTGAACGTCATATTTTTGCAACGCATTTTTTAGGCCTTTAAGAGCGTTTTTAGCAACTCAAAAACCATGAGACAAAATCGTACCTCTTTTTAGCTCAAATAAAAGAGCTCGAAGAGAGCTTTCTAATGGTGTAAATCATTTGTCAAACAGAGCTTTTATGAGGAAGTTACAACACAAACAGTGGAGGGTAAAATGTAAGACCCATCTAACTTTAGAGAGTCATAACTTTTTGCTCCAGAATCAGATTGAAGCACAGGAGTAGTCAATGGAAATATATTGAGCCATAGAAGATAGTCCCAAAGCTCAATTAAATTTATGGGCATGTTACAAATGTTTAATATGGAAAATAAGGCACCTATTACAGGGGAATTACAGTCAGGAGGATGCGATTAGAGGGATGGATGTCCATTTGGGCATTGAAGGAACAAACTCCAATGGACATGAAGATGAAAGGAATGAAAACATGAATATGGCAGAGACTATTAAAAATTTACAGAAGGATGTCCAAATCCATAAAGATGATAATGAAAGGATTATGAGAGACAAGGAGTAGCAGGATGACTTCAACATGAAGTTATTGGAGAGCTTGAACATAATAGAAAATAAATTGGATAAGGAGAGTGGCTCAAGCAAATCAGGAAGTCACAGGTCTCCCGATGAGAAAAGAAAAGCAAGAAGTGTTAGCAGGCATCACCACCACTCCCCAGGGCATTCCAATGAGAGATCACACAGAAGCTCAAGTCCATCCCCTGTCAGGAAGCACAAGGGATCTGAGGTGGATGAGCTACGAGGAGAAATGAACAAAATCAAACCTCTTACATTTCATGGTGAGCACAAGAAGGATGAAGATGTAGAGACATGGTTGTTGGGCATGAGAAAGTATTTCCAATTACATAACTATTCTTCTCATGCAGAAGGTAGAATTTCCATCTATCAACACAAGGGAAAGGCATCCATGTGGTGGGATCATCTTGTGCAGGTGCAGCACGTTAAAGAGAAAAGTGTTATTTGGAGAGAATTCAAGAAGCATTTTGAGAAGAAATACTTGACTAAGAGATACTATGACAAGAAAATGAAAGAGTTCTTTCAACTCAATCTTGGAAGTATCACCATTGATAAATATGAAAGAAAGTTTTTACAACTGTTGAAGTATGTCTCTTTCATCAAGGATGAGATAGTGAAGATTCAAAGGCATTTGAGTGGATTATCATCATTCATCGGTGACAAAATACAATATGATGATCCCAATACATTGGAGGAGACTATAAGGTGAGATAAATGCCTATATGATCAGCAAAAAGCAAGGCCAACTTTCCAAAAATCTTGGGAAGACAAAAAGAAATTCAAGGTGGATCAGAGGAAGAAGGGATCTAAGCCACCATTCTTCAGAAATAATCCATAGGGGGAACAAACTCTTAGAGAGCCCAAAACGATTGAGACAGGGGGTCAAAGGCCAAGGAAGCCACCTATGTGATGTTGAGGTTGTAAAGGAGATCATATGTACAGAGATTGTCCTCATTGAGGTGAAAAAGTGAGAACTGTTCACAATGTACAGCAAGCTAAAATAGTGGAGGACATGGGCAGATATGTACCAAGGATCTATGCATCCCTGGATAACAAGCAAGAAGAGTATCAATCACATATGATTGAAGTGGAAGGTATGATCAACAACCAAACCATTGTTATTTTAATTGATTCAGGAGATAGTCATAGTTATATAGATCCTAAGATGGTGGAAAGTTTGCATTTTCCAAGAAGAAAGCATGGAAAACCTTGGTTGGTGAAACTGGATACAGGAGCCAAAAGAAAATTTAATGAGATGGTTAAGTCATGCCTTATGGACATGAATGGACTAAACACCAAGGCAGATTTGAACATCTTTCCTTTAGGTTCCTATGACTATCTAATTGGGATGGATTGGTTGGACCAGCATCATTCCATCCTAGACTGTCATAAAAAGACATTTAATTGCTTGGATGAGGAAGGGAAACTAAGGAAAGTGCAGGGAATTCCCAGGGCAGTAACCATAAGAGAAATTTCAACATTGCAACTGAAGAAATGTTGTAGGAAAGGGTGTCAAATATTTGCAGCACATATGGAAGAGACACCTAAAGATAAGGTGCCAAATTTGGAAGATCATGCAGTCCTGGAAGAATTTGAAGATGTATTCAAGGAGGTACCAGGACTACCCCCAAAGAGAGATATTGATTTCTCTGTAAATTTAATGCCTGGAGTAGCTCCAGTGTCAAAGAATCCTTACAGAATGAGTACACCGGAGTTGAAGGAGTTGCAAATGCAGCTTGAAGAACTTATGAAGAAGGGGTATATACTCCCAAGTGTGTCACCTTGGGGTGCCCCAGTCTTGTTCATGAAGAAGAAATATGAAACATTAATATTGTGCATTGATTTCAGACAGTTGAATAAAGGGACTGTAAAGAATAAATATCCTTTTCCAAGGATTGATGATATTTTTGAACAATTGAAGGATGCTAAGATATTTTCAAAGATAGATCTCAGGTTAGGATACCATTAGGTAAGGATTAAAAAGGAAGATATCAGCAAGACCGCCTTCAAGACAAGGTATGGTCATTATGAGTTCACAGTGGTGCCATTTGGGTTGTCAAATGCACCAACTGTTTTCATGTGCTTAATGAATGATGTTTTCCATGAATATTTAGACAAGTTTGTCATTGTATTTTTGGATGACATCCTTGTATATTCCAAGTCAGAAGAAGAGCATGAGCATCATTTGAGGATGGTTTTGCAAGTATTAAGGGAGCATCAGTTGTATGCAAAATTGAGCAAGTGTTCATTCTATCAGAAGCAAATTCACTATTTGGGACATATCATTTCAAAGGATGGGATAGCAGTGGATCCTAAGAAGATAGAAGCCATTAGAGAATGGTCAGCTCCAAAGAATTTCACAAAGGTCAGATCATTCATGGGCCTTGCGGGCTACTACAGAAGATTCATTGAAGGATTCTCAAAGATTGCACACCCAATCACTTCATTGAAGAGAGAGGGTGTGAAGTTTCAATGGACATTGGATTGTGAAAAGAGTTTCCAACACTTGAAACAATTATTAACAAGTGCTCCAATACTGAGGATTGCAGACCCAAATGAAGACTTCATTGTATGCACAGATGCATGTAAAGAAAGACTTGGTGGATTCCTCAGTCAAAATGGGTTTGTTTTATGTTATGAATCAAGGAAGTTGAAGGAGCATGAAAGAAACTATGCCACTCATGATTTGTAGTTGGCAGCCATAATGCATGCCTTGAGGAAATGGAGACACTACTTCATGGGAAAAAGGTTTGAGTTGAGGACAGACCACAATGGTCTGAAATATTTATTTGATCAGCCAACTCTAAATGCTAGGCAAAACAGATGGTTAGAATTTCTAAGTGAATATGACTTTGATATAAAGCATATCAAGGGGAAAGGGAATAAAGTGGTTGATGCACTCAGCAAAAGAGTGCATGAATTGCATGTTACAACCATTAGCATGTACCAATCAGATTTGAAAGACAAAACTATAGAGGCTGCCAAATCAGATTTGCAATACAAGGAATTAGTGGAAAAATTACAAGGTATTTTGCAGCAGAAAATTCAGGAATATAAGCTAGATAATGATGAAAGTCCCATGTACAGGGGCATAATTTATGTACCAAATTCTCAGGAATTGAAAAAATTGATATTGATATAAATGCATAAAGTACCTTATGCTGGGCACCTAGGATATCAGAAAACTATTGCAGCTGTCAAAAGCCAATATTATTGGTCAGGCATGAAGAAAGAGGTTTTTGATTTTATTGTCAGATGTTTGGAATGTCAAAAGGTAAAGGCTGAGCATAAACACCCAGTTGGTTTGCTACAACCATTACCCATTCCTGAATGGAAATGGGAAGTTGTAACCATGGATTTCATCACTAAACTGCCAAGAACAAACACGCAACATGATTCTATCATGGTAGTGGTGGATAAGCTTACTAAAGTTGCCCATTTTATTCCAATTAATCTCACTCACAAGGTAGCAAACATTGTTGATGTTTATATGAGGGAAATTGCTAGATTACATGGCATACACAAGACAATTGTGTCTGACAGAGATCCAAAATTTACCTCAAAATTTTGGAAAGGATTATTTAATGGGTTTGGAACAAATTTGAATTTTAGCACAGCTTATCATCCAGAATCAGATGGACAAACAGAGAGGGTGAATCAAGTGATTGGGGATATGTTGAGGATGTATGTGATGGATAAACCATCAAAATGGGAAGACTACCTACACTTGGTAGAGTTTGCTTATAAAAATGGGTACCAAGCATCTCTAAAGATGAGCCCATTTGAGGCACTTTATGGTAGAAAGTGAAACACACCAGTAAGTTGGGATAACCTAGCAGACAAAGCAGTGGTTGGGCCAGATTTTCTCAGGGAAATGGAGGAGAAAATGATTAAAATAAAACAAAATTTAAAGGTTGTCCAAGATAGGCAGAAAATCTATGCTGATAAAGGAAGAACTCACAGGGAATTTAAAGTGGGTGATCATGTATTCTTGAAAGTGAAAGCCAACAGAAGTTCCCTGAAGTTGGGAAATTGTTCCAAGTTGGTAGCTCGCTATTGTGGGCCATTTGAAATCTTAGAGAGGATTGGTCCAATAGCTTATATGATTGCATTGCCTACATCTATGTCTGTTCATAATGTATTCCATGTATCATTGCTCGAGAAATACATACCTGATGCTAATCATGTTATTGATTGGAATGTGATTCAGGTGGAGCAAGAAGGTGCTTTGCAAGTGCAACCAGTATGCATTCTGGATCGGAAAATAAAACAGCTTCGGAATCAAGCCATAGATATTGTAAAGGTCCAATGGACCTTGTATGGTTCTGAGGACGCTACTTGGGAGCATAAGGATGCAATGCGGGCAAAATACCCGCATCTTTTTTAGGATTTTTGAAAATTTTGTTGTATGTATGTACATGATGCACTGAGGACAATGCATAAAATAAGGGGAGGGGATTGTAATATCCCCAGGATGAACCCAATTGTAAATGTAAAGGAAAATGCACTTAAGCTGGTGAGTTGTTTGATATCATGTTGTATGCACCTTTCATGGCATAGTGCATGCATGTACTGCACATTAAAATGATGTAATGTGCACATTCTAGGATACCGCGTGCAACATCTTAAGTGCGCGCGATATTGAGGCCAGCGAGCCTTGTGTATATGCTATGTTTTATAGGCTGGTGAGCCAGTTATTATAAGCTAGGATGCTTATTTTTTTATTAGGCCGGAGAGCCTAGATGTTGAAGGCCAATGCGCTTATTTTTGTATATGTCTCATGATTAATATAAAATACATTGTCGTGCAGATCGACCACGATAAAGGAGTATGGGGGACTAAAATCTACTAGTTAGGGAAAGGGTCGGGGCTAAAAGTTAAGAAAAGGGATAATCTAGGGATATTAAGCCAAAAAGGAATATTATATTAATATTTCTTAAAGTATAAAGTAGGGATAATTATTTTATCCTAAGTTCCAAAGTTGGGGACAAGTGGACCAAAGTAGCTCCCAACATGACAAGTGTAAATTTGGGGACATGCATACATATTGTTGGGACTTAGTTCATTTTCAAACACTCTTCCATCATTCTTTCCATCATTCAACCATGATTCCATGACCATTTCATTCCTGCAGTCAGTTATCCTTCATACATTCATTTCACTTTACCTGAACCAATATCCATAGCCATTTGTGTTGGCGTACCTGGTTAGCTTGGGAGCTAGACTAAAGAAGCGGGTTTTCAGGCCCGTGGGATATTGAAGAGGCGGGTTTTCAATCCCATGGGATATTGAAGAGGTGGGTTGTCAGTCTTGTGATAAATTCTCTGGGTGAGAGAATTGTTGGGAATTGATTTCCTGAAGATGTTAAACTGTAGCTACAGTGCTTTGAGACTTTATGTTTGGCATGTTGCTGAAGTCCAAAAAGGAAGTGGGGCAGTCAAAGGACTATTGAGCAGAGAAGGGGCACACTTCCTGGGGTGGGACAAGCATGTGGGGAATGAGGGATTGTAGGTTGTTAGTTTGAGTTGGCACCTGTGACAGAGTCTTTCCTGTTGTCTTTGGGATTTTATCCTGGTTATGAATCCCTTTACCCAGGTGGAGTTTAGTCCC
Source organism: Picea engelmannii (assembly GCA_009831015.1). Lineage (NCBI taxonomy): Eukaryota > Viridiplantae > Streptophyta > Pinopsida > Pinales > Pinaceae > Picea > Picea engelmannii. Next base: position 978,856 of record ML784799.1, read on the forward strand.
AGCTCGGGGGTGACTCACTATTGAGAGTGATGAACAGTGTGGTCTAAGGTTGGGAGGTTCGTGGAAGGTCTGCACGTAGTTGGTGACATTCTTGCCAAGATAAGTGCCAATTGTGTGATAAATTTACATGTTGCATTGTTATTTACGTGTTTATTTTTATGGGTTTATCGTATGTGTGATTATAACTATCTATATGTTTTTGGGTATTTCCTATATATGTTGCATGTCTAGGTTTATTGTTATTTCAGTATGAATTCACGCATTTGCGTAATATATTTGTCTGTTACGTTATATATATAAATCTTCTGCAAGAGTGTTGTGTGTGTATGTTTTAAATGCATGCAGTTTGAAAAGAATATGTGGCATAACTCAGTTGGATCTCAGGTATGTTACACTATGTTCCGCTGAGAGAACAAGAGAATTCTCTTGTGTAGCGTGGCCCGTCCATGGGTGGTCGGGGACGTTACACAAACACCCCTTAGCGCACATCATTTTGTAAAGTGTTTTGGCCATCAGTTTCTCTTCTGACCTCACACTTTAGAGGAAATCTGTTACACATCAAATTTCCACACTACTAAGTGTCACATTTAAGTATCACTTATGTAGGTGTCGATTTTCCACATTCCTAAGTGGCGCACTTATATTCTACTAAGTGTTGAAACTGAATGTTGCAACTATAAAAGTGTTGATCATGTTCCCTAGAAAACTTGGGTGAGAAAAACCCATCACATGGAATCCTAAATACACTTTTTCATCATGTGGAAGTGTCTATCATGTTCCCTAGAGAAATTGGTGAAGAAAACTCATCATTTGAAGGTCGAAAAACCACTTTTTACCTTGAGTTTTTGACCATTTTTTATGACTGACGCCATCCTGCCCATACATAGGGTGTGTCAGTCCCCAAGTAACTCTCCCTAGTCCACTATGGGGGATCATTAGTAACGCTTTGTGTCAATATTCGGGGGAGTGTTAGTTTTTTTACACCTAACCCACCTTTTTCTATGGGAAAATCCTAAGCTGATCTTAAGTGGTTATGGTTGAGGGATGACTCATGAGTTCAATTCATCGATATTCCTTCCATTTTGGGTACTAAATCCTAACCTAAGGAGTGAATATCTCAACCATTCCCTTGAATTTTTATGGTCGTTAAGCCTCTCAAGTTCTATAGAAAAAAGGAAATTCATGGGTAAAGGGGGAGTTCTGGAGAGTATGAAACCTTTGTTCTTGAGATATTCTGAGATAGTTCAGAAGCATTCTCATTATTTTCAGGCGATGTAATGGGATGGAAAGGATAAGCTTGGAGGAAAGCATGCATCACATCAGAATTATTGTAAGTATTGTCCATTGTTTCTCATGAATATAAGCTTGGCCTATTCCCATACTTCTGTCTCATTTAGTTTACATATGAATGTTATGCTTATTTCATTTAGTTAGATATTGTTTCATATAACTTTGTGCAAGTAGTAGAAGAGGAATATTGCTCTGCCTAAATGCAGGGAGATCGTGTTCAAGCTAGGATTGGATCCAACGCTGGAACAACAAGGAGCAGCAAGGACAACCTTCGAAAAAGGTGAACTCTTACTTCATTTTCCCTCTTCTCATTTTCATATGTGAATAGAAAATATCAAGGGATGTTACTGTCCATTTTATCTATTCTATCTTAGCTGAAGAAAACCCAGCTAAGGGGAGATTAAACTATATGTACGGTAAGATTTCTCACAACATTGTTCCACCTGGATCACATTCCAATCAATCACATGAATGGGATTAGGAACATACTTTTTTAACAAAAACACATGGAACACGTTATGAATTCTCATGGATGTGGGTAATGCTAGCATGTATGCAACTGGTCCTATCTTTTCTAAGACCTCAAAAGGCCCACAATATCTCGTTGCCAACTTTGGGAAACTTCCCAATTTCAACGAGCTTCTCTTGGCTTTAAATTTTAAAAACACATTCTCTCCCACTTTGAATTCTATATTTGTTATCTTTCTATCATCATAGCTCTTCTTCTGATCTTGTGCAAATTTTAAATTCTGCCTGATTTTTACCATCTATTCTTCCATTTCCTTTAACAATTCTGGCCCAATCACAACTCTGTCTGTTGGGTTATCCCAACTTACTCGTGTGTTGCATTTTTTGTCATACAATTCTTCAAATGGGATCATCTTCAATGATTCTCGATACTCATTGTTGTATGAAAACTCAACTAAATTGATGTAGTCCTCCCACTTAGAAGGATTGTATATTACATAAATTCTCAACATATCTTCAATTATTCGATTAATTCTTTTTGTATGCCCATCTGACTCTGGATGATATGTTGTACTGAAATTTAAATTTGTCCCAAATCTCGTAAACAACCCCCTCCAAACATTGGAAGTGAACTTGGGATATTGATCCGGCACTATTGCCTTAGGCACACCATGTATCCTATCAATTTATCTCATGTAAATTTATGTAATATTTGATGCCTTGTGAGTTACTTTCACTGGAATGAAATGTGCAGCCTTTGTGAGTTTGTCCAACACTATCATGATGGAATCATGTTTCCTTGTTGACCTAGGAAAATTGGTAATAAAATCTATAGTAACAACTTCCTATTTCCATTCAGGAATGGGAAATGGTTGCAACAATCATGTTGGATGTCTATGTTCAACCTTTACCTTCTGACATTCCATGCATTTGGCCAAATAATTAGTGATATATTTCTTCATGCTAGACCAAAAATATTGGCATCTTACCACTATAATAGTTTTATGATATCCTATATGTTCTGCATATGGCACATTATGCATCTCCCTTAGTGTTACTGAAATATTTCCCTGCGAACAGGTGAACTTTCCCTTGGAGTACAAACCCCTTTACCAAGACATAAAACTACCTTTGGAAACTACCATTCCTATAGATTCATTTTATCCATCGAAAAAGAGAGAAGGAGGGAAAGTATGATGTACCTCAATTTCAACATTTTCCCAAGCTTATCCAATCTGCGAGTCCCAAACAATACGTGCAATGGAAAACAAGAAACAAATGACTATCTCCTGCTCTAATGGATTAGACAAAATCAATCGATCTATGAAGATTAAGACAAGCATAGACAAGTACATGTAAACACATACAAGAAGGAAATAGGACAAGTATATTAATGAGAAATTCAAAAGAAAACTTACAACCTTCAAATGATGTTGCAACAACCTCTCCAAGTCCTCCTTGTCCAACCCTTGCTCGAAATATCCACAATCAAAATAAAAATGCTTTGCTTATTTTTTCCTGCTTGTTCACCATGAGAATGCCTCCATTTATAGGATTTGAGAGGCTCAACCACATTGGGTATATTTGGAATTAGTTGAGGATATGGCTCCAATAGTTTTGATATCTCCCTTAGATGCAACCCATGAGTTAGACTCGAGCCAAACCAACTTGATCCATCCATAGCTGTCTTTAGAAGAAAATGATATTTCTTCCAATATTTTCTTAACCAACTCGATGCTCCTTTAGAATGGGAAACAAAGCGCTACAATGCTCCATATGAGATGGAAAAGGAGTGCTAGATCTCCCTGTATATGAGCATTGAAGCGTTGATATTCCCAAAAGTTTCCAAGATAAGCAATTCTCGTAGAAAAACATTTGTTTCAAATGTCATTTGATGGGGCTTCTTCTTCTAACATGTTTTAGGGGTTGTGTCAAGTGTTTTCATGGTTTCATTCATGATGCGACACTTACGAAAAGAAGATGTGACACTTGCGACAAAAGTGAGACACTTACGACAATGAGAATGTGACATTATCAAAGTGGGGAATTTTTATGTGTAACATATTGCCCCCCAAAGTGTGAAGTCAGAAGATGAAATTTGATGGCCGAAACACTTTGTGGATTCTTCAAAGCAAGGGTATGGAGTGGGGGAACCTGGTAGAAGTTGCATACAATCATCAAACAATGTTAATATGTGTTCCAGTCCCGAGGAAAGCATACCTATGCTCAGACTATAAGTGACTCAAATCATGGCCTCCAATAAATACACTACGGATCCATGATGATATTGACTAAGGGTATGGCCACTAGAGATACAATGTGGATCCATACCTCTATGACATGAACTGATCATAGCCATGCAAAATAAACAGTGGAGTTATGAGATGATAAAACATATCCACAGACCAATACAATGTATATCTATGTGACGACATATATATCAGCATGCTCAAATGACTTCCTTCGCGGATTGGACAGAGAAGATAACAGTGGATGCTCGACCCAGGGTCTTCGTCCCAATCCTGATGTAATACAAATATTACCCATGCGAATAGATGTTTTGATGTCAAACATGGTAGAAACCACTTGATTATCGTTTATTGAGGCATATTGTTAACAAGTGCGAGATAAATCACCATTGATGTCGATGATTTTCAACGTACTTCTAAAATACAGTCCAGTGAATGTGAAAAATGACTTGAAGTCGAACATCTATGGAATCATTTGGTCAGGGGTCATTAATGAATACCCACTTTTGAATGCAAGGATGTCTTCCATTGAGGCATGCATGTCCCAATGCACTGTTGTGTTCCTAAGTCTATTTCCCAGATAATTTGTTGAAGTCAACATGAAAATACTCGTCGAAGGAGGGCATTGATGTATCCCCCATCAGTCGACATGAAACTTGTCTCAGGAAAGTGATAATATATAGCAAATGAAAACATACTGACACGGGCATGGAAATTGGTAACTTTGTGGATGGTGATTGTTGAGGCGGAAAATTCCCTTGAACACTGAGGCATGATGTGATACTTGGCGGCATAAACTCATAGTGGACCAAAACATAATGCAACGAGTGTTGAGGCATTCTTTGGATGGGTCAAAAAAGAGGAAAGACTCACAGGATTGGTTCAAAGTGGAGGTTTTGGTGAATTATCCAAGTGTTCATTGTGGAGGTTAAAACAAGTGTCGGGTTCAAGGGCGACTGTAAGATTTGCTTTAAAAAAAATTTCAAGAAACTTGACCCACTTCCTTCAATTTTTCCCCCCCATCCAGATAGATGAGTACCTCTTTTTAATTTAACGAGCTCGAGGAGGATAACACATGCTCAATATAACTCACCTTCGGTAAGTTCATATTCCTTTATTTAACTAACTGGAAGAAGTAACGGTTCGTCCCCAGATGGGCCCTTCAATGTGTAGTTTAGCGAGTTCAGAGAAGGAAAACTTGGTGTTTTTTCATGTTTAGAGAGTCTGAAAATAACTTAAAGGTGACTCTGGGGTTGTCCTTTTTTGTATTTTTAGTCTTCGAGGTCTGAAAAAGAGATAAACTATTACTCGAAAGATGCCATTTTGAACCTTTTAACGAGTGTGAAAGGAAGCAAGATCACTTGGAAATCGTTTCATGTTTAGAGAGTCTGAAAAGAGATTAAAGAAAACTCTAGGAGGTTCCTTTTTCGTATAACATTTACGAGTCCGAAAAAGTGATACAAGTATACTCGGTTGCATTCTCATGTATTTACGAGCATGAGAAAAAGCAAATACTAAGCTCGTTAGTGTTACAAGGTCATCAAAGAATCTCTACTCGAATTCCTGCATAATCAAGTTGTCCTGAGAAAAAGATATTAGTGGGTTCTCAAAAAATGACAAAAAACCCAAAAATTAACTTTATAAAATGTGAAAAGGAGGAAAAATGAACAAATTTGAACATATCAAATATCAAATTAGGGCAAGAAAACATGTTTATCTTTGTTTTACTATTCTCCTTTCCTCTTTGAGTTTTTTCCTCTTTTAGATCATTTTTTTGGGCGTTGATTGCAAGAGTTGTGGGCGACCGTTTTCAAAACTGTCTGTATCAGGTTGGTTCTCTCCTCTTTCTCATTCATTTCCATGTTTTTTATTGCATTTCAACCCTTAATTTAGGTGCCTAGGCTCCTTGGGAAGCCCTAGAGAACCGAACTAGATCGACACTCCCTCAAGTAATGGAGGGAGCATCGATCGTGATTTCAACGCCCTGGTATGTGCGTTGAGGGAGCATTAGCACTCTGTTTTATTCTTTAAGGGAGAGCTAGGCGCAATTTTTTTTATTTTTTATTTTTAGACTAAAAAAGGGAAATATATCTCTTTGAAAACTTAGTGGATGATGATTATTTGATGAATTTGCAGCTTTTCCTCATAGCTAATCATGATTGAATGGAAATAATGCGAGCATGAATTTGATAACATCGTTGATTTACAAGACCCTCAAGCGACAACGAACTTACAAAATTACAGCTTGTTCAAGTACTTCAAACTCCAAAATATGAGGAAAGAAGTTCTTTTGCTTGGATATTTGATCGACTTATGGGATAATGATAAGCAATCATTCTTAATAGGACCACATGTAATCGAGATCGAGATCGAGATGGATGATGTGTACTTCTTGATAGGGCTCTCGAAGAGAGGAGTGCCTATTCTTTTATCTAGACATTGGGCCACTCCAAGACCGACAGAGGCATATGTTTCCCAACACTACTTACTAGGGTCACACTTGGTAGGAGGGAGGATTGTCATAAAAGACGTGATGGATTTATCTCTCTGATCTGTCCTATTTTCTATCAAAAAATTGGCAGGAAGCACTAGTGCTCATCTCGCTTCAAAATCCCAGATATCTTATGCCATTCAGTGTTTGCATCCCAGGGTATTCAACTGGAGTGTCGGATTTTTGAGGAATGTTAAGGAGAAGATATCCAAATGTAGAACGGGCAGGAAAAAATAGTTTGGGTATGGATCCTTCTTGGTCTCATTTTTCCTAGAGGGGGTTCCACATATGCAACCGCAGGTTGCATTGATAGCATCCCTTGCGACTGAACCCCGTATGGAGTGGTGGACCAGTATTTCCCCCAGGTTGGGCAATGAGCCCTCGGGTTTTAGATTTATTGCTAACTTCTTTGCATGGTGTAGGATACAAATATTGGTGATCAAGGATTCCCATATGCTGGGGTGGATTTTAGGGGTAGTGCGGATTTATTGCTTCCTGAGGGTATACAATGGGATGCATTAGGTACAAAAGATCATAACCTTGTAAAAAAAAAAATTCTTGTTTGTTATATGTTTTTGGTTGTATGACGAGGGATATAAGTCATTTTTTTTCATCATGCAAACAGAGGTGTGTCACGTCTGATATAGATGTCAGCATTAGGACGTCGAGGAGATGCTCAGGTGGCGACAGAGCATGATGTCATGGTAGGAGGACTCTGAGAGGTGGAGAGAAACCTATATGGTTTGACCATGAGCATTCCCTCCATGAGGACGCGAGATGTGCCCCTACACCATCAATAACATACAGTTGGGGTCCCTGAATGTCTCAACCATTTTCTACGACGAGTGGAAAGAGAAGTAGTGTGTTATGCGGAGCACAATGTTGTGCAGGGGGATGCATAGATTCTCCAATCACTTTGTAGTATTATATGATGATTATATGGGCATAAAGGCCCATGTTTTTCCCTGTTATGTACTTTTGTACGATGTATTTTGACAAAAAAAAAAATCTTTCAAGCTTATATATATAAATGAGTTTTGCGGTGGCTACTTATGTTGTATTTTTGTTTTATGTGATGTTTGTATACATATGCTTTATGTTCCAAATGTTTACTTATGTGCAATATATCAATCTAATATATAATTTTCTAATGAATCTGTAATCGTATTGAGTTCTCTCGATATATGTCTATATTCTAGAAATTCAAAATATATTTCGAGACAGTGAACCCTTAGATGGAGATGTAGTAAAACTGGGTTACGAACGATGTACTCATGGTTTAGTTGATGAACCACGAGTTGAGAATCAACGTTGATAATAAATTGAGATATACCTAGAGAATATGCTTCGGTTAAAATTCCAATGATGCCATGATATTCTGCAACATTATTGGTCGCAGATCCAAGGTAAATTCCTCCTGAAGTCACCAACTCACCAGAGTGTTAAATGACCCAAGATACAGAAGTGATGTTCTGGGTATGTCGACTAGTTCCATCTACAAACCCGAAATAGATGGGAAAGGATGATTTCATCTGCGCAATCAATCACAAAGAAAAGTATAAGCAACTGGGGAAAAAATCATGCACACAAAAGAAAAGACACACCATGTCAAAATTATATAGTATAGTAATGTACAAAGCACACATGTGAGATATTATATGCATAGAACTTCTTGAGGTAAAGCTCATTTCGGAGCTCACCGAGAGATATTCCATCATAATATACTAAATCATAGGCGCCTTTGTGTAACATGTGTTTTATGATGTATGGTTTGTGCCACATAGGTTCTAACTTTCCTTCCCCCAATTTGTCATGATCTTGATCATAGACCAGGACTAGAACTCCTTCTGTGAAAGTGCAAAGTCGGATGGACTTATCATATTGAGTTTTGATGCATTTCCAGTATGTCTTGTTGATGAGAGAAACATCGCAACAGGTTTCATCCATCTTGGTTAGATATAAAAATCATTCCTCTTCAGTAGAAGTATGGGGTAGGAGTTCTACGGTGAGTTTCAACGATGGAATCTCGCATTCGATCGGTAGCACCGCTTCTATCCCGTATACCAATTGGAAGGATGTAAATCTAGTTGCAGTTTTAACTGAAGTTCGATAGGCCCAGAGTGCGGAGAAGAGTTGCAAATGCAAAAAAAAAATTGTTCACTCCCACCATGCGTTGAAGCATGATTTTCAGGAATTTTTTTATGGCTTCAACTTGTCCATTTTCCTAAGGGTAGGAGGGGGATGAATTTTCATGGAAAAAACCTAACTTGGTGTGCAATTCACCCATCATTTGGTTCTAGAAATGGGATCCATGATCAATTACAATAGCTTGTGGGACACAGAATCGAGCGATAATGTGGTTGAACATAATAAGTGTTGCAGTTTGACCATCGTTAAGGAATGTAAGCATAGCCTCATCCCATTTAGTGAAATAATCGACAACAATGATAATATAATCATGCTCCTCGGTTGAGGTAGAATTACATTGCATAAAATCGATGCCCCATTTTACAAAGGGGTCGATGACGATAATGGGATGAAGTGGAGCTGGGTGGGTACATGATTTCTTCTGAAATATCTGACAGGGTGGGCATTTTTTAGCGGCTTCAATGCAATCTTTGAATATGGAAGGCAAAAAATAACCGGCACGTAAAACAATTTGTGTTGTAGTCATCCCAGAAAGATGACCACCACAATCTCCAAGGTGACAGTCATTTAAAACTTGTTCAACCTCTTCGTGGGTTAAGCAACGTCGTAAGATAGTATGAATTCCATGGTGGTACAAGGTGTCACCAATGATAAGATACCAGTTAGAATGGTGTCTAATGTGACATCGTTCGTCATGTGAAATACTAGGTTGAAAGCGTTGGGTTTGGAGATAGAGAAGAATATATCCATACCATCGATCAGACGTACTAATGAGGAACAAGGGTTCATCGGGAAGGGAATCGTTGGGCTCAGTGTCCTCACCAGTATGGGGAATATCACAAATTAATTCCGCAAAAACAAACGATTTTTTAGCCTTGTATTTGGAAAACTCAAGATCAAATTCTTGGAGAATGATGATCCATTTTGAATATTTTCCCCAAGTACTTGACGAGTCAAGATGTGTTACATGGGGTTTGAGTCTGAAATGACCTTGGTAGTGTGTAACATGATACAGTGGTGAAATATTTGGATGGAAATAACTGTTGCCAAAGCCAACTTTTCGACATGTGAGTACCGGAGTTCGGGACCTGGTATAATTTTACTCAAATAGTAGATCACATGTTCGGTGTCATCATCATCCTCTTGTACTAACACCATAGAAATAGTGGAAGTAGAGGCAGCCAAATAAATGATGTAATCTTTCGCATAATTCGGTGGGTGAAAAATTGGTGTGTTTGTTAAAGCATGCTTAAGAGCATCAAAGGAGCGTTAAGCAGTTGCATCCCAGATGAAAGGGGCATCTTTCTATAGCAATCTCATGAATCCTTTAATGATTTCGGCGTAATTGAAAATAAAACGGTGAAAAAAGTTTGCCTTCCCTTGCAAAATTTGTAGTTGGGTAAGGTTGTTGGGAGGGGGTGTAGCGAGAATGGATTTGAAGTTTAATGGATCCACCCTAATCCCATCTTTGGAGACTATGAATCCAAGGAGTCTCCCTGATTCAACAACAAAAATGCATTTATGGGGGTTCAAACGTATGTTGTAAAACCTGCATCAAAGAAATATGGATCGTAGGTGACCAATATGGTCTCGTTGATGAGTCGAGTGAGTTGTTAAGTCATCGAGATAAGGTTCAACGATATGTTTGATGTTGTGGAACGCATATGACATAGCCTGTTGAAAAGTGGCTCCAACGTTTTTAAGGCCAAAAGGTAATTTGCATTAAGTGAAAGTCCCCCATGGGCAGATGAAGGTTGTTTTATGTTGATCAGCCGATAAAATATCGAACTGGTTATATCCAGAAAATCCATCCATAAAAGAGAAGAAGACACTTCCAGTGCAATTATCGATAATTTGGTCTGTTATCATCCGCTAATTTGTATTAATTTTTCCCAAAGCGTCTTGCCCTTGTTCTATTTTTCCACTCAGATTTTCAAATTTTTTCACCAGCTCTGTCAATCTCCCATCACCTAAATCCTTCACTCAACTGATCATCCAAAATAGTCATGTCCTCCATGACTCAAAAATTTGGCGAATATCCCAAACCTATACATAGCCTTAACGCTTATCTAAATCCCTTAGTTCCATCACGTCATTCATTTTTACCCTTATTTTCATATTCCCGCTGAAAATAAAAAATATTCCTTTTATTAAGCACCGATATCGTATCCACAAAGTCATGTGTTAAGCCTCAAAAGCCCAAATTCCTTAGAAAATCGAAAAAGGGTTTATTATTATTATTATTATTATTATTTTGTTAGTTTGTCCGTGACTTGTGGGACTAACTTGTGGCTGAGAAACCGCGACTCAGGGGCATCTAAGCCGTCAAAATCACCCGGGGATTGCACACGGCCTAAACCACACCAATCCTTAACATGGCTAGATTTTTTGTCCCCGTAGGTTTCGAACCAGTGACTTTAACATCATGGAGTGCCTTAACAACACACTCCATCACCGATTGTCCTACACCTCGGGGATAAAAAGGGTTTATTATTATTAATATAAATATTTTGTATTAAAATATTTATATTAATATTTAATCCAATATTTGATTTATGGAATCACGTCAAATCATGGGCACGAATATCAATTTATAATGTGGAAAAGTCAAAGGTTGGATGGAGGGCATACATACATATCGGGGATTGAAGTAACGAGGAGGTTAATTATGTGAAGGCGGACCAGGGAAAATTACCACAGTTTCTTTCGTGGACACGTGTTTTTACGTGGAGCACATCGGGGGTAAAAGCAATTTGGATTAAACCACTCCATCCCAAGCCCGATGTAATAAATGCACCATTTATCATATGTTTAATGTGTGGCATTGTCCAGGAATGCATTTCAACGACAATTATGGAATTTCTAATAAACGAAATTCCACCTCACGGTGAAAAGGTTTTACGGAGGTAAGATTTAAGTTTTAAAAATTAAAGAAATTAATGTTTATTTCCATGCAAAAGATTTAAATGAGAAGATGCACGTGAAGGAATACTTGGATAATTCTTTATCCAAAGATTTACAGAAGCAAAAGAAAGAAGATAAAAGGTATTTTGCCAAAGACGGTAAACTGGAAAAAAAACACACAGTAAATGTTTTTCCATAGTGAAACGGTAAATTGGAAAAACATTACACAGTAAATGTTTTTCACAGGGAAATGGTAACAGTAAATGTTTTTTACAATGAAATGGTGAATTGGGCAAACAAGACATGGTTTTAAAAACCACGAGCATGAATTAAATTATGGAAATTTAATTCTACGGGATAGAAAATTATTTGGAATTATTTTTATTTCAAATATATTATTCCCTAATATTTAATGAGAATATGGATAAATGGGATTAAATTTGAAAGAGTATAAGTGACATTTCAAAGAGAACATGGCAGAGGAAGGAGCTGGAGCGTCAGAGGAATCTGCAGGGATCCTAAAACGTTTTTTTATAAAAACTGTCATTTGTAATCATTGTAGAAGCTGAAACATTTCATTTCAGTTATTGTAACTAGTTGCACATTGAAGGAACTCGAATTGTACAAGTATTAGAGGTTTTGAGTGTATTAATTATGGGCAGAAGTGCAAGGGCACAATTCTGGTGGTTCTAGACTCTATTGTAATTTTCCCGGGACTGAATTGAATACATATGTAGAAGCATTTTGAACTGTTTATGAAAAGATTCTAATGGATATGATATGAGTTTTGTCTTCCTTCATTGTTTGTCTTTCTTGTGTTATTTAATTCCATTTACATTTTCTTCTGTTTAAATTGGATAGTAAAAGCTCAGAATTCATCCCTTGATGCTCTCGGCTTAAACAATTTAAACTGTGTGTATTTATTCATAACTAATTCATAATTCATTTTAGTAATGCTCTGATGCAGTTACCTGTTTTTCCATTTTCCTGCTACACTCTTCAAATCTCAATTTACAACTCAAATTCATCGCCTCGCTTAGCCTTTATCCTCTTGAGAGTTCTATTAGCTGATACATTGTTTTCGTTCACCTTCAAAATTTTGACTCCGTAGCCCTGAGTGTTCCTACCCTTCTTTGCCAGCAACTCTATTACAGACTTCCCAAAACAAACCAAATCTAGCCACCAATTTCCAAAGAATATCAAGTGACATGAGAGAGCCCTCTCTGAGTTGAACTGGCTAGTGCTTCATCTCTAAAGTAGGTTGAAACAGTTACCTCTATCATTTGTCTATTCAGCCAAACAAAATTTACAGAGTGTTAAAATGGTCAATAAAGCGTGTAGGGTAATTGTCCTTGGGACAAGCCTTATTAATATCTTGATAATAAACACAAACATGAATTGTCCCTTGTTTCTTTGTGACCCGAACGATGTTGGAAACCCATTTGGTCAGAGGGGCGGGATAAATAAAACCATATTTTAATAATTTTTCGACATCTGCCTTGATTGTCGTGGTTTTCTTAGGATGAACCAGGCGAATTTTATGTCTCACAGGTTTAACTCCTGGATAAGTTTTGATTTCATGCACAACAATCAAAGGATCGATCCCTGGAATTTCTTCGTAGCTCCAAGTGAATATGTCGCAAATTATTTAAACAAGGCGGTATAAGTGTCAACTTATTTAGCTGAAAAATTAACACCTAGTTGTATGTTTTCCACAATACCTTCTTTAATGGATACGTCGACAGTAATCGTGTGAGAGATATTTCCCAAATTCCCCTCGGAGATGGTATCCTGAGTGTTTATTGGAGATTGAGGGGGGTCAACGATATCACTAGGAAATATAGAGGAAATATCTTTCTCGATTTCATCCAAACTGGGAAGAAAGGATGAATGATGGTGGTTGTCATCCCCTGGTGCCTCCTAGATACTAAGCATATCCATAATAGATTCATTTGATGGAAAAATCTGTAGGATGTAATTGAAAGTAGAGGATAGGGAATCCAACCATGATGGTAACGAATATGTAGTAGACGCCAACAAATTTTGGTTGTCCAGTGAAGGAGAGGAAGACTGAATGGCGTCATATTTGACCTCTACAAGACTAAGTGGCATAGTGTCACCTAGTGTATCAAATTCTAAAGGACTAGGCACAATCCATGGATCAAATGATTCGAAGGATTGATGTTCCATAGTACAAATCATATTGATCGTTGTGATGTGTTGCGTAGTGGGAGGAAGAGGTGTAGGAAAGGTACCCATGAGCGAAGAGTCTTTCAAGAGACATACCCCAACACTTTCATAAGTAATTTTTGAGTCTCCCAGAAAAATAATATTGTTGGTCGTTTGAGTGCGAGCGTCGAGGGTGTAGTAATCTAACTGATCGATGGTCACAATTCTACCTTGATGAGGGAATTGGATGCATCTAAAAACCAATGAAGCTAAAACAGTGATGGCATAAAAATAACTTCTCCCTAGAAACAAGTTATAATCGAGGGGAGCATCGACTACTTTAAAATATAGAGAAACAGTTTTTCCTCCCAATTGAACGGCTAAGGATTGTAATAATCCATGAGGAAAAAAAACTCTTCCATCAAATACTCTTAACATGGTGGGAAATTGATTAAGACTAGGTTATTTAAGGCCTTTCCAGAAAGCCAAGGACATAATACATGTGGATTCCCCTTCATCCAAGATTGTGTGATGAATATGTTGATTATGGACAACAACATTGATTTGGAAAGAAATTTGGTGAGAGAGCCGTGATTTAAAATTATCCAGGTTGAACATGATATTATTGGATGACTTGGGATCTATAGCTCCGATGTCTTCCAAGAGAGTCCTACGTTGGCTAGGACAGTGTTTTAGAACTTCGAGAGTTGACATAGCGCAAGGTGCTTGGGCAAAATCTTCAACAATGTTGTAGTTTTGATCAGCACACGAACACGAATTAGGATTAAAGGTCGACTTTCGGATTGTGCTCTTGGGTGGACGTAGAATAGAGTCAAAACTTGGTTTCTCAATTTGGAGTGGTCCAGATGGATGAGTAACTATAGTGGGCGGTGGATTCGGTGTGGTGTCAGTAGTTACTTTTCCCTTATCAAGTTTACCTGGTGGTGTGTCATATGTCATAGTACGAGTGGTCAAATCTGTCACATTAAACATGTAAATGTATGCACTCGATGAAGCTTCCTCGTTAGGAGGATGATTTGGGTTAACTCATGTTGGAGGTGCAGGATTTTGTGCAACCAGTGACTGTTGTTGTGGAAAAGGATGTGTCATTACAGCGGTTTGAGAATTTCCTTTTAAAAGTTTAGAAACTTCGTCTCGATGGAGGTAGTCTCGTGTGTAGTGATCGTCACCACAAATGAGACATGAAAATTTCATTTTTCACTATGGTTGCTTCTTAGTAGTAGGTGGTTGTGCTTGAGTTTTTGGATTTTCGGTTTGATTATTATTTTTCTTAGGTTTATTCTTAGTTGTCTCCCCCCACCCCCACTCATTATTGTGGGAGAAGCATATTGAACTACATTCACTTCAGATACTTGAGTCGGGGTGGAGATTGATGAGAGTGAAGTCGACCTGGTAGCGGGGGTAGTTATTGAACGATTGGGTGTGTCAGTCGACTGTGAACTGGAGTGGATTTTGACAGAACTGATAACTCCATATGAATGGGCAGTGGAGGATGGTTATGATGGGTCGATTGATGTATGGGGAGCATTTGGAATCAATTCATACAAAGTTCCGAATTGGGAATAAACCAAGTCAAGATACTGGGCACAAGGAATGGCTTCTTCTTCTGTAACGACACCATCCATGGCTATGTCACGCACAATAGGAGGTAAAAGAGATTTGGTGAACCATTCAACTAACAATTGGTTGAGAATGGTTTCTTTGATCAACCGTCATCGTCGTCTCCATTCATGAATATGATCAGAAATATGTATGGAGTTGGTCTGATGAAGGGAGGTCAAAAGTTCTGTGTCGGTCTCATAGTGAATAAGTAATTGGAAGTGAGTGAGAAAATCCATGGCAAGTGAATTAAAATATTGAAAATTTCTACGTTGTAACTCAATGTACCATTCATCCATTGAACCCATAACTGTACGCTGGAAAAGACGTAACCAGATAGAATCATCCATTAGTGAATTTAATTAACACCATAGATGAAAGGTCATAACGTGGTTATTAGGGTCTTCACCAGGTTTACTGTCAAATTTTGGAATATTGGAAGGCAATTTGACAGGAATGACTGGCCAAAAAGGGGAGTGTAATATGTGATCATTTGTTAATCTCGACAGATCCTGTAGATATAGAGTGGCTAAGAATGGTAATTGTCGATTGGTTTGAGGATGATACATGTGTGGAATAGGAACACCAGTAGGACCGTAAACGGGTTGGGGTTGATAGTTGTAGCCAACAAGTCCTCCCATATGTTGTTGATGTTGACCACCAAAAGTAGGATTCATTTGTTGAGGAATTTTCATAAAAGGAGAAGGGAAACCCATTTGTCCCTGGGGAGGATAAACAATGTAACCCAGGGGAGGATAGTTTGCTTAACTATTTTGAGGTGGATAACTAGTTTTCCCTTGAGGAGGGTAACTAGGTTGACCTTGAGGAGGGTAAGGGATTTTCCTTTGGAGAGGAAAAGATTGTTGGCCTTGAGGACCCCAAGTGGGATTTGGAACCCATGGGAAGGGTTGTCCAGAATATAATCTAGAAGGATTGGGATTTAGGATTCCTCCTTGCATGTTGGGGTTTGATGGTCCTCCCTGATGTGGTTGGTGAAACAAACCTCCTTGGGGTGGTCCTCAGTATTATGGGGGGTTTCCGATGAAGGAAGATTGAAACTTTCCCCCTGTCATCGGTTGGGTAGCAACTAGGATTTGACCAGTGAATGGGGGTTTCCCCCCAGTTAGAATTGGTGTGTTTAAGGATGGTTTCCCCCCGGAAGGGATTTGTCCACTAAACAGGGGTTTCCCCCCGGTAGGGATTTTTCCACTAAACAGGGGTTTCCCCCCAGTAGGGATTTGTCCCACAGTTGGTTTTTTTTGTGTGGCAGGGTTTTGCATCCTCTAATGTGAAGGTGTCCCGAAAGGGTTTTGTAGAGTATATGAAGTTGTGGCTTGAAGAGGAATGGTAGATTTAACCATCATGGTACTTTTTAAATGAATAGGTAACACGGCTCTTGTTTCACTTTGAACTTGTGCTGAAGTGATAGAAATATTGATTATTTGTTCGACAGGACAGTCAATAGGCTAACCTGATGATCTTGCCTCTGCACCGATGGAGGTAGATGTATATGGAGGGTCAAAGGGTGGTCAGATAAAATTGAATTTTTCATAAAGGTCTTGTCCCGATGGGGTTCTCCATATAAAACTAATAGGAGTTTGTTGTAGATCCATCATTTCAGTAGAACGGATAGGGGTAGTGTATTCTTCGTTAAAAGTTGGTTGTATTGGTTCCATATCTAGTTGATTATGTGGCCTTGATGGTAGGCTAGAGTGATCCTCTACTACAATGTTACATGAGGAGTCTAGTTGGACAAGGAGTGGATCGAGAGGAATTGTCAAAGTCGGGTTTACAGGAAAGGTGGAATCTTCCTTAACCATAACTAAAGCTCTCTCAGGATTTGCTAGCAAAGGAGTAGCAACACTCCCAATGTCTGAATGGTTCTCGACCTCTTCACGGTAAGTGTCTTCAGGTGAGTTAGGAGGTAGGGGTTCGTAGCCTTATGGAATAAACCTTTGCATCCTACGTGATCTACGAAGACCTTTATCAGCCACAATACCAAATTTTAAGGACAACTAAAGTAAACTAACAACACTCACTAAAAAATCTAGAAAAACAATAAGCAAAGCAATATCTTCTCTCAATGAACGTACTAGTTGGTGATGAAATACAACATCGTGTGATCAAATCCAGAAGGGGATATGATATGAGTGGGTGGATCAGTTATGTTGGTGGCCTACTTAAAATACTTCCACCTTGGTGCAAGTTTCCTCACAACTTTATCTGTGGATTACCCTCTAAGGAGCCCGAGTGAGTTTGACTAACGTCTGTTCCAGGTACAGTGAAGACTTTCCTTCACCGTCACCTTGTGTAAGGACCCTAAAGATTATTTCCACTAAGGATACCAACTCGTAGTCAGCCTCTAGGTAGGTACAATCGACAGTCGAGTCCAAACGTATGGGCATGATATCAAGTCCAAAATTCTTCAAGAGAATTGAGGACAAATGGACCGGTAAACTCCAGAGGACCCTGAACAGATTCTGAATTCATGAAGCTCTGAGACCAAATGAAAATAGTTTATCCTCAAGAAGAACCCCCAATATAAGATCGTACTACTACGATTGGTTAAGTCTCGTAGGGATAATCTTTGTTTCTCTCCTGCACGCAACCTCGTGTTTAACCCCTGTGTGAGAGGGGGATCCCAACTATGCTTATACGAAGGTCGAATTTTCTCTCCCCATCGCAATATTTTGAGTTTTTCTTGAAAGATTTGGAGTTATTCTCACATCCTATTCCAAAGCTCTAGTCCTAGTCTATTGTTGGTGTAATGATCCAAAAAATAAAAGTTTCTAGTTTGATTTTAATTAGTGTTCATTTTCATGGTTATTTATTACGCAATGGTGTATGATAGTGAAACTGATGATGTTTGAGATTCGACTTCACAAAAAGTAAAAAGAATGATATGAAAACTTTATTTTCAATGAACTTCTACCTATGAGAAGGAGAAGATTTTATTTTCTTTTGTCACTAGAAAACACTCAAGAATGAAAAATTTTATATTATTGTATTCTCAACAAGAATTCAAACGATTTCCAAATTATAAAGAAAGACTTTTTCAATATCCAAAACCAATGCATACAAGTATTTCTTTGTTTGCTTGCGAATGTAAATTAAAATTTTCGTCTAATTCTTTGTTCTTTCACTAATAATGAAAAAGGTTCACTACTATGATTTTAAAAAGAGGAAGCAAAAGTACACAAACAAAGACACTCTCAGCAGTAAATAAGAGACCAAAAGAAGAACAAACTATTCACTCAAAGAAAAACACTAAAAAATCAAAAGTCACACTTTATAGTCGACCTGAATTGAGTAAGGGATCAAAGATAAGGAAAACAATATTGTGATCAATGACATTCCTCATGAAAACCTCTAATCAATCATATAATCGATAAGAGCAGCAAAAAGAAACCAAGTTTGAGAGAAAACAGTTCATTTTGCAATAAGGAAAGATCTGATAGATGATGTGGCTTCTTATTCTAACATTTTTTAGGGGTTGTGTCAAGTGTTTTCATGGTGTCGTTCGTGATGTGACACTTACGGAAAGAGAATGCGACACTTATGAAACTTGCGACAAAAGTGCGACACTTACGACAATGAGAATGTGACATTATCGAAGTGAGGAATTTTGATGTGTAACACTTACAACCAAATTTCTCAATTCCTGAGAATTGGGAACATAAACTCTATTCTGAAATAAGAGGATTTCATCCTCTTCTAGCTTATAATCCTTATATTTTTGTTGTATATCATTTTTCTATAGGCTCTCTCAACTTGCACATAATGTCGATATGTCATTACAACCTCTCTATCTTTTAAATATGTCATGTACATGCTAATGGTTGTAGCATGCATTTTATGCACCCTTCTGTTGAGTGCATCAACCACCTTGTTCTTTTTTTCCTTTATGTGCTTGATATCAAAGTTATAT
>ML784799.1:999124-1012314 GCA_009831015.1 Picea engelmannii
TGATAGCCTGACCTCAAGTCAATCTTGGAGAATATCTTTGCTCCTTTTAGATGATAAAAAATTCATCAATCCTTAACAAAGGGTATTTATTATTTATTGTAACCTTGTTCAATTGTCTGAAGTCAATACATAACCTCAACGTTTCATCTTTCTTCTTGAAAAAAAGAACTGGGGCACCCTAAGGAGAGACACTTGAGCATAAGTGCCCTTTCTTTAACAACTGAACTCTTTTAGCTATGGTGTGATCATTATGTAGGGAGTCTTAGATATTGGGGAAACTCCAGGCATTAAGTCAATTGAGAAATCTATGTCCCTCTTTGGTGGCAATCCCGGTAACTCCTCGAACACATATTTATACTCTTTCAAGACTGGATAATCTTCAAGACTTGGTTCCTTATCCTTGATTGGTTCTTCCATATGGGATGCATATATCCGACACCCTTTTCTAAAACTTCTTTTCAACTGCAATGCTGAAACTTCTTTTATAAAAATCTACAACAACACGATGATTTTCTAGTCAATCCATACCAATCAAGTAGTCATAAGACCCAAGCGGTATGATGTTCAAATCTACCTTAGTGTTAGTTCTATTCAAATTTATAGGGCATTCTTTAACAAGCTCATTAATTCTTCTCTTGGTTTCAGTAGCTAGTGGAACTAACCAAGACTTTCCATGCTTACTTTTCTTCAATTTAACTATTTCGATCAGTTTTGGATCTATATAGCTATGATTAATTCCAAAATCAATTAAAATAGCTATGGGTTGATTATCTAACTTACCTTCCACTTCAATCATGTGGGATTTATAGTCTTCTTGTCTATTGTCCAAGGTTGCATAGATCCTTGGCATGTTTTTTCCCATGTCCTCTATTGTCTCCTCCTTCTTGATGTTATGCAAAATCTCCATCTTATCTCCTCAATGAGGAAAATATTTATACATATGATCTCCTTCACATCCCTAAAACTTTATGGGATGTTGTCTTGGTCTCTTTTCGAAGGAATCCGTCATTTTATGATCACCTTGAGATGGTTTCCCTTGTTGATATGATTGAGATCTATTTCTGATTAAAGGTGGCTTGAATCCTTTATTCCTTTGATCCATGTTTCATTTCTTATTTCCATCCCAGGTCCTTTGGAAAACTGGATTTCCTCTATTCTTCTTATACAAATACTTTTCCTTTCTTATGGTTTCTTCTAAATTCCTAGGTTCATCAAACTAAATTGTGTCCTTGTAAAAAGATGGCAGTCCACTCGGGAACCTTTGAATTTTGACCTTAACATCTTTGATGAAGCTCACATACATGAGAAGTTCCAATAATTTTCTCACATATTCATCCATGGTCATGTTCCCAATCTTGAGTTCAAATAACTCTTTCATCTTCTTGCCATAATATTGCTCTGATAAGTATTGTTGCTGAAAATATTTCTTGCATTGCTTCCAAGACATCATTTTCTCATCAATGTACTTAAATTGCTTTAGTCGGTCCCACCACATAGATGTCTTCCCTTGAAGATCGTAGGCTGCAATTATGGCTTCTGCATTTCATGCGTATTTATGAAATTGTAAATATTTCATCATTCCAAGCAACCATGCTTCTGCATCTTCACCTTTCTTGTTTTCTCCATCAAATGATAGTGGTTTGATTTTCCTCAATTGTCCTTGCAATCTATCTGACCCATGTCTCATTCTCTTATGCTTGACAAGAGATATAYTTGGGTTTCYTKCYGACCTTGAACGTKCATATGTTTTTTTTGTCGAGTTGCCTGGGGAATGATGGTGTTGATTTATGCTAATACTCCTTGATTGTCTAGATCCTCCATGATCATCCCTCCTATCATGAGACCTAGATACCTCCACTTGTTTAGCGCTATCTTCTTTCCTTGTGCCTGAATCCTTGTTAACTTGTTTCTGTAGCATATTTAGGATTTGAAGTATCTCTTCTCGAGCCTTCATTATCCTCTCATTATCAGCCCTATATATCTACACTTATTTTTGCAGGCTTCTCATAGTTATAGGCCCTTGCCCATCTCTTCTTCCATTAGACTCAGTTTCAACATTACCCATGTTGACATGTATACCTCTAACTTATTCTTCATGGATGTAAGACCCTTGATCAACCTCCATATCTCTATTTCTCATGTAGGTACTAAAGTCTATTTTTTTGTATTTCTAATTTTGCAAGAATGTGCATGCAATAATCGTTGTTAGAATTAAGCATATTTCAAGGTATTTATTAATTAGATTACAGGTCATTATTCATTTAAAATTATGAAAAGTATTAATGCATTATTCTAGAATATGATTCTTTAAATTCATTCCTCTTTGAAACATCTTTCTCACGGTTGTACTCATGCCCCATTTTGAGTTCTGAGTGAAAAGTTACAACATCCACATGCTGCAATTTCCACTCATTTGTTGCTACAACGATCGATTTTATCCCTTTCTTAGAAAAACATAACGTCCAATTCAAAATTTTGGGTTAATAGATGTTTTCTTCTCCTCAAGACATTTCCAACGACTATTGGTTTTCTCAAATCTGAGCTCTGAACTGAAAGTTATGGCCCAAAGAAGTTTTGACTCTTTTACCCAATTTATCCATATATGTTTCAGGTGTCATCCTTCACTCCCAACACATTTTCAAGTACTCATAATCCGATTTTGACTCCACTGCTAAATTATATGGGTCATAATATTTCCATCGACTACTCTTGTCCCCCAAACAAACTTCTGAGCATGGAGTTATGCCTTCCAAAAGTAAATCTGGTGCCAAAAGTTTACCCTCGTTGTTTTGGCTATAACTTTCTCATACAAGCCCTGTTTTGTAAACTATTTAGCTCATTTGATAGCTCTCTATGCGTTCTTTTATTTGAGCTATAAAGACATAGTGTACATTATTACATTCTATTTTAATGGGCTTTGATTGGCTAAAAATGTTGTTTAGGCCATCAAAAATACCTCGCAAGTTAATGACCTTCAAAAACCACAAAAAGTCACATAAAATTGATTGTTTTATTGTGTTGACAGCCCCTTAAATATTAACCGTTGATCTCAAATCAATAGAAATAGGAATTGTTCATCTAAATCTATCGACCATCAATGATTGGCATCCTCCTTTGGGCACGCAAAATGTTTTTCTCAAACTGTCGATCCAACCGTCGATTGTCGGTCCATTTCCCTAACACCCAATTTGTACACATCGCTAAATCAACCAATTCAACCATCGGTCATTGGAGATATTCATTGGCGAATGGAAATTCTAATTTATTTGGTTGATGCTCGACCATAGACCCATTGGCGATCCCCGTCGACCGTCGAAAACACTTCCCCAAATCAATCGACCTGACCATCGGTCATCGACCACTTATATTGGTTGACGTGGCATGTCACATGGATGTTGATATCGCATTACACATGGATGATGAAATCATCATCCTCTTTCCTCCATCGACCGTCATCCAATTCTCTTGGACGAACCGAACTCCTCGCCGAGTTGGCCGACGCCCGACCATCAGCATGTCGGTCATTGATGACTTTTGTCGCTTGTTTCGAAAACACTTCACCAAATCACTTGATTCCCAACCATTGGCCTATCAGCTATCGACGGTTGAACATGCTTCGCAAAATTCGACCGACACCGACCGTCAGACATCGACAAGTTTTGTTGGAAAACCTCGACACTTAGAATTTTTTGTCAAAATATGTCGATCCCCTACCATCAGTCGTCAGTGATCGGAGATTCCTTCTGGACAAACCCACCCTTCACCCAACTCATCGATTCGACCATCAACCATCGGTGAGTTCTACCAGAAAACTTAAAACTCCCCGCAAATCTCGTCGATTTGACCATCGACCATCAGTGAGTTCAGTTGGAGAACTTCAACACTTAGTAGATTTTGAGCATAATCTAGGTGAATATGGACCATCGATATCCTTTAACCTCTAACCACCAAAGTGAATTTCATTTGTCAATCTGGTAACCTTGCCAAACTTCAAAATCCTTAGAAATTTTTAAATTTATTAAAATGAATCTGGGTCGTCGATCGCAAGATCAAAAGCAATCTTGGTCATCGATTCTTTAAACTATCCTAGCTCCATCGGCCTCCATTAAAACATGAAATTCGACCTTGCAGAACGAATTTAACTTTGCAATTTGGTCGTTAGACACCATGAAAATGTCTCAGACAATTCTGGGAAACTAATATCGATTTCTCCCACGAAATTCGGGATTTTCACTATGGTTTTCCACTGTTTTTCCCAATTCACTCAGACCAAAGTTTGTAACAACAATTTATCCAAATTCGCACTAGTTCTTGGCCCATACAGGTCCAGTGTTGAACCAGTAGCTATGATACCACATTGTAATATACTTAGCCCCCAGCTAGGTCGCGTCACTACTAAAATGACCCAATAAAATTTCTGATACAAATATAAAATGCAGAAATTAGCATACAACATGAAATACAAATTCATTTGGTTGTCCATATTCTATAAAAACATAAATACAATTACTCTTACTGTGCACAACAACAATTAAATACATACAACAACATTCAACCATAAAATAGAGACATGAATGCATCTTTATGCTCACAGTAAGCAACAATAACCAAACAAAACTTAGAGTAAATTGCACAACAGTTATATCAACATTATACATGAGTAAACACAACAAACAGAACACTTACCTTTTGAAATGTACAACCCACTGCAGAGGATAGACGTTCCTCCCAACCGTAGCCTTGTTGTTCTAGTTCTCGACAATAAGATACCCCCAAGCTGGGGCTATGAATCCACAAGAGACGGAGGTGCCTAAGGCTGGATATTGTCCTCCTTTCAACAGTTAAACTCTCAGCTAATTCCAATCCACCAACAAACTTCCCCTCAACCTACAAAACCCAAGGGATGGAATACCCCTTCACTTCTCATAGTTCCTCAGGCCTTTCCACTCCCCTCCAGGGCTTCCAACACAGGTTGGATAGGAATTCTACTTGTTGGGACTTCAGGAATTCTACAGATGAAACACAAATTCACCCAACAACCAAAATGCATGCTCATTGGACGAATTTCGAATAGCTCGTCGTTCCCATGTAGACAAAATCTTTCTCCACAAGATTACAGCTTCAAATAACATCCAAACATGTCCACAACAGCTGCCTGCAAGCTCCCACACTCATAAATCCATTGTTGGTCAGAAAACTCCATGCAAAAACAGTTCTCTATGCAAAAACGTGAATGTGTAAAAACGGGTCTCCCACCCATACAAATTTCCTCTCTTTATCTTGCTTGTTTGACTAGCACTCTTCCCCAAGATGATTATAATCAACCCCCATGCTCTTAATAACTATGGGAATTGACTCTTACACCAACATTCTTACATGAATTCAATGATTGGGCTCTAGAACACTCAACAACTAATGGAAGGTTCATGGCAAGGATAATTTAGAGAAAAAATAGAAAATGGGTTTTGGTTTAATAGATATGGGTAACTCTCCCCCTTGGACCCCTACCCTCTCTTGTGGATACTTATCCCCCAATCTCCATCAATTTCAGTCTGCAACTAATGATACATTTTATTCATTATCTTTCAATTTACATCATTTACATGTTGGATCTCGGCCATACATCACATTTACAATATACATTGCTTGGCTCTCGGCCACACATTATTTTTACAATACATATCTGTAACATTCCCGTCCACCCACAGACCGGGCCATGCTACACGAGGGAACACTTTCGTTCTCTCACTATGAAAATTACTGTAACATACCCACTATTCAACTGAGCTATGCCACATAAAATTCTCTCATCTAACTGCATGCATTTATATATATATATATATATACACACACACACACACACACACACACACACACACACACACACACACACAGAACTCTTGCTGAAGCTTTATAAATAAAACGTAACAGACAATACATTCTATAGACATCCGATTTCATACTCAAATAACAGTAACCACAGACATGCAACATATACAGGAAATACCCATAAACATACAGACAGTTATAATCATGCATAGGAAATAACCCATAAAATAAGCACTTAAATAACAATGCAGCATGTAAATTTATCACACAATTGGTACTTATCTTGGTAAGAATGTCACCAACTGTGTGCAGACCGTCCACGAACCTCCCAGCCTTAGACTACATTTTCCATCACTCTCAACAGTGAGTCACCCCCGAGATGGGACTAAACTCCACCCGAGTAAAGGAATTCCTAACCAAGCTAAAGGCTCATAGACAACAGGAAAGACTTTGTCACAGCGTTCACTCAACTAACAACCTACAATCCCTCATTCCCCACATGAATGTCCCACCCAAGGAAGTGTGCCACTTCTCTGCTCGACAGTCCTTCGGCTGCCCCACTTCCCTTCCAGGGCTTCAACAACAGGCTGGACAAGAAGTATCTGAGCATCGTAGTTGCAGTTTAGCGCCTTCAGGAATTTAATCCCCAACAATTCTCTTACTCAGAGAATTTCTCATGGGCCTGACAACCCGCCTCTTCAATATTCCACGGGCCTAACAACCCGCTTCTTCAATCTCGCTCCCAAGCTAACAGCTACCCAACAAATATGGCTATGGATACGAATTCTGGTACAGTGAAATGAATGTCTGAAACTAACTGACTATGTGAGTGAAATGGTCATCGAGTCATGGCTGAATGATCGAAGGAATCATGGGAGAGATGGTCGTCTGAATGATGGGAGAGTGTGAAAATGAACTAAGTCCGAACAATATGTATGCATGTCCCCAACTTGACACTTGTCATGTTGGAAGCTACTTTGGTCCACTTGTCCCCAACTTTAGAACTTAGGATAAAATAATTATCCATACTTTATGTTTTAAGAAATATTAATATAATATTCATTTTTTGCTTAAGCTCTCTAGCTTATCCCTTTTCCTTAACTTTTGTCCCTCCCTTTCCCTAACTGGTGAATTTTATTCCCCCATCTCTTTTATCGTGGTTAGTCTACGCTCAACGATGTATTTTATATTAATCATGAGACATATACAAAATAGACGCAATGGCCTTTAACATCTAGGCGCTCTGGACTAATTCCAAAACATAAGCATCCCAGCTTATAATAACTAGCTCACCAGCCTATAACACATATCATGAACATAAAGGCTCACTGACCTCTATATTGTGCGCACTTTAGTTACTGCATGTGGTATCCAGGAATGTGCGCACTACATCATTTTACTGTGCAGTACTTGCACGCACTATGGCATGAAAGGTGAATTAAAAAATGATGTCAAAACAGCTTCAAATGGGCTCATCTTCAATGATGCCTGATACCCATTGTTGTAAGCGAATTCTACCAAGTGCAGGTAGTCTTCCCATTTCGATGGTTTGTCCATCACATACATTCTCAGTATGTCTTCTATCACTCAGTTCACCCTCTCTGTCTGTCCATCAGACTTAGGATGATAAGTTGTACTAAAGTTCAGATTCGTTCCAAATCCTTTGAACAGTCCTTTCCAAAAATTCGAGGTGAATTTCGGATCTTTGTCAGATACAATTGTTTTAGGAATTATGTGCAATCATGCCACTTCCTTCATGAAAATATCAGCAACATCTATTGCCTTGTGAGTTTTCAATGGAATAAAATAGGCATCTTTTGTAAGCTTGTCCACCACCACCATGATCGAATCATGTAGCTTACCTGTTATGGGAAATCCCGTAATAAAATCCATCGTCACCACTTCCCACTTCCATTCAGGAATGGGCAAAGTTTGTAGCAACCCTACTGGGTGCCTATGCTAAGCTTTAAATTTATGGCATTCCATACATCTAGCGATGTATTCAGCGATTTCTCTCTTCATACCTGGCCAAAAGTATTGGCTCTTGACCGCTGCCATGGTTTTCTGATATCTAGGGTGCCCTGCATAAGGGACATTATGCATCTCGTGCAAAATCATACGTTTCAAGTCCTGGACATTTGGAACAAAAAATGTGTTCTTGTGCAGCAGTATTCCATCTAATCCTAAATTGTAAATATCCATCTTTTGTGGCATCTTACCTTATTGTAGCTTTGCTACCAATTCTCTATATTGCAGGTCTGCATTTGCAGCCTCCAAAATTTTTCTTTTAATATCAGTCTGATACATGCTAATGGTTATAGCATGTAGTTCATGCACCCCCTTGCTAAGTGCATCGGCTACTTTATTCTCTTTCCCCTTGATATGCTTTATATCAAAGTCATACTCGCTTAGAAATTATAACCATCTGCTTTGCCTAGAATTTATATTTGGCTGATCAAATAAATATTTCAGACCATTATGGTCTGTTCTTAGATCGAACCTCTTCCCCATGAGGTAGTGTCTCCATTTCCTCAAGGCATGCACTATGGCTGCCAACTCCAAATCATGAGTGGCATAGTTTCTTTCATGCTCTTTCAACTTCCTTGATTCATAACATATAACAAACCCATTTTGACTAAAGACTCCACCAAGTCCTTTTTTACATGCATCTCTGCATACAATGAAGTCTTCACTTGGGTCTGCAATCCTTAGTATTGGAGCACTTGTCAATAATTGTTTCAAGTGTTGGAAACTCTTTTCACAATTCAATGTCCATTGAAACTTCACACCCTTTCTTTCCAAGGAAGTGATTGGGTATGCTATCTTTGAGAATCCCTCAATGAATCTCCTGTAGTAGCCTGCAAGACAACCCAAATGGCACCACTATGAACTCATAATGACCATACATTGTCCTGAAGGCAGTCTTGTTGATATCTTCCTCTTTAATCCTTACCTGATGGTATCCTGATCTGAGATCTATCTTTGAAAATATCCTTGCATCCTTCAATTGATCAAAGAGATCATTAATCCTTGGAAGAGGATACTTGTTCTTAACAATCACTTTATTCAACTGTCTGAAGTCAATGCACAATATTAATGTTCCATATTTTTTTTTCACAAACAAGACTGGGGCACCCCAAGGTGACACACTTGGGCGTATATACCCCTTCTTCAGAAGTTCTTCAAGCTGCATTTGCAACTCCTTCAATTATGGTGTACTCATTTTGTAAGGTGTCTTTGACACTGGAGCTGCTCCAGGCATTAGATTTATCAATGTCTCTCTTTGGGGGTAGTCCTGGTACCTCCTTGAATACATCTTCAAATTCTTTTAGGACTGCATAATCTTCCAAATTTGGCACCTTATCTTTAGGTGTCTCTTCCATATGCGCTGCAAATATTTGACACCCCTTTCTGTAACGTTTCTTCAGCTGCAATGCTGAAATTTCTCTAATGGTTATTTCCCTAGGAATTCCTTTCACTTTCCTTTGGTTCACTTCCTCATCCAAGCAAGTAAATTCTTTGTTATGACAGTCTAAGAGAGCCTGATGTTGGTCCAACCAATCCATCCCAATTAGACAGTCATAGGAACCTAAAGGAAAAATGTTCAAATCTGCCTTGGCGTTCAATCCATTCATGTCGATGAGGCATGACTTAACCATTTCATTAACTTTTCTTTTGGCTCCTGTAGCCAGTTGCACCAACCAAGATTTCTCATGCTTGCTTCTTGGCAATTGCAAACTTTCCACCATCTTAGGATCTATATAACTATGACTAGCTCCTGAATCAATTAAAATATAAATGGTTTGGTTGTTGATCATACATTCCACTTCAATCATATGTGACTGATACTCCGCTTGCTTGTTGTCCAGGGCTGCATAGATCCTTGGCACATTTATGCCCATGTCCTCCACTGTTTCAGCTTTTTGTACATTGTGAACAGTCCTTCCTTTCTCACCACTGTGAGGACAATATCTGAACATATGATCTCATTTACAACCCCAACATTGAATGGGTGGTTGCCTTGGCCTTTGACTCCATGTTTCAATCGCTCTGGGATCTCTAGGAGTTTGTTGTCCCTGTGGATTATTTCTGAAGAAGGGTGGTTTAGATCCCTTCTTTCTCTTATCCATCTTAAATTTCTTTTTGTCTTCCCAAGCCTTTTGGAAAGTTGACCTTTATTTTTGATGATCATATAGGCATTTAGCACGCCTTATGGTCTCTTCCAATGTCTTGGGATCATCATACTGTATTTTTTCACTGATAGATGATGGCAATCCACTCAAATACCTTTGAATTTTGACTGTCTCATCCTTGATGAAAGAGACATACTTCAACAGTTCTAAAAACCTTCTCTCATATTCATCTATGGTCATACTTTCAAGATTGAGTTCAAATAACTCTTTCATTTTCTTGTCATAATATCTCATACACAAATATTTCTTCTCAAAATACTTCTTCAATTCCCTCCAAGTAACACTTTTCTCTTTAATGTGTTGCACCTGCACAAGTTGATCCCACCACATGGATGCCTTTCCCTTGAGTTGATAGATGGCAATTCTATTCTCTGCTTGAGAAGAATAATTATGCAATTGAAAATACTTTCTCATGCCCAACAACCATGTTTCTGCATCTTCATCCTTCTTGTGCTCACCATCAAATGTAGGAGGTTTGATTTTGTTCATTTCTCCTCATAGATCATCCACCCCAGACCTCTTATGCCTTCTGATAGGGGATGGACTTGAGTTGTTGCATGCTCTCTTATTGGAATGCCTCGAGGAGTGATGGTGATGTCTGCTAACACTTCTTGATTTTATTTTCTCATCATGAGACTTGTGACTCCCCGATTTGCTCAAGCCACTCTCTTTATTCAATTCCTTTTCTTTTATGTTCAAGCCCTCCAATAACTTCACGTTGAAGTCATCATGCTGCTCCTTGGCTTTCATAAGCCTTTCATTGTCCATTTTATGGCTTTGGACATCCTTCTGCAAATTTGTAATGGTCTCCACCATATTCATGTTTTCATTCCTTTCATCTCCATGTCCATTGGAGTTTGTTCCTTCAAGGCCCAAATGGACCTCCATCCTTCTACTCTCATCTTGATGACTGTAATTCCCATGTGCCTCTTCCATTCCTATGGACTCTGCACTGATATGATCTGATCTAGTTGTTGTTAATTATGCAAAATGTGTCGCCATCAAAACTTATCAAGTTAACTAATTCAACAATTCATGAAAAAATATGAACCATTTTGGTTCAATATATACATCAAAATTATCTCTTCCGATTTCTTGGTGTTATCACCATGACAATTTTTAGATAAGACCCAAGTCTTGAGATACATCAGGGTGAAAGGCAGTTTGTCGAAACCACTTCTGCCAAAGTCCCGATGTCATGTGTTTCAATATGTCAAACCACCACTCGTGGAACGGGCGATGACTAGTCAGATCACCATGTTTCACTCGTTCAGTACTTCATAGCGGTATGATGTCAGGTGATCGCCGCCATGAAACAAACTCAAACACTAATCATTTGAAATGGATTAGCCGCGCATGGCAAGCCAACGTACTTGTACGTAAGTCTGTCTGTGATTCATGATTGGGACTCTATAACTACCAATTCTCAAATATGGAGGTATCATCTTATCTGTAAATGGAGTAATATCCAAATTTTCTCTATCTTCTGATCTCTGTAAAAGCATTTCGTTGTCTGCAAAATTGAGGTACATGGACAAAGCTATAACCAGTGAGACCGATTATTCAGGCAACATGGTAGATTTTCCTACGAGTAGGAAGGAAAAGGTAATTGTGCATATCTTAGCGACTAAATTTCAAACAGAACCTGTTGCAGACTCGAAATTGGAAGTCAGGCTAAATCCCATTATGAAGGATCTGGTCATCAACAAGTGAATTGTTAAGAAGAAACGGAGCAAGCGACAAAAGAAAGAAACCATAGTTGAAATGGATGAAAGTGTTGGAGAGAATCAACCGGTCTGGTTAGATACTTTAAAGGAGGAGATCGCTAAGCTGAAATGAATCCTCAAATAGAGTTATGTATATTTCAACAATTTTTGGACGAATGGTAGCAGAGGTACGAGACCCCAGGGATGATAGACATGTTCTTAAACGGTCCTTTTAAAATAGGATAATTGTTATTTTAAATCATTCCCTTTTTGTAACTTATTTATATTTTTAGAAATATGTGGAAGTCCACGTGTTTTCGACTTCTACAAATAATTCTTCTATGAATACATATTATCTCTAGGAAGAGAAAAGGGAAAAAGGAAATCTGCCCTCTATGCAGGAGGACTTTTTTGTAATTTTGGGATTAAAATGAATATACAAATGCAGAAGCGGATTTTGGACTGTTTATGACAAGAATCTAATCTGGTGGTGATATGAGTCTTGTTTTCTTTCATAGTATGCACTTCTTGTAAACTTATATTTCACTTCCATCTGTCTGAATCGAAGGAATATAAAAGCCAAAATTCATCTCTGAGATGCTCTCGGCTTAGCAATTTAGACTATATTTGTTTCTTTTCAAACAAACTCTGAATTCATTTTAAATAATACTCCGATGTGGTTGTGTGTTTCTTTTTCCTCTAATACCATGCAAATTTTCTATTTAATTCAGACTCATCGCCTTCCAAATGACTTCACGCGCACAAAAAATTCAACTTGTACACCCATATTTATCGTGCACAGCAACACCACTAGGTAAATCATACTTTCGCGCACCTATATCCACTGCACACAGTTTTGGTTCTTGCACTGATATTCCAATTGTATATTTCTCTATGTGTTGCACCATGCCAATGTTCAATGTGCCCCACCCTGCACAATAATCTGCGTGCATCATTGACTATACTGTCGCGAGACAACTTATACTCATACTGTGCGTGCACCAACCAAACTCCTCTGTGTTTTGCAATACTGTACACACCATGTGCACCATTGCTATGTGTATGAACATCGCACAATGTTAAATTTAGAACACGCATCCACACACAATATTCTTCCGTGCGGCGCTACAATTTACCGCGTGCACCAGCACGCCAACATTTCCCGCGCAGTGCCAAAATTTACCGCAGGCGCCTGCACACCAATATTTTTCATAGACGCTCTGTGACTTGAAATTTGGCCGCTTTGAAATTAATTCTTCTGTGAATATTCGCTTCAACTAAACCTTTTCGGCCCATCCAGGCTCAGTGTTGGAACTGAAGCTCTAATACCATATTATAACATCCCCGGCCACCCACAGGTTGGGCCACGCTACACGAGGGAACACTTTCGTTCTCTCATTGCGGAACTTACTGTAACATACTCAGTATTCAACTGAGCTATGCCACATAAAATTTTCTCTTC
>ML784800.1:13555-63629 GCA_009831015.1 Picea engelmannii
ATGGATCATTGATATGATGCATTGATGAAGATGGATCAATGAGTTGTCATTGATACATGATGCATAGTTGATATATATGATGCAGTGGTGAATTGATGCAAAGATGAATCATTATTGTCTTATCATGGTTTATAAGGTGCACAAATGAATGAACTCCAAAGTGGCCCCCTTATGGTGAAATCCCTCACGGGAAGACACTTTATGAATTGAGTTATCCTAGAAGAACGATTGGAAGGCCCATGCTTGCATGTGGATTAATGAGATGAAGATCAATGAAGTTGTTGGTGAAACTATCCTAGATGGATAATGCTTGACATGCCATTTCCAGTGGTATGTAGAATGTCACATAAGTCCTCATGGTTTGAGAGTTATGTCTCTACAAAGTTGAAGGACCCCCATATGATGGCTTGAAGCCCCAAAAGGTCAAAGAAGTCAAAGTGCTTGAAAAGAAGTCATTATTTAAATGATAAAGTAAAGTAACAAAATCAAGAAAGATTATTTAAATGATAAAATGAAGTGACAAAATCAAGAAGGAATATTTAAATGATAAATTATTGGAGAACTTTCTATTCATGGAAAGTGGTTAACCCTAAAATAAGAAAAATAGGTTAAGTGACCTAGAAATGGATTAAGTAACCTAAAAATGGGTTAAGTGACATAGAATATGAAAGTATAAATAAGAAGCTAGGATCTCTTATAATAGGTACATTTTTTGTGAGAATCCTTTTTGTGGATCAATGGAGAGCTTCTTGTGAATATCTTTTGGAGTATTGATGGAGAGCTTCTTGTGAGAGAATCTTATTGATGTGGATCTCTTGAGCATGATTGAAGATCTATTCTGAGGAAGAGAGCGAGAGGAAGATCTCATGGATGCATCAAAGTTTCGGCAATGTCGGAGATCTTGACGACAAAAGTCTCGGAGCTTCAGAAACCCTATTTTTTTATGCCCACGCGGGCTGGCTGTGTATAGGGTGCATGTACACATGGGTTGGTTGTGTATAGGGTGAGTGTACATGTGGGCTGACTGTGTACATGGAGCATGGAGTGGATAAAATCATGGAGATTTGTGTTTGAGTTGGTGCCAAGCTCTTGGATGATGAGGCAAGTTCCAGATCTGCATTCTATGGCCTCAGATCTATCACTAAGACACTGGTTTGGTTACATTATTGTCTTGATGGATACTATTGTTTGATGTGTTGTGAATGCTTAGGGAATTCTTGGTATGGCTTCTATGATGTGGTTCAGTTTGGTTGATTTGGTTGATGGAGTGAGCAACACTCTTGTGATTCAGTAGTGACATGATTGCTATGCTATACTAGTTGTTTATACATGATTGAGATAGCATTCATATTGATTTTTTGAGGAGCATGAGCAAGCTATTGGAGAGCCTGGATGTATTGTGACTCGTTGTGGGTCAGTTTGGATAGTGGAAGACAAAAGAGAAAGTGATTGCAGGTTGCATAGGATCTGAGCATGTTGCTCAGAAGCATATGCTTGTTGCATTATACACTGGCCACGTTCACACATGGGCTATAGTGAGGCAGGGTGCGTGCACATGCAGGCTGCACTACTGACATGTCGCATACCTGTTGATAGATTGATATCTGTTGAGGATTGTTGCCTCGTCTCATTTGGTGTTGAGGGTGTAAGTTGAGTCTTGCATTATAGATCATGTGCTCTTACAGAGTTGTACTCTATTCATTTGTTGCTGATAAACCCCAAGGATTGTAGTCCGTAATAAAAATAAAATTGTACATACATATTGTGTTCTTTGTGTTCATTGTGGTGATGATTTGTTGATGATATATTGCTGATATATATTGTTGATATGTGCTCACATCTAACTAGTTATAAATGACAGCAATGGGTAATGAATAAATGTTGAATGCTAATTGATGAGTTTTTTTGCAAGAGGGAAGTTTTGGGAAAAAGAGCCCCACACTCATTCACCCCCCCCCCCCTCTAAGTGTGGTAGGTGTGTCCAACACTACTTGTTAGGGAAGGAAACAATCATAAATACAAATCACCAACCCTTACAGTATCTCCAAGCATAAACCAAACTACAACAATTGCAACACTACAGATGGATGGGTTTTCTACAATAATTTCATTTGGTAATCAAGTACAAAAAAGGTACAAGTAACAAGGTAGTTGATATGCTTTCTAGACCTCCTATTGATGCTTCTATTATTTTGAAGAATAATTCTTTATCTCGTGATAGCTATGTGGAACAATATGCCAGTAATGAAGATTTTAAAGAAGTATATGAGAAGGTAACCCATGGTGCACATGTAGAAAACTATTGTTTGCAGAGAAAACTACTCTACCATCTTGGAAAGCTATGTATTCCTACAAGTGAACGAGTCCATGTAATATGAGAATCTCACACTTCTCTTATGCCTGGGCATTTTGGGGTAGTAAAAACTATGGCTCATTTACATAGGTTTTGTTACTGGCCTCAAATGAAAAAAATTGTAACTAAATATGTAAAGGGGTATGTGGTGTGTTCTACTTGTAAGCCTACTAATAAAAAACTAGGGCTATACTCACCACTACCTGTTCCATCCCATCCATGGGAAAGTATCTCCATGGATTTTTTATGGGGTTTACCAATGTCAAAAGGGGGTTGTGACTATTTAAATGTTGT
This sequence comes from Picea engelmannii, assembly GCA_009831015.1. NCBI lineage: Eukaryota > Viridiplantae > Streptophyta > Pinopsida > Pinales > Pinaceae > Picea > Picea engelmannii. Next base: position 16,203 of record ML784800.1, read on the forward strand.
AGTGGATAGGTTCAACAAAATGTGTATCTTAATGCCATGTAAAAAGTAGATCACTGCTGAGTAGATTTCTAATCTCTTCTTTCAGTATGTTTGGGTTCACTTTGGGTTACCCACATCCATTATCTCAGATCGAGATACTTGATTCTTTGGGGATTTTTTGACAAGCTTGTGGAGAATGATGGACACCAAATTGAAGAGGATCACTGCTTTCCATCCACAGACCGACGGATAGAAAGAGGTCGTAAACTGAACAATGGTACTTTTTCTTCGAGGCTACGGCAACAAGCATCCCAAGTTATGGGATGAATAGATACCCTATGTACACCATGCTTACAATAGAGCCTTACATTCCTCCACTCATTGTTCGCCTTTTGAGACATGTTTTGGGTACCTACCTAAAGTATCTTTGGACTTGATGTACGAGAGAGATGTTGATTCAAATTAAGAAATAAAAGAGGGCAGATCCTGCAAGTTAATTCAGAGGATCCAACACGTGCACCAGGCAGTCAAGGAACAATTGCAGAAAAGTCAAACACAGTATAAATCTTGACATTACAAACACAGGGTTGATCATCAGTTCTAGGTTGGAGACTGGGTATGGCTTCACATCATCAAGGAGAGATTGAACGGTGACAGAAATAAACTCAAGCCCATTCGTTATGGACCCTTAACTATTTTGGAGAAAAGTGGTACCAATTCTTTTCGTCTGGATCTTCCACCTTATATGCAGATTTACTCAGTTGTAAATGTAGAGAACTTGAAAAAATTTGAGCGTCCCGTGATCATGGATTAGGATGAGGAAGTTTCAATACCTTCAGTTGATGAGTTTTCTCCTGAGTACTTGGATGATTTAAAGGAAGATATCATCCTGTACAGAAGGATGAAGAATTCACGCAGGGGTGATGTTGATTATCTTCGAGTAGGCTTAAAGGGAACACATCCAAGCAATGCAAAGTGGATTGAGAAGGACAAGGTGAGGGAACTTTTCCCTCACTTATTTGTTGATTGATGAAAGATTTTGGTGGTCCAAAAATATCTCAGTAGGAAGGCGTGATCCAAACTGGATCCAGGGAATACTAAGAACAATTCAGAACTCACAGAAGCAACTCAGGAAGCTCAGAATGGCCTCAGCAGATAGAGAAAGGGAAAAAAATGCAAAGTTCTCAAAACTTAGTGAAAATGAAATCATCACGAAGAGCGCGTCACAAGATTTCCAATGGCGCAAATGGCTCGTCAAACATAGTTATGGATCAAAATATATTCACAGTCAAATTTTGGTCAACCTAACCCAGTCAGCAGGGGGGATGAATCAACATACATACTGTTGATGTCAACATCAGTACGAATGATGTCATCATCCATACATCATATGTGGCATGTGAAGAAGGTGACATGTTTCATGTTGACGTCAGCATGGTGTCGTGGAAGCACCAAAGGTTTCCATGTGTCACTCATATTTGGCATTTCTGGGTCATTTTGTGGACCAACAAAATTGCACCATGTGGCAGTGCGTACAGTGACGTGGCAGGATAAGTTCGCAGACCGTAATCTGATGTGGAAGGGTGATTGTACAATGGTTGATGTGTCCCAATGGTTGGTTGCCACGTGGCAGTGGGAAAATGCCCATTGACAACCCATGAACGAAAATTCAAAAAAAAATTAAGATTTGGCGTGTCCTCACCAAATCTGGCACCCAAACAATATATAGAAGCATCGCCAAGTTAGTGGAATGAACATATGTTTAAATATATATATATATATATATAAGTTGCAATGGATAGTCCAAAATGGGAGGCTTGCGGGCTCGACCTCGGGACCTCCCCCTACATTAACACCTTCACACAAGCTTCGCTAACCATAATGACAATGGATTTTGTTATTTACAAAGCCCGAAAACAATATTTAAAATTTTCATTGGCCCAGTGCTGGAAGGAGGAAGGGAGCGTGAGGGTACGTACCAGCATGCATTTCGAGACAGATTCCTCAACATTTATTGCAGGTTGCAGGGCATGAAAACCGAGACAAATTTTCTCTTGGGCATGGGAGTGCCAGAGTCGAATCAAGGCATGGAGACAATAATTTTTGGGAAGTTCGACCCCATGAATTCAATGGTGCTATCTATTTTCTGATCTGAGCAAAAATTCTACAACTTGATTTCAAAATGAGGTATACTTATGTATTTTTCCGAGTTTTTTGCTGAATTAATAAAAAGGCCTACCCATTTGAGAGAAGGACCCGAAGATTTAGTCCACCAAGGACGAACTCCGTTATCAAGTTTTTTGTGTTCATATTTGATGCTTATGTCTCTTCATTATTGAGTTTTTCCTGATTTAATGGTGCATTTTAATTTGTGCTCATTTAATGCAATTATTTATAAGTCACTCGATGAAAATATCCTAGATTAGCCATCTAAGCCGAATTCGGTGAAACCGACCAAAAAATCCGAACTTTGACAATACTTGATACCAAAATGAGTAGTACCTTTGAGATAGAGGACACTGCTTTTTACTGCTTTCTAGTGGATTTCTCTGGGGTCCTACAAAAACCAAGAAACCACACTAATAGAAAAGGAAATTTCAAGTCGACTATGAATAAGATAAATAAGATTGTTGACGAGTTTTCAATAAAGTGTAGCATTGACTTCAGGAGTTTGAAAAGTTTTGGTGAGATTGACTCCAGATGGAAAAGGAATAGCACATGGCTTACGATCAACCATCTTAAAACGTGTCAAAAGATCCATTACATATTTAGATTGAGAAATGAAGATACCATCACATAGTGGTAATGCTTGAAGACCCAAAATATAATGCAAAGTACCAATATTTGTCATATCAAATAAGTCGAAAAGTTGTTTCTTCAATCTAAGAATGAGATCAGTGTTATTAGCAGTAATGACAAGGTCATCAACATATACAACAACAATCAAAGTGTCTCCATTGGTATGGACTACATACAAGTTGTGATCAGATTCACAATGTTTGAAACCAAGTCAAAGAAAGATATTGTTGATCTTAGCATACTAAGCTCGAGGAGCTTGCTTCAAACCATAAAGAGACTTCTTGAGTCGACAAACTAGGTTAGAATCTGTCACAAAACCAGGAGGTTGTTCCATAAAAAAATCTTCAGATAGGTTTGCATGACGAAAGGCACTCTTCACATCCATCTGATGGATTTTTTATCCAAATCGACCAATAGGGAAAAGAAGTAGTCGAACATAGTTCATTTTTGCAACAGGGGAAAAGGTCTTAGTGTAGTTGATACCTTCTTGTTGAGAAAAATCCTTCACAACCAAGCGATATTTATGATGTTCAACAACATCTTCAGAGGTAAATTTGGTCCTGTAGACCCATCGAAACTTCACAACATTCTTTCCTTGTGGTCTGGGAACTAAATCCCATGTGTGATTCTTTGACAAAGAATCAATTTATGTTCCCATTTAGGTCATCCTTAAGCATCTGAGTAGGAAACAAGATCAAAAGTTTCAAGTATGCGAGTCATCAATGCAATGATAGCATGTTTATTTTGACTTTGAGTTTGTCATCTAGAGGAAATATCACTTGCATAAGGTCCAACAAATTCAATTATCTTGGCATCCCATCAATGTAGAAAAGAAACGAGTGAACTATGGTTCACTGTAAAAGGTCGATTAGAAGTCAGAACAATTTTATTTGACAGAGATAGCGGACCAGTCAATATAGATATTGATGGATGAATTAAATAAGAGGTCGATGGTCTAGTTGAAACATGAACAAAGTTCGACTGTCCATTCGAAGAATTGAAAAATGGATCAGAAGAACTAGAGTCAGAAACAACGTCAAAGTGATCATCCTGTAGCAATCCAGAGGAGACATTCAACAATTTGATGCTAGAAGACTTATCATCAAACCATACATTTCGTTTGATAATGATTTTTCATTTGACATAATCAAACAGTCGATAGGCCTTAGACTCTTAAGAGTAGTCCATCATGATACAAGCATGACTCTTTGCATCCAACTTCTTTTTGCAACCATTAGAAATATGAGCCCAGAAAACAAATCTAAACACACAAAGGTGGCCAACTGAAGTCTTATTTCTACACCATTGTTCGACTGGAGTCAACGAAGGAACATCTCGAGTCAAGATGCAATTGAGCAGATAGTTTTCACAATATACTACTTCAACCCATAAGTGAGGAGGAATATCTTTGGACTACAAAAGAAATCTAGCCATTTCGACTAATATCCGATTATTTCATTCTGAAATGCCATTCTACTAAGGTGTGTGAGGAGCTAAGCACTACCATTCAATACCAGATTGAACTAGATATTCTTCAAAGATTTGATTGACATACTCACTACCATTGTCTGATCTCAAGCATTTGATGGGCCGACCACATTGCTTTTAAGCAAAGGCTCTAAATTCTTTGAACTTTTCAAAGACAAGATTTTTATTCTTCATAAAATAAACCCAAGTGAAACGAGAGATATCATCAATGAAAGTCAAGATATACCTTGCACCTACTAGGAAAGGTAGATTGATGCAACATACATCATTGTGAACCAACTCTAGGAGGTTATGTGCTCGCCATGCTTTTCCAGAGTCAAAAGGTGCTTGATGATGCTTGCCAAGCACACAACCTTTACAGATTCCTTCAAAGAGAAAAAATTTAGGTAGACCAAAAACCATTTTTTGAGTTTCTATCAATTGCGAACTTCAAAAATTCAGGTGTTCGAGTCATTCATGCCAAGTTCGATTTTTCTCATAAGTGTGAGAAAAAAGAACAGTTTGTTCGGTGTTGGGTTGAATCGTGTCACATAATTTATACATACTGTCACATAATCTATATTAACTAAGAAACATACAACAAATTGGCACTGAGATTTGGCACATGATAAATGTCAACAATTCTCCCATGTTGATAGGAGACATCACCTTGACCAACAATATAAAGAGAAAAATCATCAGCAACATAAATCTTCCTCTCCTTGGATTCATTCAAGGACATGAACAAGGAAGCATCCTTATCCATATGATGAGTGCGCCCAGAGTTGACTACCCATTCATTCTGCATAGAAGGAGACGACAAGGCTTGAGAAGTTTCGACTTGAAAGGTGAAATTATCAGTTGGTCGGTGAACAAAAACCATGTCTCCTTTAATGCATTTAACCTTCTCCTATAAATCGTCTCTCTTCTTGTAGAATAACTTCTCCACATGTCGAATATTTCCATCATACTGACATGTATTCTTCTTTTAACTTTGATGGGGTGCATCTGTTTTCCCTTTAGGTTTTTGGTCGAGGCATCCAAGTCTCTGTGTAAGGGTATGAAACCATCCTCTTCCTTATGTTTCGAATTTCCCTTTCCCTTGAGCAAGTGTGATTGATGTTTACCACCAATATTTTCTTCTTCAAGTAGTATGTGCTGATCAGTGATCAAAATACCACACAAAGCTTCAAAGTTGTAATCATTACCATCTTCCTTGTGTGCCTTCCAGTTGGCATGGAAAGTCGAAACAAACACGTCGAATGATGTTCTCAAATTCATCAGGACCAACTCGATGAGTTGTTCGTATTTCTTTTGATAATTATTTCCACATTCACCCAATTTTAAATAGAGTTCATTCACATATGCCAAATAGTCCTCTATTCTATCCAAAGAATGAGGATAGAGAGAGATCAACTCTTTCTCCAACTACATGACATGGATTTCATCGACGTTGTCGAACAATGAATTCAACTTCTTCCAGACTTGATGAGGGCATTCAATTCCAGTAATGTGAAAATGAATCTCCCACAAGATATAGGTCGTGATGGCCCCCACAACCTCATCCTTCTTTCCATCAACAACAACCTTTTCCCGATTTTGTGTTGGATATCGAATCATAGTCTTCATATACTGCCATAGTCCTTTACTCCTCAGTAGAGTTTCCATGTCCAGAGTCCATACTACGTAATTTGATTTGTTTAGAATTACAAGATCAATCTTCAAATCCATATTTGATATCTAGATAGAACAAATGTGTTTCAACAAGTTACAATCTACAAACCACCAGCCCAGAGTCAATCACATAACAAATTAGACTTAGCAAGGTTTGCGGATAACAGGCGAGGTTTCAAATCATTGACTCTGATACCATGTTGGGGATTGCGTGTAACCTGATATAAAACAAACAAACAATACTGCATATAATCAAAGAGGAAATAAGATTTCGAAGAAATAAAAGGTAGTGTCTACAACCACCGTTACAACACTTAAGCACAACACATTGTGATTAGAACATCACAATCTATATTGGACATCGTGCACACAACAATGATATTGCCAATCAACTGATCCACTTGATTGATCTATTGATAATGACCCATAGGGTATGCTATTTATAGCTTCAATATCCAACCAACTTCCTTGTAATTGGGAAGATCTTATCCACACATAATTGTTAGTTTTTAGAGTTGACTTTGTCAAATCCATGTTGTCTAGTCGACTTGACAGGGATGTTCAACCTGATCATCCATGCACTAAAATTGTAGTCAACTTCTTAGTTGGTTGATCCACTGACAAACCATCTTCGACTGTTGGTCGATTTTCAGACTGACATACTTGTCGACTACTTGGCCGACTGATGTAGAGATTTGGTTGATTGCTCGATTGATTGTTTCCAGATGTAGGTCGACCACTCGATCGACTGATTCCAGGAGAAGTGTGATGAACCATCAGAACTTGATTTTTCAACATATTATTACCAATCAATACCTCCCTAAGTACCCCATATAATCCCCTAGGTATACTACAATTGAGAAAAAAAAACAAGAAGTTCAAAGAAGATAAAAAAAATCGCCATTGAATCCTTAGAGGTGTGACATCAACACTATTGTGTTCTCTAAGAAATAAGTAGGACTAAGAAAATTGGACTTAGTAGGAATCCAACAAGGATTAACAAGTGACCTTAATTTGATAGATATATTTCCAAATGGTTGTTTATATATCACTTCTTATTAAGTGACATTTTATTAGTCCTTAACATGCAAGAGACTATAGATTTTGATTTAGAGTCAACTACCATTGACTCCTTTCTTAAAAAAAATCCTAAACTTCTATTAAAATATCTATTAACCTCATTATTTTGAAAAACACACATATATAAATTTGATGATTTGAATTTTTCATTGGCTTTAAAATTGTGATGGGAATCAATATCCTTTAATTATTCGGTTTTGTTTTGTCAAACTCATCAAATCATTTACTAAATAAATAAATAAAAAATCATTTAACACATACTTTGGCAAAAGATAAATTCATAGATATAATTTCTGTGGTTGTTATTTATGAGAGTATTAATTTAAAAATCACTTATACTTCCACTCCCATCACCATCGTTCAATTATACTAATTATTGCTACTAGCACTCCCATCGCAAGAGTTGAATTGTATGGCATTGTTTTCATGAGTGACTACTAATCTACCTCATTCTCCACCACTTGATATGATAAATGGATAGGAGCCAAGCTTTCCTATGTTAATTCTTCTATTGAGATCCCTACTAAATATAAAGAACTTGATTGGAATTGTCAGAGCCACTATGAGCTAAGGACACCATGGGTGAGGTAACATTACTTATTATTTCTCAAGGATACCATGGGCGAGGTAACCTTACTTATTTCTCAATGTTTACTTAATATGCACACTTCAAAGTAATGAACTACATGTTCATAAAAACTTACTTATTTCTCAATGTTTACTTAATATGCACACTTCAAAGTAATGAACTACATGTTCATAAAAACATATACTTGTGTGTTTTACTTTTACGAAATATTTTCATAGGGTTCATGGAAAATAAAACATACCTCATGCTGAGTAAGGTGTCCCTTCAAAACAATTCAAGAGGAAAACACATTTTTTTTTGCATGTTTCTCTGATTGTATCTTTCTCGTTCTGAAATATAACAAAATCCTCGTCATTTAAAAAAAAAAAACAACTATTTCAATTTTTTTTTAAAGGTTTCCAAATAAATTTGGTAGGAAAATGTATATGTTTATCACTTGTCTAATGAGCTAATTATTATTTTGAATGAGATTTTTTTGGGAAAATGCTTAATCAATTTGTTACATTTTCTCCAAAAAGTAAAGTTGTACATGGGCCACTTTAGATGTAAATTTCAAACACAATAAATCTATCTTGAAAGAAATTTAGTATCAAACGATAAGTTCAATTGTAAAAAGATATATAACAACAAATTTAAATGGAAAAATAACTAGGTTTAATTTTACTGATTATATTTAGTATATGTCAATAAAATTCTAAACTACCCTAGATCCATCTTAACTCTAGATCTATCAAACATTGAAAAAAATCAAATTTCTTGAAATGAAAAACTTACCTTAACTTTTTACACCCTCAACAAGGTTTGCACCTTAATAAATTATATTTTTTTTCATACTTAATAAATCCAATTTTAAAATGAATCTATAATAAAAATGAAAAATCATAATTAAGACTATTTGTAAATAAATTTAATTATATTCATCACATGTCAGTCCCCTTCGAGATGTTTCACCATCCCCTTCGAGATGTTTCACCATTGAAGTAGAATCAGGCATTAATTCCCATGATCAACTTTGATCAAGAACCAAGGGAACCTTGTTTGTCATGAAGATATATAAGCCACTATATTCCCTAAGTAATTAGAATAATTTCGTGCATACAAGAAATACTAAGTAGAATATTATACAATGGGTGTAATGCCACATAGATCACGAGCTTGGGATTTCGCTAGTGACATAGTATTTCCAGTGAAGGTTGTCTCGCGTTTTTTTTATATTCGTCACATATGTAATATGGAATGACCGACACTTACTCCATGCATGTGGTGCTTGTTGGCTCATCTTCTAATCTAATTGTTTGAACTTTGATTTATTCTTCCTTCAGTTCTTAAGGAAGGTTTTTTTTAATTCTTTGGGACTTATCATCAATTTGAAATTTAGGAACCAAATTTTATTAATGGGTTTAGTGTTTATCAATTTATCTTTTGAAATGATGGTTTGAACATTAGTCTATTAATAAAAAAAACTAAATATTATTAAGATTTATCTATTATATACAAAAGGGTTATAATATATTTGGGGAATCTCTCAAAAAAAAAAAAAAAAATTTAACCTCATAAAATTTAACCATGATTTCAAACACATGTTATCATTTTTTAGATACCACATTTTACTGTCTATTCAAAAACTATTCATAATATGCCTACGCCTATTTATTTGAGCTATATATATTATAGGTCTAATAACAAGTATGTAAACACAAAAAAACCACATGATAGAAATTGAATCAAACCAATCATCCCTGTGCTCTTGCCTAGGGTTTTGATTTTTGCATCTCGTCCATGGGGTCTGCATTTTGCTTGGACACGTCCACGTCAATTGGACAATTTTTTGATCTCGGTGGGCTCAATATACCTTCACCCTCCTCTTGTTTCTTTAGTTGTTGGTTATCTAAATTTATGCAGGAACGCAATAGAATACACAAATCACCATAAATACAAAGATGCAGCAGAAATAACACTTCATTTCATTAATATCAAAGAACTGAAATTTGTTTATAGACAGAACGAAAATAAACTAGGTAGTGCATTGGTAGCTTATCTCTGAGAAGAGTTGTGGCGGCTACATGCCTCTCAAATCTGTGTTACAATGAGGCTTGAAGGCCTATATATTATTGAGAAACAATGGAAACCCTAAACATCCAAAAACCTAACCCTAGAAGATGAAACACCAGAATATCGACCCCGTCGGGGTAAATTGGTACATCAGTTTCCTGGGGTCGTAACTTTGGCATACTATCTCTGTTTGACACACATGATACATCGTTAGAAATATCTATCCGAGGAATACATTGTTGATAACCATTATTGAGTCCATAACAGACTCATATTCATTGGAGCTTTGATGCCCAAAAAGCGTCGTTTAGGGACTCAAAACGACTCCGAAAGTTCAGGACCCGAAAAACTCCAAAAATAGTAAATTGTGCTACAATTAAGGAAATTGAAAAACTGAAAGAAACAATGGTGAGGGTCCAAGTGGAATAGGCGGGTGGACACCAATATCCACCTGCATCATTCCTCCCCCCTTAGGAAGCAATGGTCCCCTTTGCGTTGAGTTCCTCCATGAGATGAGGAAACTTCTGTTGACGGTGAGCCACTGGTCCCGGTGAAGGAGTTGGCCTGCCTTGACAACTCGATATAGTTGGATCCTCTGCTGGCAGGTGTTATTGATCTATGTGTCCATAATCTGATCAGTTGTGGTTTGTTCCATGCAGTCTGGATTTAAATCTGTTGGTGTGAGTTGTTCTGCCATGTTGGATGTGTCCAGTAGAGGTGGAAAGTAGGGCTGAAGGCAGTCCAAATTGAACATTGGGTGCAGACCAAGGAATGGTGGAATACTGAGCTCGAAGGAATTGTCCCCTACAACCTTGGTGATGGTGTATGGCCCATATCGAAGTGGGCAAAGCTTGTGGTGGGGTCCAGCGAGGCGCTTCTTCTACAAATGTAGCCACACTTTGTTGCCCACTTGGAAGTTGTGTTGCACCCGATGTTGATTATGACGTTGCTTGTACTTAGCATTGGCTCTGTCCAATATGTGATGAACTTGTTGGTGAATGTAATGAATGCGCTCAATGAAGTTGTTCGCCTTGGTAGCTTCAGACTGGACATGAGCCGAATGAGCCTGAGTAGCTGCAAAGGGCATGGCTATGTCAATGGGACATAGTGGCTGGAATCCCAAGCCCACCTAAAAGGGGTTGTGGTCGGTTGAGTTATGGAGGATCCAGTTATAGCTATGTTGTACATAGGGGAGGCTCTCATCCCATGTGCATGGATGATTTGAGTTGTACATGCGCAAAATGTGTATGATCATCTTGTTGACGACCTCTGTCTGGCCATCAGTTTAGGGATGGAAGGCTGTGGACTTGGTGAGTTTGGTGTCCAGCATTGACCAGAGGCTGGACCAAAATGTACGGAGGAACCTTTTGTCCTGATCTGAGATGATAGACTATGGGATCCCAAAGTGTACCACACTTGTTTAAATGCCTTCTGTTGAGATTCTGACCAAAAGAATTTTCCTTTCACTCCTCCCTTGGTGACTTGACTCAAGGGCCAAGTGATATGAGAGAATCACAACACGAACCTGCGGTAGAAATTAGCAAGACCCGGAAAGTTGCGAAGCTCTGTTAGAGTGGTTGGGGTTGGTCAATCTCGGATGACTTGGATCTTGGATGGATCCACATGCACCCCACGCTCATCAATAATGTATCCCAGATACTGAACCTAGGTCATGCCAAAAGTGCACTTCTCCAAATTGGTACACAACTTGTGTTTCCGCAGTGTTTGGAGGACCTATCAGATGTGGTGGAGGTGTGCTTCCCAAGTCTGGTTGAAGATCAGGATCTCATCCAAGTACACTACTAAAAATGAGTTATTGAATGGCTGCAAGATGTCGTCCATCAACCTCATGAAGGTTGCGGGAGCATTCATCAACCCGAAAGGCATGACCAACCATTCGAAAAGGCCCTCCTTGGATTTGAAGGCAGTCTTCCACACATTAGATGGTTCGATTGGTACCTGGTGATACTCGTACTTCAAGTTGATCTTGTTGAAATATTTTTCCCCTTTGAGTTGGTCGAGAAGGTCATCAATTTGTGGGATCGGGTACCTATTATAGACAATGATCTTTTTCAGCACCCGATAGTCAATACAGAGTCTCCAAGTCCCATCCTTCTTCTGCACCAACACGATCAGGCTCCCATAGGGTGATGAACTTGGCCGGATGTGACCTTTCTGCAGCAGCTCCTGGATCTGCCTCTTGATTTCATCGTTCTCCAGAACAGAGCGCCGATAGATCGGTCCATTGGGTAGCGACGCACCTAGGGTCAGATCGATGGGGTGTTTGACCTGACAGTGCAAAGGCACCCTTGTGGGCGAGGTGAAGATGTTCTGGTACTCCTCCATGATCTTGTCCATTTGTTGTTGTCGTGTGGAGGATCCCTGTCTAGAGGTCGTGGCCACAGTCTTCTTCTTTCCCTAAGGGCGGATCATTAGGAAAACAAATTTCTCGGTTTTGGAAATGATCTTACTGCATTGTTTTGCAGTAATGAAAGAGATAACGACAGGCGGTGGTACCTCTGGTATCCTATACAACATATTTCCCAAGGTAAAATAACGATGCGAGGTCGAGACTCATACACAACATGTCGCTTCCACAAGTATGGTTGGCCTAATAATACATCACAAACATCAAGAGGAGAAATGTCACATAATACCTCATCGGTGAAGGGCTTGATGCTGTAGGGAAGATGACACTGTTGGCTGACACGAAGATCCCGTCCTTGGTGAAGCCACCCGATGGTGTGTGGTTGTGGGTGTGCTATGGTCGGAAAGCCAAACTGCTTAACAACCTCTGCTGAAATGATGTTCTTTTGGCTCCCATTGTCGACAATGAACTGTAGCGGGGAACCCTTTACCCACATCTGGGAGTGGAAGAGACGCTCCTCCTCCTCTGGATCTTCTGGTTCTTCCTTTTGAATCTTCTTGGTGGAAACTGTGGCATTGGGCTCCGCATCGATAATCTGCTTCCCTCTGTCATTCCCCTTCTCGGGTTCTGATTCAATTTCGGAGCATGCATCTGATTCAGAAGCCCTCATCTCAGCCACCAATGACTGTTTGGCCCGACACTCACTTGTGTTGCGAGTGGAGCTCTTATGGAACCAACACCACTTTCTCGTGTCCTTCTTCGACTTCACGGTGTTTTTATTTGCTTGCGGCTTTGGTAGGTTGTATTGAGCCGCCATGCCTTGGCTTTTTCCTTTGTTCTACGGTTTGGGGGCACCTTTCGCTTGCTTTTGATTCGCAGATCCAAATTCTCGCTTCTTCTGTTTGAATTTCTGCTCAATCTTAGCAGCATACCAATATGCTATACCAAGCGAGGAGATGTCAATGAACGCCATTTCCTCCTGAATGTATCTGTGCAGACAACTGCAGTACTTCAACACCAAATGCTTCTCCGAATCTTTGATACCCAACTTTGTGCGCAGGGTATGGAACAAATTCGTCAGCTCGTGCACATTTTGATCCCTTTGTTGCCGCAATGTAGTCCATTGTATGTAATTGTCCTCATAGCTCCCCACAGGATAATATTGTTCCTTGATGGTGTCTTGGAAAGAATTCCAAGTGGGTACGACTGAGAACAAAGAGGGTTCCTCCTCATCCCTTTTCTCACAGTAGGCTTCCCACCAGTCCTTGACATGGGGGGCGAATTTGAGCAGTGAAAAAATAATCTTCTCCTGGTCGAAAAAGTCATGAACCGAGAAATATCCTTCTAATAGATTCAACCATCTATCTACGACATCTGCATCTATTTGGCCATCAAATATGGGAATGTCAAAGTTTACTTGTAGCTTAAAAGGGGTTGCACCTCCAGAGTGGCTGTTGGATGCAGATGCGTCACCAGTGGGCAATCGTTGAAGGAATTGGGCGAAGTTATCCATCATCACGTTCCTTTGTTTTTAAAGGGCCTCCTCGAGCAATATTTTGATAGTATTTCCTGCTCCCTCGTCTTTCCTTTCGTCCCCCATGGGCATCCGTTGGGGTTTGCGAGGCTGATCTTGCAAAGGTTCAACCAGATCGAGCCCTAACTCCTTATACCTCGACCTCGTTGGGGACATGCAAAGAAGGATCGAGAAAGAGCAAACCACTCTGATACCATTGATCTGAATTTATGCAAGAACGCAACAAAATACACAAATCACCATAAATACAAATATGCAACGGAAATAACACTTCATTTCATTAATATTAAAGAACTGAAATTTGTTTACAGACATAACAGAAATAAACTAGCTAGGGCGTTGGTAGCTTATCTCTGAGAAGAGATGTGGCGGCTACAGGCCTCTCAACTCCGTGTTACAATGAGGCTCGAAGGCCTATATATTATTGAGAAACAATGGAAACCCTAAACATTCAAAAATCTATCCCTAGGAGATGAAACGCCAGAATATGGGCCCCGTCGGGGTAAATTGGTACACCAATTTCCCAGGGTTGTAACTTTGGCATACTATCTCTGTTTGACGCACATGATACATCGTTTGAAATATCTATCCGAGGACTACACTGCTGACAAGGAATATTGAGTTTGGAACAAACTCATATTCATCGGAGCTTTGATGCCCAAAAAACACCGTTTAGGGCCTCAAAATGGCTCCGAAAATCCAGGACCCAAAAAACTACCAAAAATAGTAAATTGTGCTACAATTAAGGAAACTGAAAAACTGAAAGAAACAATGGTGGGGGTCCAAGTGGAATAGGCGGGTGGCCACCAATATCCACCTGGATCAGTTGGCTGGACGAATACACCTTGAAATGAATGCCATACTGAGACTGACATAATAATTCAAATTTACCTTCTAGTATGCAAATTGCATGTGAAAGATCTCCATGCTCTCTCATAGTCATTTACAAAGCTTTCCCTACCACTTCCTTAACGATCCAATAGGCCTCAACAATTTTAAAGTACTTGGTATCCCTCATCCTTGATTAGAAAGGGTCATCTACCATATCCCCCACCTCCTCCATGATCTCCTTGTAGAAGTAGCTAGCCTCTGGACATGAACCACCTCCTCTACCTCTTTAGCTTCCTTTTTTCTCTTCTTAAGAGTACATTTCCTGGTAACAGTTACCTACCTCCCAAGCCTCACGGGTTTCCCTCGTATTAGTTACTGGACCATGGGACGAAGACACTTCATTCTTATTCTCCCCCCTATGACTCACCCTTCCCTTCTTTCCAGAGTTCCTAGCCATCCCAGGAATTGTCCACACCTACCAACCACCAAAAGAGGTTCACTTCACAGGATGAATCCTACTCGAGAAAAAACCTAACTCCCTCCTTTGTCTTGCACATGACATAGCTCCCACCCCTTTGAAGTTATGTGCCATCTTGTCACTTTGCTTTCCCCAGGTGCCATGACTCTCGTTAACCCTTGACCGACTCACCGAAATTGCCCCCTCATACTAGAACTGTGCATTCTTCCATGTCTAAGATTCTTCAAAGGTTCCCTCACAAGTTCATCGACCCCCAGTTAAAGAAAACCAAGATAGTGCCATCATAACCATAATTCCTACATCTCTCCTCATTTTTGAATAATGCCTCAAGGTACTCCCCTCTTCTCGAAGGTTCAACTTACTCCTTGTTGAGTGCTATGTACCGCCTATGAGCATAACACTTCCCGATTTAATGGCTCTCATAATTTCCCATGACACATTTTGCAGATACCTTCTCTCCTAGCTCATTTAATTCCGTCGTTGACCTCCACACCATATTGTCCAACGCTCCTACAGTTGTCCAACACCACCCTGTTTACACGTCGACCTCCTGCTTCGACACGTCGGCTCAGTCAGTTCCAATGAATGCCATCCCATCCAAGTGAACGTTAATCTATCATTAAACAAATTGAAATCTTCTATTTAACAAATGGGTTGATCTTCACTTCAATTATTGATAACATTTTTTATTTCTTTAAAACATGAATTAAAGTATGCTTAGAAATCGTGTAGCAATGTAAACATATAGCCATATCCAGATGTCCAAATATTATTTAATATTTTAATCTATTATTTTCAATATAATCGTAAAAAGAGATGAGAGAGAATAAAAATGTTTGAACAATTATATGGCATTTAAATGATAGTGTAAAGACAACATCCACAAAAACTTTACCAAAACAATTATGTGACATTAAATGTAATGTCAACAAGCGCTTTATCAAAACAATAAAGTAACAGTGAAATAAGAGAGTAAAAATATTGGCAAGCCAACTCCTTAATAAACCATCTCTCAATAAGTTTACAAATCAACTCTCTTAGTACACCATACCTAAGCACTATGCGATAAATTAAAAACATATAAAAAAATATAAAAAAATACCATACCAATTCGGTCTTAGTAAACGTTAATCATCATCATCAATAAATTAAAAACATATAAAATTAAAAACATATAAAAATTATATAATTATAATCTATGTGAAATAAATAATATAAATTAAAACATATAAAATAAAATAATATTTACAAATTATATAATTATAATTTATGTGAAGTCGATAATATGACCAATAAAATTTATTAAAAAATATCAACAAACAATATACTACCCACCACTAAATTTCATACAAGTTGAAACTTGCATTGAATAACCTTTTTCTTTCTCCAAGCATTTTCGAAAAAGGACCGACTTGTTATTAATGCATGTCGTGGAATCTTGAACAGAAGGAGACAGAGTTACTATTAAATGCATGTTGCGGAGTCTTCATCATTACATGACAACTCTGTCTGTTTAGTGTTTAATGTTAGTTTATTTTGACTATTCTTGGCATTTAATATCATGATTTTAATTATATTTCTAGGTGTATAATGTTGGCAGGCAGAGATGAAATTTGATGGTAAAATTATAAAAACACTTTGACTAACATTAACATACCTATCATCAAAGTTAATGAAAAAATTAAATATATTTGTTTAAATAACCAAAAATAATGGACTTGACTTTTAAAATTCCAAAGATTAAATATATTTGTTTATATTTGCTATGAGGTAGACCGTCACGTTGCCGGATTTTACGCTTAGACTTTAAATGCGCAAACTTGTCCACAATTTCTAAGAGGTGTTGCGACATTTGTTCACAATTTATTCACAATTTAATTTGACACCTAAGGTTCTGCTGCGTTAATTTTCTGATGGTGACTCTACAATTACGTGGAGTTTTTTAATGAATGGTGCAAGATACCCTTTTTATCTAAAGTGGATATTTTGTTTGCAAGCTTTTAAGTAGTAAATTCGATCCGAATTTGGATGTTCCCCGTAGGTTCATTTATCAATAAACTTAGATGGAATACCTGCCACGTTAATTTTTTTTTAATATTGTCGTTTTGGAGATAAAGTCCGTAAGGATTTTGAAAAGTTCAATATTTTGAGTGAACATTTTATTCATCATTTGGATAAATAAAATTGAAATATTTGAAAAAAGTGTTAAGAAAAGATTTATACAGTGAATAATGTAAAATAATAATTGTAAGATTTATACCATTTAAAAAAAAAGTAATGTAAAATAATAAATCAACAATCATTATAAAAGTGGGAAACAATTATTGTGACATAGTGAAAGTGGGAAATACTAAAGGCTTTTTCTTTTTGGAAAAGTAGAAATTGTAAAAAAAATTCTAATATTGGAAAGGTGAAAATTGAGATGAAAAACGAAAAAAGGAAAAATCATTAAATTATTAAAGAAAGAATGAGTAAGCATTTGGATCAGATTTATAATTTCAAGTTCACTCTATTTGTGAGATGAAAATTTGATGACGGTTAAATTTTTTAAGTGCCTTTTAATTTAGGTTTCACCCAAATTTATAGAATGTGATTTTTATAGAAAAACTCTTTGAAATGTAAATAAATTTATAGTAGAAAATTAAAATCTATGACCCATTAAAAATAGGAAACCATTGTTTGGGAACCCAACTATGTCTTCGTGCTTACTATACTACCTTGTTGATCCAGGTGGATATTGGTGGCCACCCACCTGTTCTAAATTCCAACTCGCTCGTCTTGACAGTTTTCAGTTCAACACGTTTCTCTGTAATGGGGACATTTCTTTGTAATTGTGGGTTCTGCACTTCTAGGGTTGTCCCGAAGCCCTTTACAACATCAAGGTAGATAATGGTCGCCGCCCACCTATTCCAACTGACTTATTTTGAAATTTTTCATATCAATACATCTTTCTGTACTTCTAGGGACGTTTTGGGGCCCTAAACAATGTTTTTTTGGCTTGTCACAATCAAACTATAGGTAGAGTCGGAGTTTGACATAATAATGCGTAGTTCTCAAAAATTCCTTTCCAACGGGCTATCACATGCCCAAAACAAAGATTGTATGCAAAAGTTACGACCCCGAGAAGTTGATGTACTAACTTACCCCAACGAGGCCCACATGACTTTTGGTGCTTCATCTCCTAGTGTTAGGTTTTTGGATGTCTAGGGTTTTGACATTCATGTTTATTATAAAAAAGCCTTCAAAGCCTCATTGTAATCATCTTCTCGCGAATGAGTGTAGCCGTCACATCTCTTCTCAGAGATAATACTTCTCACAAGTGTATATGTTTTGATTAAACCAAAATTATTGCATTAATCCCCTTTTACTCATATGGAATCATTAGGAAACAGCTAGAAATTGAAAAACAGTCTTGCAATTTCAATAGTGAAGATGGCTACAAACTTAGTCAATCTTGGAAAACTGTTATTCATCGTTTATGTCACTGGAATATTTCACCCCTACTGTTTTTAATTATTTTGTTTGGCTTCCATTCTCTTCCCCTTGATCCTTCTTTTTTCCTCCAACCTAACCTTTTAATGTTTTCAAAATTTTTATTTCCTTCATTTCCCCCTTCCTTTCTCTCTTTTCAGCATTGACTCTTTGACCCCCCCCAAAATAAAATCATTTTTCCTCTAACTTTTAATTATATATTTTCTCTTTTCTTATTTTCTCCCGAGGTTGCACCCTGATCAGGTGACGGAGCGGCGAGTCATGACAAGGCAGGGGCCTCGAGACCTACCCCCACTTAGCAACCTATCAACCCCCCACAACCACCTGTCACATCCACCCACGTATCCTCACATCAATGACTAGCCTTGTATGCTCATTCCCATGTGTGCGACCATCCTCGCCTCGAGTTTTTCTCATTCATTTCGTCCAGGTGATGGATCTCTGGAATACTCTGCACTTAGAGTTAGTTATGGCGTTGCACAACACCAACCTAACTCATTCATGCAAGTTCTGCCCTTTGTTTATCTATTTTATGCTCTCTCCTTGTTGATTTTCCTATTGTTCGCCCTTGGTTTTCATCTTGTTTTGTCCCTTCCTCGCCTCCAGTCTACCCTCTGTTTCTTTCTGCATTGCCCTCCCCACTGCTCTCATTCCCCATCCCGTGTATGTGCCCTTCTCCCTTGGCTCTCCAATGCCTCACGACTCTCATCGTCAATGAGCTCGAAGCCACAGAGGCGATTTTTGGGTATGTGTTATATTCTTTGCACGAGTAGTATTGTTTGCGTTGCGTCGGGCATGTAGGGGAGTGCAACGCCCCCGAGAAAAAAAAAATCCTTGGGAAATGTGTCACATTTTTTCCTCGTTTTTTCGTGTTGCCTCGATTTTCATGTCCATTGTTGGGATGTTTTTCGGCACATGGTTTTTTGTCGATAGTTTTCTATTTCCGGTTAAGGAATTAGGGTTGTTGACTAATCCAGGCCATTGGGTTAGGGTTTTGGATGTCGCTGGCTCCTATGTGTATATTTCATTGTAAACAATGTATCACTATGAATGAATATACAATATGTTGGTTTTCCCGGTTTGGGTTTCAAAGGGAAAAATCTTTGTGTAATGTTTGTATTTGCCATTGTATATTTTCTGTTCTTTTATTGAAAATCTGTTTGCAGTAAATATTGTATAAGGTTAAAATCTACAGTGGTTCCCTAGCTCGTCAAACCCAAGTTGTTGTTGCTTAGGCAGTCGAAGTCTATGAAGCTCACACTCTACCGGAAGTCCAAGATGAATTGGTGATCCAGGTGGATATTGGTGGCCACCCACCTATTCCAACTAGCTCCTTTTGACAGTTTTAGTTCAACATGTTCTTCTGTAATTCTTTGTAATTATGGGTTCTACACTTTCGGCGTTGTTTGATGTCGTACACAACTTCTAGGTGGAGATTGGTAGCCGCCCACCTAATCCAACTGGATTATTTTGGAAGTTTTCATGTCAGTACATATTTCTGTACTTCCAAGGTCGTTTTGGGGCCCTACATAGTGTTTTTGATCCATGTGGATATCGGTGGCCACCCACCTTCTCCAACTGGCTCAAAACAATTTTCTGGCATTTTTGGTAATTTACTATTTTTAGTAGTTTTTCGGTCCTGAACTTCTGGAGCCATTTTGAGGCCCTAAATGATGTTTTTTGAGAAAACGGGGAACAACATGTATTAGAGATCAATGTTTCTCACCCAAAAGTTGTAGTCCTCGGATAGATCTTTCCAACGAGCCATCGAGTGCCCCAAACGAAGATCGTATGCAAAATTTATGCCCCTGGGAAGTTGACGTATCAACTAACCCCATCGGGGCCCACAAACCTTTTGGCTTTTCATCTTCCGGAGTTAGGGTTTTGGATTTTACTTATGTTAAAAATTCCCTTAGAGCCTCATTGTAATAATCATCTTCTCACGAATGCGAGTAGCCATCATATCTCTTCTTAGAGATAAGCTGCCACCATTCTAGCGAGTCTTTCACTCTGTATTTTACAGTCTCTGTACATTTATTTCATTAATAGAAATCGTGTATTACTGTATATCTATGACTCTTGTTTATTTCCGCTATATCTCTATTATATTGTTGTCTCTCTTGCAATATCTCTAAATATTTCTTTAGTATATCTCCGCTCTCATTTCGTGCCGAAAATAATCTGGATCAGTGGTATCAGAGCAGACTGCTCTTGATCATTTTCAGTGCATGTCCCCGATGAGGTCTGAGTATTGCAAGTTGGGTCTCAAGCTCGTCTCTCTTGAGGACAATCGCTCTCGCACACCCAATAAACCCTCAATGGCGGAAGAAAAAATAAATGATGGAGCAGACGATCCTATCAGTCTGTTGCTTGAGCAAGCTCTCACACGACAGAGGGACGAAATGATGGAGAATTTTTCCCACATCCTTCAACGCCTGCCGATAGCAATAGGTCTTCATCAAGAGACCACTTTGGAGGCACCTCGCCTTTCAAGGTACAAGTTAATTTTGATATTCCAGTATTTGAAGGACAAATATGTAACACCCTGTTTCCCCCAGTCTGTAAAAATAACTATAGTGGCCAAGAACTATGGCAAACTCAAAGATGTGAATGTTTGATTTGATGGACCTTTGTATAAAAGGTTGATGAATGTAAATTATGTTTTGAATATGTGTTGCATGACTGCTGGGAGGGGATGTGCTAAAAGAGACCACGATGGATAATGAGAGGTGGTGGAAGGGACCTGGAATGGTTGCGTTAACTTCCACCGAGCCAATACCGTACTGGTTTTTACTTTCTCAAAGACCAAAGCAAATATCTGACCCTGGAATGGATTTCCCGTTAGATTGGTAGGTGATGAGGCTCCTCAAGAGTTAATAAGGGGATGGGGGTGAACCACCCATCCGTAAAAGCTCTCAGACCTGACCACAGACGGGAAAATTTGCCCCACACACAATCTTGTAGAGAAAAGGCAAGAGAGGAAGTGTGGTAAAGGGTAGAGGGAGAGCGCGCGCGACAGGGATCGCGAAAGAGAACTGGAGAAACTCTGGAAACACAGGGATTTCTGAACATAGGAGAAGGAGAGTAACCTTTGTCCTGGATTATTTTTCTATATCAGGAGAGGGAGAGTAACCTTCGTCCTTAACTTCCGTTGAGTTGGAAGTAGGAGACTGAATCTCAAAGCATCGTGGTCTAGCTCGGGGGTGGTTAGTGGTAAATCCGTTTAGAGTCACTGAGCCTACGGTTGGGTGGAAACGAGCACCCCTCCCAGCAGTTGCATCACGCATAGTGGATCTGATAAGTGTTTTATGCCTTGTATTTTGAATTGAATATCATGAATATCATGAATACATGCTCATGTTTATATGCCCATAATGATTTATGTGTGGAATGATTGCCTGGTGTTTTAGACTGGAAATAATGGATGCATGTGTATACTTACATGCCATAGTTGGTTTCTGTACAAATGATTAAGTCTGGGGCATGAGTTCGCTCCACCGAGAATTGTCTTGTTTGCTTGATTCTCGTAATATTCTAGGAAGGCTCCTCGAGAGTACTCTTCCCTGGGAATTACCCCATAAACCTTGGATTCGTACAGAACCTTTACCCAGATACTCGACTAAGATAAGGGACAATTGCCCAAGAACCATCTGAAGGTTCATGCGATTCGGGTCTGAAAACCTTATGCAGGAAAGAGTAGCTCTCTAAGGTCTCGGATTCGTGGGAGTTTGAAGCTTTGAGAGGTTGAATTTCGTGATTCAATCTCAGAAAGGATAGTGAGTCTGATTATCGAAAGAGAATACCCCATCGTTTGGTAGACGAATGGTCGGAATCCTTTTGGAAATACCCCAGATCTGTCATGACCGATGGATCTAGAGGAGGAGTACAGGCATTAACACCTCGACCCTTTCAGCCTTAACAAGTAGCGATGGGATCCATGACCGTAGATCCAAGGGTCTGTCGGAGCTCTATTGACCGTCGATCTTAACCTTTACATAGGCAGGAGAGTGGACTTGACAACGTCCTGAAGGTCCCAAAGTATTCAGAACCATCCATCGACATAGGACGCGTGGCATTCGGGTATCATTTCACTGACTCGCGACTTGGAGTGGTCAAGGGTAGGACTACACGAACTCACGATTCGCGAAATCGCGACGTGATCGTGGTCGTTGGATCCAAGTCACGGGAGAATCGTTGGATCATAACCTCCACGTGGTATCGCGTATCGGGGTTCAAAGGTTGAAAGAATCTCTTTTCGACTGCAGAAGTCGCGAAGTGCCAAGCATTGAGGGCTCGTGCGAACACGTGGCACATTCGTTAGGTGGGGACCGCGTGGTTTACAGGTGGCGTAACAACAAGCACCCAGAGAAAGGTGGGAGCGGGTGACAAGTGGTGGACACATGTCGCCTAGGAAAGAGTCAACCCATTGTTGATTTATCGTGGTTCAGGGTTTCGCAGGATGAAGAAGTTGCCCCTTGATCGCTAAGGTCGCAAAACGCTGAGAGCCGAGGTCTCGTGCGACGAGCGGCAATGACACAACTCATAAGCAGAGTACAGTGGAGGAGACAAGTGCAGTGTACGCGTCGCTTGGCAGAGTCCACGTAACGTTGACCTCTCGCATCTCGGGGATTTGCAAAGGAGGAGCACAAGGTCTCAACACTCCAACTAGCAAAGTCGCAAGTTGCGAGTGGTGCTAGTGTTTAGCCTAGCCTACGATTACATGTAGCAGGTGCTAGTGGGGAGGGAGCCATACCCGTATCACATCTCGGGTATCGACGTTTGGAGAAAGAGGAGTCGAGAGCCTTGACTCCCAACTCGCGAGTTGCAAAAGGAACTTGCGCTAAGGCCAGGTTGTGGTCGCTTGGAGGAGGATAAGGGAAGGGATGGTCTGCGCTAGGTCCCATAGAAATTCGGGGATTCTGTCCCTCGAAGAAAAAGATGAAAAATCTAGGTTGTCGTAGTGGGTGTGTGACAAAATAGATGCAGAAGCCCTAGACAAATGGTTAAATATGCTAGAAGGTTATTTCTCTGTTCACAATTTTTCCGATAGAGAAAAGATCACCTTCGCACTCCTTAAAGCTCTCCCCCATTTCAAACATTGGTGGGAAACTTACTGGGAGCAAAGTTCCACAGAGGATTCTGGAATATATGGGGCCGAGCCCACTTGGGATTTTTTTGTGGATGCGGTAAAGGAACAATATTACCCTATTGGCAACTATGAGGACCAGTACATGAGATGGACCACACTGTGGAAAGAGAGGGGCCAAGCAGTTACAGAGTTCATCAATACCTTCCATACCTTGTGCACCAAGTTGGGTATCAAAGACTCTGAACAACATTTGGTTCTGAAAAACCGTGGGGCTCTACAAAGATACATCCAAACTGAAATGGATTTTTTGGACATCTCATCACTCGGTGTTGCCTATCGATATGCTGTTAAAATTGAGTAGAAATTTAAGCACCAAAACAAACGTTCGGGTCTGCAAATCTGCAACAACCAAAGTATGACAAAGACAACCCTAACAAACAGTCTCCTGAAAATCAGTGCAAGCCACAGGAAAAGAAGGGTCATGGGAAGACAAAGAAGGACACCGAAAAATGGTGCAATTTCCACAAAATCCCCTGGCACAACACCGCTGAATGTCGCTCAAAGCAGTCATTGGTGGCCAATATCAAAGACAAGGAGCCGAACCCTGATTCAGAATCTGATTATGAAAATACTGGTAAAATACAGATCATCGACGTAGACCCCACTGCTATTGCCGCGACCGCAACAATTCAACCAGAAAAACCAACAGATCTAGAAGAGGGGGAGTGCCTTTTTCATTCAAAGATGTGGGTGAAGGGGACCCCGCTGCATTTTATTGTTGATAGCGGAAGCCAGAAGAACCTTATCTTAGCAGAGGTAGTGAAACAGTTAGGATTGTCAACAACACCACACCCACAACCATACAACATCGGGTGGCTTCACCAAGGACGAGATCTTCATGTCAGCTAGCAGTGTTGATTGTCATACGACATCCAACCCTTTAGGGATGAGGTATTATGTGATGTTTCCGATGTTTGTGATGTTCTCTTGGGCCAACCATATATGTGGAAGCATCATGTTGTTTATGAGTCTCAACCCCACAGTGTCATTGTTTCTCTGGGGGGTCATCTCTACAGAATACCAGAGGTAGCTCCAACTATTGTCCCACCTAAATAGTGTCACAAGGTAGTATCTCATACAAAAAAAATCATCTTCTTCACAATCTGTTCAAAAGGGGAACAAAAGGACACTGCAACCGCTACAACCTCACCCCAAGCACCTTCTCTCCAATAGAAGCAGGTCGACAAGGTTGTAGAAAAGCGTAAAGATTCCTTCTGCACACGGTCATCTCATGTATATAGACTGGTTAAAAAGGTCCAACCCTTCCAGCCACAGTTTCGTGACAACCTTCAACAAACCAAGCAGCTCGACGTCTCCAGCAAGGCAAGCAACTCACCAAGATTCATATTCAACAATCGCTTTCCCCTCTCCCCCGGGAACTCAACGCAATGGAGACCATTGCTTCCTAAGGAGGGAGGATTGATCCAGGTGGATATCGGTGACCACCCACCTTCTCCAACTGGCTCAAAATAGTTTTCTGGCAATTTTGGTAATTTACTATTTTTAGCAGTTTTTTGGGTCCTGAACTTCCAGAGCCGTTTTGAGGCCCTAAACGATGTTTTTTGAGAAAACAGAGAGCAACATAGATAATAAATTGATGTTGGTCACCCAAAAGTTGTAGTCCTCGGATAGATTTTTCCAACGAGCTATCGAGTTCCCCAAACGAAGATCGTATGCAAAAGTCACGCCCCTGGGAAGTTGACGTATCAACTACCCCCATCAGGGCCCACAAACCTTTTGGCTTTTCATCTTCCGGTGTTAGGGTTTTGGATTTTACTTATTTTAAAAAGGCACTTAGAGCCTCATTGTAATAATCATCTTCTCACAGATGCGAGTAGCCATCACATCTCTTCTCAGAGATAAGCTTCCACCATTCTAGCGAGTCTTTCACTCTGTATTTTATAGTCTCTATACCTTTATTTAATTAATAGAAATAGTGTATTACTGTACATCTATGTCTCTTTTTTATTTCCACTATATCTTTGTTATATTGTTGTCTCTCTTGCAATATCTCTAAATATTTCTTTAGTATATCTCCGCTCTCATTTCGTGCATAAAATAATCTGGATCAGGTTTTTTTGTCTTGCCATAGTCAAACTAGAGACAGAGTCAGAGTTTGACAACATAATGTGTAGTTCTCAAAAATACCTTTCCAACTGGCTATCACATGCCTAAAACAAAGGTCGTATGAAAAAGTTACGACCCCGAGAAGTTGAGGTACCAACTTACCCATCGGGGCCCACATAACTTTTGGTGTTTCATCTCCTAGGGTTAGGTTTTTGGATGTCGAGGTTTTTGGAATTCACGAGTAATGTTTAAAATACCTTTGGAACCTGATTGTAATCATTCTACTAATAAAGATGCACGTAGCAGCCACATCTCTTCTCAGAGATAGCTACCACCATTCGAGCAAGTTGTTTTCAGTTCTGTAGTTTTATAGTTTGAGCCTATTTCATTTATTCAATACAAGTTATTGTTCATTGGATATTTTTTTTCTTCACTTTATCTCCGTGTTATTATATTCGGTCTGTTATTTATTTTGTTCCGCTCATAAATATGGATCAGTGGTATCAGAGCGGTCCTCTCTTCATTTATTTTTCTTCGTGCATGTCCCCAACAAGATGTGGGTACAAGAAGTTGGAACTTGAACCAGTCAAGCCTTTGCAAGATTGGCTGCACCAAGCCTGACCACAACTCATGGGGGACAAGAAGAAGATGGAGTAGGAGATCCTTTTAAACTATTGCTTGAGGAAGCCCTTGCGCGACAAATGAATGAAATGATGGACAACTTTGCATGGATCCTTCAGCGACTACCCACAGGAGACGCATCTTCATCAAGTGGTCATGCAACCCCTTCAAGGTACAAGTAAATTTTGATATTCCATTATTTGAAGGATTGATAGATGCAGATGTTGTAGATAAATGGTTGAATCTGCTCGAAGGGTATTTTTCGATCCACAATTTTTCCTATAGGGAAAATATTACTTTTGCACTCCTCAAGGTCGTCCCCCATGTTAAGGACTGGTGGAATACTTACTCTGAGTAAAGGGCCATTGAGGAATCTGCAATATTTGCAGTCTCCCCCACATGGGATTCCTTCAGGTATGTCATTAAAGAACAATACTACCATGTTGGAAGCTATGAGGACCAGTACACAAGATGGACCACCCTGCGCCAAGAAAGGGGCCAGACAATACTAGATTTCACCAATATTTTCCATACCCTGTGCACCAAATTGGGTATCAAAGACTTTGAATGACATCTGGTGCTCAAATACCACAGATGTATGCATAGATATATTCAAACAAAAATGGAGTTTCTGGACATTGCATCATTGGGTACAACTTATAGATATGTTGTCAATATCGAGCATAAATTTAAGCAGAAGAGGAGAGAGTTTGGATCTGCAAAATCCTCACATCTGAAGTAGGACAAAGGCGGCCCCAACCCACAAAACAAGAGACATAACAAAGATGGTCACTCTCAGGAAAACCAATCCAAGCCACAACACAAAAAGGGTAATGAGAAGTCGAAGAAGGACACAGGAAAGTGGTGTGAATACCATAAAATCCCTTAGCACAATGACGAAGAATGTTGCTCCAAGTAGTCATTGGTGGTTGAGCTGAAAGCTTCCAAGTCAGAGGTAGATTCTGAATCTGAATCAAATCCAGAAGGAGGGAAGTGGATTATCGATTCCAAACCCAACACCACTGTCTCTACCACCAAATTCCATCCAAGCGAACCAAAAGAACCAGAGGAAGGGGAACGCCTCTTTCACTCACAGATGTAGGTAAAGGGGGCTTTGCTTCATTTCATTGTCGATAACGGTAGTTAGAAGAACCTTATCTCAACAAAGGTCGTCAATTGGTTGGACCTGTCGATGACACTCTACCTGCAACCCTACACCATTGGTTGGATTTTCCAAGGAAGAGCTCTCTACATCAGCCAATAGTGTTGTCTGCCCTATGACATCAATCCCTTCAAAGATGAGGTATTGTGTGATATTTCTCCCCTGAAGTTTGTGATGTTCTTTTAGGAAAACCATATTTGTGGAAGCGACATGTTATGTATGAGTCTAGACCCCATAGTGTTATTATTACTTTGGGTAGACAATTGTACATGATACCATAGGTAGCATCACCGACCACTATTTCTTTAATCTCTGCTAAGAAATGCAGTAAGGTCATTTCACAGACTGGGAAGTTCATCTTCTTTGTGATCCATGCCCACAATAAGAATAAGGTCATCGCCAAATTCATGACCTCTACATAGAGCCTCTCTTTGTAGAAACATAAAGTGGATGAAATCATGGAAGAGTACATAGACATCTTCTCCTCACACACTGAGGTACCAACGCACTGCCAAGTCAAGCATCCAATTGATATAACCCCTGGTGCACCTCTACCTAATGGACCAGTTTAACGTCGGTCAATGATTGAAAATGATGAAATCAAGCATCAGATCCAAGAGCTACTTCAAAAGGGGCACACCAAACCCAACTCCTCCCCTTGCGGAAGCCCGATTGTACTGGTGCAGAAGAAAGATGGGACCTGGCAACTCTGCATTGATTACAAAGCATTAAACAAAATCATAGTCAGGAACTAGTACCCAATTCCTTGAATTGATGACCTTCTTGACCAACTCAAGGGGTCCAAGTTCTTCAGCAAGATTGACCTAAAGTCTGGCTACCACCAGGTTCCCATCGAAATGACTAATGTATGGAAGAAAAATTTCAAATCTAAAGTAGGTCTCTTCGAATGACTGGTCACGTCGTTTGGCCTAACAAATGCACCAACAACTTTCATGAGGTTGATGTATTATGTATTGATACCCTTCACCAAATATTTTGTGGTGGTATATCTGGATGACATCCTCATCTTCAACAGAACTTGGGAGGAGCACATGCAGCATATTCAGTAGGTTTTGAGCACTCTGCGACAACACAAGCTATATGCCAACTTGGAAAAATGCTCCGTTGGCATGAACAAGGTCCAATACTTGGGATACATTGTTGATGAACACAGGGTACAGGTGGATCCATCTAAGATCCAAGTCATCTGTGACTGACCAACCCCGAACACACTAACCGAGCTTCAGAGCTTCTTGGGACTTGCCAACTTTTACCGACGGTTCGTGTTGGGATTCTCCCATATTGAATGGGCCCTCAGCCAAGTGACCAAGGGCGGTGGAAAGGAAAATTTTTCATGGGGGAAGGAAAAAAAATGAGCATTTGATGATCTGAAGCATCATTTATGCTCAGCTTCAGTACTCTCCCTACCCAATCTGCAACAACCATTTGAGATCGAGATTGATGCATCTGGCTATGCTATAGGTGTAGTTCTTACTCAACATGGTCATCCGGTAGCATACCATAGTGAGACACTCTCAGATACTGTCTGGAAATACCCCACCTATGACAAGGAAATATATTTCATTATACAAGCCTATTGTCAATGGAGTCATTACATTTTGGGAAAGGAGATAGTCATCCACAATGATCACAAGACTCTACAGTTCATATAGACACAAGGGAAGTTGCAGAATGACTACCATCAAAAGTGGTCCACATACTTGCAATAGTTCCATCTCAACACCACGTATAAGACAATGAGCACAAATCGTGTCGATGATTGCCTTAGTCGACCTCCTATGGATGCACTCACCACCGTGCTCCATTCCTGTGGACATGATGCATCTGAGTGGCCTCAAATTTATCAGCAAAATCCTAACTTCACCACCACCTATCAGCTCTTGGGTATAGGCGCGAATGTCACTGATTTTCACATCCACGATGGACTGTTATGCCATATGGGCCACCTCTATGTTCTTGCAAGCGAGATTACAAATATGATTTGGGAGGCTCACTACAGTCGGATGGCAAGACATTTTGGCATGGAGAAAATTGTGGCCATTCTATAGAAACATTTTTATTGGCCAAAACTTCGACTGGATGTCAACAAGTATATCAGATCTTGCATTGCATGTGCCATTGCCAAGCCAACCATGAAGAAGAAAGGATTATACACCCCTCTTCCTACTCCTGAGAGGCCCTGGGAATCCATATCGATAGATTACATGTATGGCCTTTCATCCACTAAGCAAGACAATGATTGTGTATTTGTGGTGGTTGATCAATTTTCAAAGATGGCCATTCTCACAGTCTACAAGAAGAGCGTCACAATGACATATACTGCCAAGATCTTATTCGAATGAGTGTGGGTCCATTTTAGGATACCACAGACCATCATCTCCGATCGGGACAACAGGTTCCTCGACACATTTTGGTCGAGTCTCTGGTCACTGTTGGACACCAACCTCACTAAATCCACTTCCTTTCACCCTCAAACCAATGGCCAGACAGAGGTCATCAATCAGATGATTGTGCACATCCTGCGCATGTATAAATCTAAGAATCCGTGTACATGGGATGAGAGTCATCCCTATGTTCAACACAACTACAACAAGGCTCTCCATAGCTCCAATGTCCATAGCCCATTTCAAGGAGGGATGGGATTACAACCCTTGGGTCCCATTGATGTTGCACTACCTCTTGCAACCACACAAACGTAATCTTCCCATGTTTAGTCTGAGGCCGAAAAAGCCACCAGATTCGTTGAGTAGATTCAACACATCTGCCAACAGGTCCATGAGATTTTTTAGAAAGCCAATGCTAAGTACAAGCAACACCATGATCAACATCGGGTACCATACAAGTTTTAGGTGGGAGACAAGGTCTGGTTACATTTGCAGAAAGAACACCTTATGGGGCCCCATCAGAAGCTCTGCCCACTTCGTTATGGGCCTTACACTATCACCAAGGTTGTGGGAGACAATGATTTTGAGCTCAACACTCCACCATTCCTTGGCTTGCACCCAATGTTCAATGTGGACCTTCTCCGACCATATTTTCCACCATTATTGGACACCTCAGAGATCGCAGAATAATTGACACCAACAAAGATCAACCTTGATTGCATGGAACATGCATCCACTGATAAGATAGTGGACACACAAGTCAAGGGCACTCACCAATAGAGGATTTGGCTTTATCAGGTTGTCAAGGCAGGACAACTCCTGCGCAAGGAAAATGGCTCACCCAGGTCCAAATTCAACATAAATTTACTCACCTGATGGGGGTACTCAACGCGATGGAGACCATTGCTTCC
Source organism: Picea engelmannii (assembly GCA_009831015.1). Lineage (NCBI taxonomy): Eukaryota > Viridiplantae > Streptophyta > Pinopsida > Pinales > Pinaceae > Picea > Picea engelmannii. The sequence continues at coordinate 46,861 of ML784800.1, forward strand.
TAAAGAGGGAGGACTGATCTAGGTGGATATTCGTGGCCACCCACCTATTCCAACTGGCTCCTTTTGACAGTTTTAGTTCAACACGTTCTTCTGTAATTCTTTGTAATTGTGGGTTCTACAGTTTTGGGGTAGTCTGAATCCCTACACAGCTTCCAGGTGGATATTGGTGGCCTCCCACCTAATCCAACTGGCTTATTTTGGAATTTATTCATGTCAGTAAATCTTTCAGTACTTCCAGGGTCGTTTTGGGACCCTAAACAATGTTTTTTTTTTTGGATTTCCATAGTCAAACTATAGATGGAGTCAAATTTTGATGGCATAATGTGTATTTCGCGAAAATACCTTTCCAATGAGCTATCACATGACTAAAACAGAGGTCATATGCAAAAGTTACAACCCGAGGAAGTTGAGGTACCAACTTACCCATCGGGGCCCACATAACTTTTGGTGTTTCATCTCCTAGGGTTAGGTTTTTGGATGTCTAGGGTTTTGGCACTCATGAGTAATGTTAAAAAGGCCTCTGGAGCCTCATTGTAATCATTCTGCTCAGACAGATGCGCATAGCAGCCACATCTCTTCTCAGAGATAGTTACCACCATTCGAGCAAGTTATTTTCAGTTCTACAGTTTTACAGTTCTAGCCTATTTCATTTATTCAATAGAAGTTATTGTTCACTGGATATTTGTCGTTGTTCTCCGTATCTCTGTGTTTTTGTATTCAGTCTATTATTTATTTCATTCCACTCATAAATCCAGATCAATTGGATTTGGCTAAGGGAAACGCTTGGGTTCTTAGGCACTTCATTAACAACGAGGAAGTTGATGAGAACATAAGTTCTTGGATCCTTGATCAGGGTACATACTGAGCGAGAGCCACTCTCTATTAAAAAACATTGGATATCTACTGGATACTCAAGGCGCTCATGGGTAAGGTCCTTTAAGAAAGGAACGAGGCACATCAAGAAATTGTCTTGCAGCTAGATGATATTCAATGACAATTGCAGGAAATTGACCACAAGATTAACAAGATTGTTGGCAAAGAAAAACAAATGGCTAGGGAATGCAGGGAGCATCCTCAACAAAAGGTGCCTCCTTTGGTGGCATTCTCTGGTCTGCCCCATTGATTTCTCATGTTATCTTTACTTTCTTTTTGGTTTTACAATTATAGAGGTTTGAAGGCTTTTGCCCCACCTCTTAGTAGATTAGAATAACTCTAGATATCATATAGGTATTTATAGAAATAACTTGGTTTACAAACAATGTAATTTACTGTTTTTTGTACTCTTAAGATCCAAAGGACAACACAAATTGCTCTTTTATTGTTGGTCTGGTTTTCCAAGTGACAAACCAACAACACATTTTTGTAAATTTCTTCGTTTTCAGTAATAGAATGATGCATGTATAGTTTACAATTTTTTTTTCTCCATAGACTATCTAATTCAATCATTTTAATTTATTCTCTTTTTATTTTTATTTTTCCCTTCTTCTTTATTATTTTAATGACCCCTTTTTCACATTTTTAATCATTTTTAATATTCTTTTATCCCTTATTTATTCATTTGACTAATATATCATATTTTCAACTTCGTTTTTTTTTTCTTTCTTCTACAATGGTTATCCTTTATTTTTTTTTCTATAAATTCTTAACCTAACAACCCTTTTCTATTATTATTTTTAGATTTACCTATCCTTGACTATAGGTGGAATATCCACTACAGATATTAAACACAAAAATTTCTTAGACAATTTATTTTCAAAAAATTCAACAACTTAATACCATTTTAAAAATAAAATTTAATTAATAAATATAATTTCACATAATAATAAATTAAAAAGGACAAATCAATACGTCACATGTTCTATCTAAATAATTGGAAGCTTCGCAACTTTTTAGGGATGAGAAAACTCGTGGGAACATAGTCTCATTTAAAAAAATAATATTGGAAGTCTAATGGAAATAGGATAACTATAAAAGGGTTTGTTATGTGTAGGAGCATAAAATAGGCAAAGTGGTGCATCTTAAAAATAATAATAGATTAGCCTAGTATTTTGTGGGGTCAAATTAAAAAAAAAACAAAAAAAAACATACATGATTCTTGGTAGATATTGCATCGGAATAATTAGCTTTGATAAATTAAAGTAAAAAAATTGTATTTTTATAATAGTTTGTAATATATTATTTAAATAGAATATTTAAAAAAAAAATCATATATAAGTTATATTATAACAATAAAATGACAACGTTTAATAATTTAGTGAACATTGTATATATTATTTTTTATAGCACATGACTTTATTCGCATATTATTTATTATGTCAACTTTATAGGGAATATTATAATCAAAATGCATAAAACTATGTTTGTGATTATTATAGTATATGATTCTACTCATGTATTATTAGTTCCTGCTGTAGGTATAGATGGACTATAGCGATCGATAATTCGTTGATCTCATATTAGTTTGTCCTTGGACTATAATTATTTTCATAATATCTATTGTTTGAGTTAGGGAACTAGAAACATTGAATTTTATATTATAAAAAGTACCATATATGTAATGATTTGATTGGATAACAGATTGGAGGCCTTATTGCTGGCTTCGCTATTCCCAATGTTTTATATGTTAGCATATCCAAACTTTTTGATCATCTACAGTCTTTTTGAATGATATATTTTCTTATGCATTGCTTGAACGTGGATTAATGCTAGCATTAGTTTGAATGTTTGTCTTAGCATTTCTTGCTAGCATTGTCTTAGATCATATACGGTGCTTTTTTTTATTGGTACTAATCAAATTGAAATGTTTAGATATCCAAGCTTTATAGTGATCGATAATTCCAAAGTTTATAACGTCCCCGCCGCATGTATTTGTATTGAAATATATTGACACCTTTTTTGAGGTGCTTGAATAGGCATGACAACTTAAATGTTTACATGACGCGAGATCCTCCAACAAGCCTAACAACTTAAATGTTTTCATACCGCGAGGTCCTTAGACAACCTGACAGCCTTAAATGTTTATCCAAAAATGCTTCTCGTAGTACATTTTTCCTCGAAATCTTCCATACAATGTTGTAGTGATTTTGCACAATATTGTTGTCCACTGCCACTTGAATAGAGATTGTATCTTTCATCCTTCTTCTAGCCTTGCAATGCAATTTCGTCATCGTTGAAGCTACATACATTGTTTACTGGTTCGGTGAGTGCCTCTTCTTCGCTGGTTTGTCGGTTGCTGGTTGTTGTTGTTGTTTGGTTCACAATTCGACCTACATTTCTGCCTTTCATCGTTTCAGAGTAAGTTTCCATGCCATAGTTTCATTTTCTATTCCTTCTTTGCTGTTCAGTGTTTGCAATTTGCAAGTAAGAATGTTTTCTTATTTCTACTGGCATGCTCGTCATATGTTTCCGGTTCCTTTTATGCTTCGGCTGCAGTTTCGTAATCGTTGGAGATACATATGTTGTTTACTGGTTCGATGGTTGTTGGTTGTTCGTTGGTTCGTTGGTTCGTCGCTTATTGGTTGTGTTTGTTTGACTCAAGCTTGAGCTTTGGGGCCCTGGTGCTGTAGTTGAGCCTGTTCGTGCTTTCTCGATGGTTTGGTGCTTGCTGTTTTCTTTCGTTTGATTCGACTTTACAGGGTTGTGGTCCTGCGCCAGTAGTTGGAGTTGTTTTTATTTTATTATTATTATTTTTTTTGGGCGCTTTACGGTGTTCAACCCTTGCACCCACGAGTGGACATGCAATTGTGTTATTTGCCTTGTCTGGCGAGGTTGATATATGTTCTACTATGATATTTTGCTGGTGCTTCAGTGTTGACATGATAGAAAATAGTTGCATGAAAAATAGTTCGAGAAGTACATGTGAAATTGCAATATCCATTGTTTTTTGTTAAAAAAAAACATATGAAGGCTGTTGTTATTAACCATGTATGGTGAAATGTGCCCATATGACAATTCATGTTCTTTATCCTCTACACAGACTTGTGTGCCCATGATACAATTTGTCTTGTACTTGAGATATGATATGTACAACAAAGATTCTGCAAAATTATATTTCCATGTCTGGAAGCATATCTGGGTAGTTTTCCACGGAAAACCAAAATCTTGTATCGTGGGCACAACAGTCTATGTAGAGGATAAAGAACATGTATTTCCATCGGTGGAATCATATCTAGATACTTTTCCACGGAAAACAAAAAATCGTTTAGCTATGACCATGCAATTTCGTAATATTTTGTGGCTTGTAATATATTTTGGGCAGGGAAAAATATTACATATTTACAACTATGGATGGAAAAGCACAAAGGTTCATGTTTCTACCTATCTTTTAGACTATTCGTTGAGTCTCTTTTACTGTATGTACATATTACTTGTTCTTGTGCATACCAACTTCCATTCATGTTCATTATATTTTGTGCGTTCCCACATTCAAACAGACAGAATAGCTGGAGAAAACAATGGAGTCTTGACTGCATTGGTTGAAGAGGAGATAGAAAGGTACATGCTTGTACTGTTATTTCATATTGCGTTGTTTTGTATTTTATTTATTGTCTGTATATGTGTTCACCTAGTTTGTTGTATGTATATGTCCCGTGCCTTCCTAGATAGTAACTTATCTTTATTACATGTCTTCCTTCTTACTAACCTACTTCATGTACATTGTATTTTTCCTGCATTGCTACATTTAAACAAACAAAGTGGCTGGAGAGGACAATGAAGTCTTTGGTGGGAATGTAGACGAGGAATTATAGAGGTGGATACCTGTACTCTTATTTCATATTCCAGTGTTCATTTTTTCATTTACTGTCTGTATATTTGTTGTGCTTGTTTTGTTGCTTTGCACCTTTTTTTTGGGTTTTCCTTTTGTTCTTTTCTTCCTTCAAATATAATATCTTTCTACGTATCCTCATGTCAATCGTATTCTATTTGTTGTTACATTGGAATAAATATAACTGTTTCTCTTTCTTTTACATGTCTGTCTTCATACTGACTTGCCTTCATGTCCATTGCATATTCGGCGTTGCTACCTTGCAAGAAACAAGTTGGTTGGAAAGGAAGATGAATTGTTTTGTGCAACAACAGAGGGTTCTGTGGTACAATATTTGAAAAGGTATACCAACTTTCTAGTAAATTAAATATACAAAGTGGGTGGGGTCATATAATATTAGACTAGAAAACGATGACTTGGTAGCAATGGGGCTTTCTTCCCTCCCTATTTCTACTTTTTCCATTTGCTATTATCCCTTTTGTTTTCTAATTGATCTGCTTAGTGGTATTTCCGAAAATTCCTTGGTGCGTCAGTTGGCAGACTAACGGTTTCACATGTATGGTCACGCTTCTACCTTATTTCATACTTACCCACTTTGTTGATTGCGAGTGTGGGGCTGGTGGGTTCAAGATTTCTCCCATGGCTTCCGGGGGTCCGCGATATATAGATTGGCCATGGTGCCCCACCCTCATGCCCTGTTTACTGTTACACATTTTTCCAGTCAAAAAATTAGAGGCATACAATTTTACACTCGGGTCCTCATGTTTCCTGAGTATATTCCTTGAAACCCTATTTCGTATTCCACCTCCTCCGACCTTGCATGTGAAATTAAGAACTATTATGGACAACATACAATGCATATGCTTGTTTAGTCCTTCTGATGTTCATATACACATGCTTGCATCAGAAAGCGTTGGACTAGTGACATGGCGATGAGCAATTAGTCATCCCAGACATTAGCAGACTAACAAGGCCAAAGGTAAATATGCATACACTGTGCTCCTAGTATGTTTACCAATCAAATATCCTCAGCTATTTATTCATCTATGGCATGGTGAATATGTTGATGTCATATGCAATAGATGGTTTTTAGTTCACAAGAAGTATGAACAAGTACAAGCAAGACGCCGTACATAACACAGGTTCCGCAGACTAAGAGGTGTGGTTGCAAAAATCTGGCTCGATAGTTCATCGAAGCTATGCATGTACTTGTAGATTTATGCCTGTGAAAGAAGAATACAAAAAAAAAATGCACACTACCATTCACTTTAATTTTCCTGTTCAAAAATTGTCACTAGGTCTAGAGTTGTAACACCCAAAGTACTATCAATAGAGGACTTGAACAACCACTGAACTGGACAAGTGTTCATTGGGGACATAATGGTCGTCTATAGCACATACTTGGATAAGGAAAACAAAACTAGATCCATTATACGTGATGACATGACAGACAAGGAGGCCACGATGACAATGACACTAACTATTCCTACACAACTTGTCCAGAAACATGCAGAAAAGATATTGCCGGGTAATGGGATATCCATTACAAATTTTAATATATTTCCCAAAACAGTATATGACCGTGGTGATTGTGATCGGATTATTTCGCTCAACAAAACAAGCATTGTGGAAAAAATTCCTGCTATTTGTTCAGAATATCGTTTCGCCCCAGACACGACTATCAATCATCTTGCACAGAGCAGTGATATTTACCCAATCGGAACCATTGGCGCAGCTATCACACTGGCAATAAAACTTGGCTCGCAACACATTCTCCATATAAAGGATGGAGAGTTGGACGACAAGGCAATGGTACTGCTTTCCATATCCAGTTTTTTCCTTTACTTTCGCATGTGCATGTATCTCGGGTAAGTTACACAAATATTGCATTGTTCCATGTTGCAGTTGCATTTGTTCGATACCTATTCAAATTTGTTTTCGTCAATGGAACAACAATTTCATAAAGGGAAGTTTCCACTTATGCTCTTCAAAAATATAACAAAGAAAATGGATGTTAGAGAAATGATCTTTCGCACAACCCAAGCAACGTTTGTAACAAAGTTGCGAGCAGACATAGTACATGATCTGAAGAAACTAGCTATCTCTACAACTATTGTGTGTATACATCCACAAAATGATCTTCACTTTGCTTATACAAATAGCCTTCACCAAATTTATACGACTTGTTTTATTTTATTTTTTATTTTTTTAACGAGGGAGAGGTGTAGTTGTGTATTATATTGTTCAATGTATTAATTCCTATGCTTGCGTTCCTAGGTTGAAGGTGTTTTGGTTGCAGTGAATGTGTACTCGACCCCCTTTGAGCCTGTATGTGCGAAATGCATCTGTCTTGCTTCTGCTTCCACTTTGATAAGTGATGATACAATTGATTGTCTATGATGTGGTGAAAAATGTCCATATATATATGGACATTGCCTCAATGCTGCCATCCGAACCATGGGCAACACAACCGTGCATTGTACAATTAGACAACCTTTGTTATGAGATGTTCTTCCTAGGTTGGCAGAATTGTCCTATGAAACATATCTACAGAAAAAGGCAAGCAATGTCTACATGTTGTGCGACTTTCAGATACACAACTAATTTACCTTAAATAAGGACAATGCAATTTTGCATATCGGCTGAAGAAGGGAAAAAAAAAAACATATCAAACTTTGGCAACAAACGAAAAAATCTCATGTGTCTCTGTAATATTTCTTCAACACCCAGATGAATGTTCGTCGGACTCAAGTACTTGAGATTGTATGTGCATAAGATTGTTCGGTCCAAAAATGGGAAGCATGGCAGAAAACCCCATATATCCATGGTCCCCGTTATTTTATCCTGGGAACATTATACTAGATGTAAGAGAAAACGAATGCTGTGTTGACGGGCGAAATTGACCGTCCGTCAACTGGAAGAGCGAGTCCGGTCCGGGGTTGTCTAAATAACCCAAGATGTTTGGTGTGACTCGTTCTGACAGGTTTAATGGTTCCGTTAGCCAATCTAAGAATCCTAAAAGAAACGAATAAAAGAGAGAAAAAACTAACTAATTACTAAACACTATATATATATATATATATATATATATATATATATATATGTACATATGTTCTAATGTCACTGTAGTAGTTGTATTTAAGCATAAGATATACAAGTCTCGTTTATTTACATGATTTACAAGATGCAAGTTTTAATCGAAACTTACGAAAATCGATGTGAAAAATGATTGCTTCTAGGATGATAAAGAAAGCACATAAAAATATTTATTGTTTTTATTTTATAAATTTAAAGAATCTTGCAAAAAAAAGTTAATGAAACATGAACATGTGGATAGTTAAAGCTGAACCATACATTCTAGTTTCAATGATATGTAAATGACAGAAAAATACAAAGAAGCTATCCTGTCAATGAATTAGTGAGGTGTATCCAAGCATCTGCATGAGTGGTAACATCCAATTGCCATGTCCAAGAGAGAAATCTGCAATGAACCTTATGTATGTTCTAAATAAATTCAGAACATGTATTGACAACTTAGGTTTTAATGACATAAAAAGAAACAGAAACATAAACCTGTGATCTCATAATTTTACATGATTACAGCAAGATAAATCTGGAAGCAATCTATTCATTTTATCATTCAATTTAAAACTCAAAGATAAATCCCATTATTTAAATCGAAGATATAATCACAACATTTGTATTTTGATGAAGCAAATGATAGATGGTATTTATAAATAAAACCCCCTACACCTCATAGATCATTTAATCTAAAGATATCAGACCTGCACATGTAACAAGATTAAAAAAACATAAATAACCACATTATAAACAAAAGGCTAAAGCCAAAATGCATATATGCCGTTCTATTAAGTTTTTGGAATCACTTGTCCATTCTGTAGTCCTGGAAGAAATATTTTGGATAATAGACTTTAAAGATTAGAAAAATTAATACATAAATGATAATAATTAACCATGTATTGATAAAAAAGACTAAAACTATTTAAATCAATGCATAATTAATTATTCAAAGAATATGAAGATATTATAATGAAAATAAAACCATTTTACTCACAGGACAAAAGCCATTAAGAAACCCGGAATTCCATATTCTTCTTTGAAAATACTCGTCCATTCTCCCAAAGATTCCAACCATCCGTTACTCCATTTGAAAAGAAGAAAAGTTTACAAAATAAACAATATACAAAAGAGAAAGAATTAAAATCCTCCTTTCCAATTCTTCCATCTCCCTTGGCTCTGAACTTTCTCATATATTTATACAATGAATGAACAGTCTGAGCGTCATTATTAATTTTCGCCACCTGAAATTTTCCTTGTAAAAAGACATCAATATCTCTCAAATCGGGAATTGTTTTGGGAAAATATCTACATGAAAGGGAAATGGGTCCATTTTGGTTCTGGGTTTTCAACCGTTTCTTCAATGTCCTCACGGTTTGGCTGCAATCAGTTCTGCAAAATCCTCTATCTGATCTTGATGCCTTTCCAAATTTTATCTGTTGTTGCTCATAAAATTATTTGTAGCAATCCAAAATTATTTTTGGATCAATCATCTTGAACGTATTTGGATAATAAAATCAATCCATGATCAGTTCCGTATCAAATATTTGATAATAGAAACCTGTGAAACAAAAATAAACCTAAATTAATAACCTAAAAATTGTGAATAAAACAAAATCTAGAAAAATAAAAAATGAATTTAAACTAACTATAACTTATAAACAAACATTGTTTATATTGCTTTCAAATATTATCTTAAAATTCTAGAAGCTTCAAGTTAATGGAGAAGAGAAAAATATTAATTTTGGTTTTTTTACAAAATCAAACAAATGATAGATAATTCTTTTATTATTATTATTTTGAAATGAGATGCAAAATGATTTTTTTTTTAATTAATTAATATCACCAAATGATTTCATGAAAATGAGAAACCAACCAAGATATTATTTGATGAAGTATTGAACCCATTATTCAAAATAGTCAAATTTGCTAATGAGCAAAAAAATAATACATAATCATAATTTAAACGAAAGTAAACAGTTGATAAAAATTAACGTTTTTGTTTAAATTGAGATTTCTATGCTCATTTCTAAATTTTGACATATACTCTTGGAATGAATGTCTCATACTATAGTGAATGTCTTAAGTTTGTCTCAAAGAAAGCTAAGGTATGGAATTATTTGAAAATGTTGATTCTGTAGATCATTATAATTATCAAGATTCTAATGGGGGCCCTTTAAATTTTGTAAAACTTTAGGGGGAGTTGTTGGGGCCCAACATGCCGCGACGCATTTTCTTTGTATATCAAATTGTTTGATGCAAAGGTCAATGTGTCCTGCTCTATGGAACCTTGTGGGAACTTGCTTGCGGCCTGTTTGGAGTTTATTTGGTTCTTGGTTGTATGCTTCGTCTGTCAATTTGTATATCGCAGAACTCCGAGTGTTGTTTGTAGGACATGAAACAATAGAATTGCAAGTTTTTTAGCTAGCTAGCCCGCAAATCCGCCTGTCAATTTGTATGGTGCTGTGACGCAAATGTAGTATGTGGCTTGTTTTAGCATTTTTCCTTGATCGATGAACTTGGTAAAATTAATCTCCTGGAATAATTTGAAATCAATTGGTCGTTGTTATGCTTGTGGTGATAGAATTTAAAAAAACTTTGTTTTGTTTCCTTCATCTTTTTTAAAATAAGCGATTTAACATCCTTTGATAATTTTATGTAATTAAATTGTACAATATCAGTATTTAATATTAATAATTTAGTATTTGAAAATAATGTTAGATAGGATGACCATCCGTAAACAATCACAATCTTGAGCCTGTCAGTCTTGGAGTCCATCTGTAAATTTGTATATCGCGGAAATCTGAGTGCTGTTTGGAGGACACGGGACAATAGAAGTGCAATGTTGAGCCAGCTAGGCCGCAAGTCCTCCTGCCAATTTATATATCGCGGAACTCTAGGTGCTATTTGTAGGAAAAACAACAATAGAGACCCAATTTTGAGCCCGCCATCCGGAGAACTCGCGATCCAAAAAGTGTCTAAGTATGGAATAAGGGATCCATACATGCTCTATAAAATCTCATGTCCATACTTTATAAAAGTACATATTTAGTATGTATTCATCATTTCTCAGAAAATTTATAGGTGCGGAAGTTGGCGCATAAACGTGTTCAGATTTCCACTTACTTTTATATCACCAGCCCGACCATCCGCTTCCCCGTTTCAAATTGTACAAACTTTTTTGTCTAATTAAATTGTACAATATCAATATTTAATATTAATAATTTAGTATTGAAAATAATGTTTTTAGATAATGTTAGATAGTTGATAGGGATTACCATCCGTAAATAATCGCAATTTTGAGCCCGCTAGCCCTGGAGTTCACTTGTCAATTTGTATATCGCGGAACTCTGAGTGCTGTTTGGACGACACAGAACAATAGAAGTGCAATGTTGAGCCAACCAACCTGCAGGTCCGCTTGTCAATTTGTATATCGTAGAATTCTGGGTGCTATTTGTAGGGAACAGAACAATAGAGGCCTAATTTTGAGCCCGCCAGCTCGAGAACCCACGATCCAAAAAGTGGCTAAGTATGGAATGCAGGATCCGTACATGCTCTATAAAATCTCATGTCCATACTTTATAGAAGTACAGATTTAATATGTATTACTCGTTTTTCGAAAAATATCTAGGTACATAAGTTGGCGGATTCACGTCTTCATATTTCACTTACTTTTATATCACCAGCCTGATCGACCGCTTCCCCGTTTCATGTTGTACACATTTTTTGGCTCGCGGTTTTTCGAATAGGCGAGTTACCAGATAGGCGGGTTCAATATTGATAATTTTATGTAATTAAATTGTACAATATCAATATTTAATATTAATAATTTAGTATTTGAAAGTAATGTTTTTAGATAATGTTAGATAGGATGACCATCCGTAAACAATCACAATCTTAAGCCCGCCAGTCCTGGAGTCCGTCTGTCAATTTGTATATCGCGGAACTCCAAGTGTTGTTTGGAGGACATGAAAAATAGAAGTGCAATGTTGAGCCAGCCAGCCCGTAAGTCCGCCTGTCAATTTGTATATCGCAGAACTCTGGGTGCTATTTGTAGGACACAGAACAATCGATGCCCAATTTTGAGCCCGCCAGCTCGAGGACCCGCGATCCAAAAAGTGGCTAAGTATGGAATGAGGGATCCGTACATGCTCTATAAAATATCATGTCCATACTTTATAAAAGTACATATTTAGTATGTATTGCTCGCTTCTCAGAAAATTTCTGAGTGCGGAAGTTTATGGATGCACGTGTTCAGATTTCCTCTTACTTTTATATCACCAGCCCGATCGACCACTTTCCATTATGTTTAATAATTTTATGTAATTAAATTGTACAACATCAATATTTAATATTAATAATTTAGTATTGAAAATAATGTTTTTAGATAATGTTAGATAGTTGATAGGGATCACCATTCGTAAACAATCACAATCTTGAGCCCACCAGCCTTGGAGTCCGTCTGTGAATTTGTATATCGTGGAACTCAGAGTGTTTTTTGAAAGACACAGAACAATAGAAGTGCGATGTTGAGCCAGCCAGCCCGCAAGTCCGCCTGTCAATTTGTATATCGTGAAACTCTGGGTGCTATTTGTAGGATATAAAGCAATAGAGGCCTAATTTTGAGCCCGCTAGCCCGAGAACCGACGATCCAAAAAGTGGCTGATTATGGAATGCGACATCCATACATGCTCTATAAAATCTCATGACCATACTTTATAGAAGTACATATTAAATATGTATTACTCGTTTTTCGAAAAATTTCTATGTGTGGAAGTTGACGGATTCACGTCTTCAGATTTCACTTACTTTTATATCACCAGCCCGACCGATCGCTTCCTCGTTTCATATTGTAATAAAAAAATATAATCTGTCTGAGATCCAATTGTGCTATCATATCAACACAAGGCCCTTAAAATTCAAATTGGTCGTTGTTATGCTTGCGATGATAGAATTAATATCATTTTTTAAATAAGAGATTTAAAATCTTTTAATAATTTTATGTACTTAAATTGTACAATATCAATATTTAATATTAATAATATAGTATTTGAAAATAATGTTTTTAGATATTGTTATATAGTTGATAGGGATGACCATCCGTAAACAATCACAATCTTGAGCCTGCCAGTTCTAGAGTCTGTCTGTCAATTTGTATATCACAGAACTCTGACTGCTGTTTGGAGGACACAGAACAATAGAAATGCAATGTTGAACCAACCAACCCTTAAGTTCGCTTTTCAATTTGTATATCGTGGAACTCTGGGTGCTGTTTGTAGGGCATGAAACAATAAAGGCCCAATTTTGAGCCCGCCATCTCGAGAACCTGCGATAAAAAAAAGTGGCTAAATATGGAATGAGGGATCTGTACATGCTTTGCAAAATCTCATGTCCATACTTTATAAAAGTACATATTTAATATGCATTACTCGTTTCCTCCGAGTGATGTTTGGAAGACACGAAACAATAGAAGTGCAATTTTGAGCCAGCCAGCCCGCAAGTCTTCCTGTCAATTTGTATATCGCGGAACTTTGGGTGCTATTTGTAGGATACCGAGCAATAGAGACTCAATTTTGAGCCTGCCAGCCCGAGAACCCATGATCCAAAAAGTGGCCAAGTATGGAATGCCGGATCCATACATTCTCTATAAAATCTCATGTCCATACTTTATAAGAGTACATATTTAGTATGTATTACTCGTTTTTTGGAAAATTTCTAGGTGCGGAAGTTGGTGGATTCACGTCTTTAGATTTCACTTACTTTTATATCACTAGCCCGACCGACCGCTTCCTCGTTTCATATTGTAATAAACGAAATTTAAACTGTCCGAAGTCCAATTATGCTATCATATCAACACGAGGCTCTTAAAATTCAAACTAGTCGTTGTTATGCTTGCAGTGATAGAATTAATATCATTTTTTAAAATAAGAGATTTAACATCTTTTATTAATTTTATGTAATTAAATTGTACAATATCAATATTTAATACTAATAATTTAGTATTTGAAAATAATGTTTTTAGATAATGTTAGATAGTTGATAGGGATGACCATCCGTAAACAATCACAATCTTGAGCCCCCCAGTCCTGGAGTCTGTCTGTCAATTTTCCTATCGCGGAACTTCGACTGCTGTTTGGAGGACACAGAACAATAGAAGTGCAATGTTGAACCAACCAGCCCGCAAGTCCGCTTGTCAATTTGTACATCGCGGAACTTTGGGTGCTATTTGTAGGGCACGGAACAATATTGGCCCAATTTTGAGCCTGCCAGCCTGAGAACCCGCGATCCAAAAAGTGGCTAAGTATGGAATGAGGGATCCATACATGCTCTATAAAATCTCATGTCCATACTTTATAAAAGTACATATTCAGTATGTATTGCATGTTTCTCAGAAAATTTATAGGTGCAGAAGTTGGTGGATACACGTGTTCAGATTTCCACCCACTTTTATATCACCAACCCGACCGACCGCTTCCCCGTTTCATATTATACAATTTTTTTTGAATGTGAGTTTCCGAATTGGCCGGTTTTTGTTTTAAATAAGATATTTAACATCGTTTAATAAATTTATGTAATTAAATTGTACAATATCAATATTTAATATTAATAGTTTAGTATTGAAAATAATATTTTTAGATAGTTGATAGGGATCACCATCCGTAAACAATCACAATGTTGATCCTGCCAGCCCTGGAGTCCATTTGTCAATTTGTATATCGTGGAACTCCGAGTGCTATTTGGAGGACACAAAATAATAGAAGTGCAATGTTGAGCTAGCCAACCCTCACGTCTTCTTGTCAATTTGTATATCGTGGAACACTTGGGTTCTATTTTTAGGACATAGAACAATAGAGGCCCAATTTTGAGCTCGCCAACTCGAGAACCCATGATCCAAAAAGTGGCTAAGTATGGAATGCAGGATTCGTACATGCTCTGTAAAATATTATGTCCATACTTTATAAAACTACATATTTAGTATGTATTACTCGTTTTTTCAAGAAAATTTCTTGGTGCGGAAGTTGGCGGATTCACGTCTTCAAATTTCAGTTACTTTTATATCACAAGCCCGACCGACCGCTTCCCCGTTTCATATTGTACAAAATTTTTTGTCTAATTAAATTGTACAATATCAATATTTAATATTAATAATTTAGTATTGAAAACAATGTTTTTAGATAATGTTAGATAGTTGATAGGGATTACCATTCGTAAACAATCGCAGTCTAGAGGCCGCCAGCCCTGGAGTTCGTCTGTCAATTTGTATATCGCGGAAATCCGAGTGCTGTTTGGAGGAAACCGAACAATAGAAGTGCAATGTTGAGCCAGCCAGCCCGCAGGTCCAGTTGTCAATTTGTATATCACAGAATTCTGGGTGCTTTTGTAGGGCACAGAACAATAGAGGCCCAATTTTGAGCCCGCTAGCCCGAGAACCCACGATCCAAAAAGTGGCTAAGTATGGAATGCGGGATCCGTACATGCTCTATTAAATCTCATGTTCATACTTTCTAGAAGTACATATTTAGTATGTATTACTCATTTTTAAATGGATTTGCTGTTATATTTTTTTTCCTTGGAGTCTTCATTGCTGCTTCTTTTCTGGATTTAATGCCTCTTCTCATTGACATGGTTTAGTGGTCTCATAGTTCTTTGATATTGTATTTAGTTAGGTAATTTGTTCTAATATGGAGCATCTAACAATTAGATGACAATGTACTGTGTCGATCCATAAGGTTTTTATGCAAACAAAAAATGGATTACACACAGTTTCAAACCAACGTTCAATTCTGTTTGCAATGCAGATAGAACATAACAATACCAAATTACAATGTTGCAGCAAAATTGTCATTCTTGTTTCTAGACATGCAATTATTAAGCTTTAATTCTAACAACCCATAATGCAAGAAGTTTAATACTTAAGTTAATATGTTAGAGTAATGGAAGAATGTATTCGGCAATAAAATCTAATCTTCAACAAATCATTTGCTAACAATTAGTAGAAAATGATGGTTTTGCAACAATGGGGCTTGTTTGAAACCAATTCGCGCTTACAAAAACTGCCCTCCGCCTTTTTATTTTCCCACTCTTTTATCCCTTGTAGTTTCTCTTCTTGGTTACTTAATCATTTTTATTTATTTATTTTTTTCTTCGAAAATGCTATGCTGCACGGGTTGGCGGATTCAGCGTTTCGACCGAGCGCTTCCCCTTTGTCTAAATTGGGCCTCTATTGTTCCGTGTCCTACAATTATCACCCAGAGTTTCGCGATATACAAATTGACAGGCGGACTTGCGCACTGGCTGGCTCAACATTGCACTTCTATTTTTCTATGACCTCCAAAGAAAATTCGAACTTCCGCGATATACAAATTGACACATGGGCTCCAGGGCTAGTGAGCTCAAGATTTCCATTATTTACAGATGGAAAAGTGAGAAAACGAGCCACATACTACATTTGTGTCACATAAGTTATATTAAAGGGAAAAACATGTCCTCTACAAATTAGTACTAAGTGGACTATTCAAATCATGAGAAATATTGGTCAGTTGAGACTAATACTCATGAATATCGGTCATAGATTAATGACTTACACTACGCAGTTAATCCCAAAAATAATATCTAATATCTTGCACTGCGGAAGCCCCTATATACTTAAATAATAAGAGTTAAGGGAGCTCTAACTGGGTAGTTCATAAGGCACAATACTTGCTAAGGTTTTGCAAATGGGGTAGCAAGCTAAGTGGGCTTGATTGTGGGGAAAACTCCACAGTTAAGCGCGTTGAGCCAGAGGCGTCTTGGGATGGGTGACCACCTGGAAAGTCCTGGTTACCGGGTGCAAGCCCCGGAAGTGATGATTGATGCTATGCGATTCATTTCGTTGGCTTCAATCCCATTTCTTCACCCCTGTGAGCATCGCCCGATGCAATGAGTG